>JAJJMC010025652.1:1875209-1932530 GCA_023531435.1 Papaver californicum
ATATATATATATATATATATATATATATATATATATATATATATATAACCATGAACAAATATATAACATTGCACCAATTTTCACCATTATATCACACCATTTTGATATAATAGGGTCCAGTTTGCGTCTAGATGTACAACACACACTATGCTTCTTAGACCTAACCTGGGGTCCCCAGCTTATATAGGTCTACTTTAACAGATTTTACCATGTTTTTCAAATCTAGACAACTAAGGTGGCAAGTATTACGGATTGAGAAGAAAAATAGTTGTTAAAAAAAGGCACCGATTAATGACAAATATAAGCCAGTTTCTTCTCTTCTCCATTAAATAAGTGGATAGATAATTGAGGCATAGACATTTAAATATAATATTCAAATGAAAATAAAAAAAAGAACAGACATGAAACATTCACATACCACAGGAGTCGATATTGTAAATCGCACGGTAGAGGAATAGTAGTCATAGTTTGGTCCAGGGGAGATCTGGCAGACATACTTTGGAAGAGGCAAGAAAGTAGGGTTAAGCTCTTTTAACCGAACTGCTCCCTGCTCAAAGATTGTACAATAGCAATCTGGTTAAAAGGGGCAAAAAATTTAACACGAGTGATACAACAACAAAACGTAACCACCTTAAATTACTTTTTCAATGCAGAAAAAAAGAAAGAACAACCATGTTCTGTGGGGCTTAACACTATTACTGAGATTCATAGTAGGAGCTTCCTCAATGAATTATTCATTTGATCTCATAAGAAAGAGCCGACAATAAACTAACAGCCTACTACTAGCCAAAATGTGAGTATCCAGAGCACCATATGTAACGCAAAATAGCAAACATACAAGTGTCCGCTCACCTTACTAGCCAAAGGTAGAGGAACTGAACAGAGCTTCAACTCTCGACCCTCCCTCAAGATAAGTATGAGGTGAGTATCATTATAATCCACTTCCTCCAGGACAAACTCCAGGTCATCAAGAAATACATTCTGAAACATAAACAAGAAATGCCACAACTTTTTTGAAGACAGTAACCAAGAGCTCATTTTGAAGGAAATAATTCTGAAGGTATTAAAACTCCACAAAATAGCACATGGCTAACCTCCCATTTTCTTGAATCAGAAGCTTCAACAGGGCAAGAGAGCAGGTAATGAGAATCAGCAGGTTGCCCATCTTTCGCAGCATTTGTAAAAGCATAAAGATATCCTCGATGATGCTCAATCATGCAATGAACATGTGGTTCACACTCATACACTAATTTCATATCAGACAGAGGATCAGCTGCATTTATCAAGTAAACCTGCAAACAAAAGTGATTGCTTGAATTAGCAACGTACGAGGAAATAAATAAAACATGGAGACACAAAAGAAGCCATTTACAGCTTATACCTTTGAAAAAGTAACCGAGGACACATTAACAGTCACAAACTGGAAATCCTTTGTGTGTCTGATACTAAGGTAAACGTTCTCATCTGATTCTTCCATAATCAAAACATCGTTTTCATTTTCCCCGATCACGCTACAAAAGATCCTGATTAAGAATTCTTTTTTTAGAAGAGTCATCAAATATACTCGATTGCGCCAAAATAAAAAATCAGAAAATAAAAGCAAAACTTTAATATTAGAACTACTGTTAATTTCACAAACCGATAGGGTCGCTTATCACTATCAGTCACTGTATAAAACAATGATTTTCCATCTTTCCCCCACGCCAAACCCGCAACTCGATCAACCTCAGGTTTCTTAAATAAATAACCTGAACTCAAATCCCTAACTGATAACTTAAAACAATCGTTATCTTTATCATACATAGTGTACGCAAGAAACCGATGATCTGGGGATATTTCAGATAGTTCCTCATAAGCATATCCTATAACAAGAAAACCCAAATTTTAAAACCTCAGAAAGAAACTAATTTTTGATCACTAAGTAATAAAGACCATTCAGTAGATTACCTCCAAATCTCTCAGCCTCTTGGTTATAATCAATAAGCTTCTGTTCGATTCTCTTTCCAGCAGTAAAATCAAATCCAGCAGAAGGTGAACTATAGGAAATGAACTCTTCGTTTAATTTAACAGACCTCCTGCAAAGAACTTGATATTGCTTCCCTTCTTCAACACGTCTATAATACAACCTACCTTTTTTTCAAATACAAACACAACAACAACAGCAATTCAAATTCAGAAAACCCACAAATTTCTAGTTCTCTTAGGAGTTTGAACAAACACTTGTTATGCATATGATAATAGAAATGTTTATAGAGTAAAGATGGTGGAAAGTGAAAGCTGAATACTAACCAGGGACCCCATTTCATTGGTACAGATGATAAATTAGAGTTGATACGAACAGCCATCTCTGCTTGAAGTCTATTTTGAATACGTTCAGTATCAGACATAACAGCTTCTGTATATTTTTCTTCTTGTTCCATATAAACATCCATATGACGCATTGCTACTTTATCATTTAAGTTAGTCATCCAACTATATGGATCTTCCCATGTTTCACCATGATGACTAAATGAAAGTGGTTTTTGTGGTGGGTTTGGTGGTTTCGGAGGTGGCAGTGGTGGTGGTTTTTGTAATTTTGATGGTTTCCGATGAATAAATCGAACAAGAAATTTGATGTTTCTGAGATTTTGATTTTGATTTTGATTTTGATTTTTGTTAACCATAAATTTTAGAAAATGAGCCATTTTTTCCCCCTCTTTTTTCCCCTTCTGTTGTGTGCGCACAAGTAGCAAAACCGTAGCAAGGGTTTTAGCCTGGTGGTTGAATTTTCTATCACATTAGTACAGCAAAAAATGGATGAAATGGTCGATAAGAATTTTTGTTGGCTTTTTGAGAAAAACCTGATCCAGCGGTTTCTCAATTCAATAGAAGGGAACCATAGGTAGGGACGGAGGCAGAAATACTATGGATCGAATTACTTTTTTCTGACATTCATTAAAAATTTAAAACTATTATTTATACAAATTTTATTTTATCATTAAAATTTACACTCATAAGATATTAAAATTATATAAAACCAGGGTATTATCTTATTATAATTTAAAATTTGGTGGGTGCTCCTTTCTTTCTGTCCCTGTCTACAGGATATTCAATTACCAGGTTGTTAATTAGGGGGTGTATTAGGAGTCATATGAAAACATTTTCCTACAAACACGACAAATTTATAGAGTTTTTATGAAGAAATGATGAACATTTTTTAGGCAAAAGGTTAATATGTTAAAAAGAAGAAAAAGAGAAAAAAAAAAAAAAAAAAAGCACAACAGTGCACAAATAACAAAAGGTAAAAGTTGAACTCAAAGCATCAAAAGAACAACATCAGAACATCAAAAGGAAAGCAACAACAACATATAAAAATGATTTCTTCTTGGTTGAGCTTCTTTGCCCCCTTGCTTGACTTGTAATTGCAATGTTCATCCTTCCAACCTAGCTTACCAAGCTTCCTTTCTTTCCTAGTCTTTTGATATTTGCTATTATATAAGCTCACCAAATATGCTTATCTTTTCTTCTACTGTACTCCGACTAGAGATTCCTAACATAAAAAAAAAAATCAGCATTTTTTCCACCTGATGGGTACAAGACCTTGGTATCCTGTTAGGAATGTTTTCAATGAATTTTTCCTTCACTATTTTCATTTCATCACCTGAAGAGTTCATGTCTTCAGTGTCATTACTAATAGGAGTTGATTCATCAGCTAAACTCTCTGATATTTCTTCAAAAATCTCGATTTTAGCAGGTTCGAAATTAGAATCTAAAATAGTAAAAGGGTTCAAATAGCCTAATGTCTCATGAAAATGAGCATTGTCTAATTTCCTTGAATTCTTCTTTTTTCTTGTATAAGCTACCCACTCCTCCTTTACTGGTTAAGCCATATTCTCAAGAACTTCACAATCTTCTCTCAAAATCCCTACTGTAGCAATCTGTTTTGCAGCTTGGTTTACCTCTTGAGCAGTCTCGATAGGGATCACAATAATTCTAGTATCATCATTAACAGACTCATGAAGAGGTAGATCACAATTCACAACTGGTTTTTCTACTCTTGTTATATTAACCAACAAGTTTTCATATGCATATAGATGTAGAGATAATGTTTGTTTTAGGAACCCACTTTTTGGTATACTCGGGAGTAGGATTTGAGATATAATTCTCACTTGTATGTCCAAAGCTTTTGCAGTGAGAGCAAGCAGATGGTTTCCAAGGATATTCATCCCTCACCTCATACTTCCTGTCATCGATTTGAAACGGAAGTTTAGCTGAAAATGAGCAATTGGCTTCAATTTCTACACAAATCCTAGCAAATGCCATTCTTGTATTCTTCGTAGTTGGAGCATCTGTCATGATAGGTTTTCCTACAAGACTTGCTATCCTAGAAAAACCAGTTGATTTCCAAAGATGTAAGGGAACATCTCTAAGAATCATCCAAATAGGCACATAATCAATAGATCCAACATGTTGTTCTATAAATGGAAACCATGGATGAATAAGAAATAACTTACTAGCAATATGAACTGATCATATCCTTAAAACCCTAGCTCTATCTTCTTCTTGTGAAAATTTAAACATGAAAGCTTGTTTTCCATGAATAGTCATGGAGAAATCCCCTTTAGCTTTCCGCAGATAATTTAAGTTTTCCTTTGCAAAATTGAAATCAAACCTCTTTTCCACAAAACAACCAACAACAAAAGATTCACAACTAGTTATATAGGGTTGAAGTTCACCTAATGAGAAGAATGCAAATTCATCACCATCTTTTCTCGTTTCTTCAAATGCAAGTTTAATTGATGTTGAAGACGTTGGAATTGAAGGATCTTTAAAGCAACAGATATAGGTTTGAGTTCCTAACTTTTTGCCTCCAACATTTCCAAATGGCAAAACAGATCCATTGAAAGAAGAAATTTTTTTCAGACCCAATGTTGAAATCCGAATTAGAAGCATTATTAGATGAGTTTCCTTTCGTTCGAAGATACGTGAGAATGATGAAGAATGCCGCCATCCATGGAGAAATACGAAGAATAATTTTGACCTAAAAAATTGCCCAAAAATATCCTTGCCACGTAGAGTTCGTGTCGGGAAATTTATTTATTGTTTGAACGAAGAATGAGAAATTATGAACATGCAGCTGCAAAATAAGGAAGGCGACATTTAAGAGCTGAATGTTTATGCGTGTAAGTTTCAATACTCGCTACATGAAGGGTGGAAAAGGTTTGCCACTGACAACCAGCTGAATGTTGGTAAGTATATGATCTTCGAAGTCCTCGGTAGATTTTATGAGGGAAAGCTTTTAGTGAAGTTTCATATCCACCGAGGTCTAGCCCCAGAGGATGATTCTGATAAACGAGGCCTCTGCTGATTTTTTTTCCTGGAGTACCAAATATTTTTAATTGAACTAATTACTAAATGGAATAAACTTCCAACAAATATTTTTACTTGTAGCAATTTATTGCTTTCAGTTTTACTCTTATTTTCAGCTGGTTATCACTTATATAACTCATAGGAAGATTAGTTTTGAGATTTGTTATATTTATACTAAGTTGTTTGGATACACCATCGTAAATAACTTTTTGACATCTAAAAATAAAATAAAATAAGTAAAAGATTAGATTGAGAACCAAATTTAAAAATGATTTCTAAACATAAAAATATCAACTTTTTGTGAAACAAGTCTTTTTGCTTCTGACTTTTGAACTGACTTATGCGTTTTGTTTTAGTGTGTCTATTACAATAACACTTTGTATTATATGCCAACCCCTGTTTTACACACATCATGAGGTCACGTTAGTGTAAAACAATATACAAAAGCAATAATAAGCTAGCCGATTTCAGCACGCACATCACGAGTGCCGAAGGAAAAATGGCCATAGAATAAATCTGAATCACCACCATCCATCTAACAATTAACCAAAATACAGTGGAGAAGAAGAAGAAAAGTTAGAGCAACAAGATATAGGGATGAAGCTATCTAGTCAAGAAGAAGGGTGAAGATGAGTTAAAGAGTTAGATAGAGAGATATACCTATCCGCAACAGCAATCTCGATGGAGTCAAAAAGCTTGGTAAAAAAATTGTTTGGTCTGGTTTCTCTGGGTTAAATACTACAAACCCCCAAAATTACAGGAATTTCATCAAATCAACAGCGGATCAACTTCAAGGAATGGGTTTCTGCTCAGCATTTAAGGAAGATTAAATCCAGTCTAAGAGTGGGTGAAAGTCAAAATCTGGAGTCATTAAACTCCAATTTCTCCCCAATTTCAACCGAAATCCCCAATTTCTCTGTTTCCTAACTCTCCCTTTTTTCCAATCAACTCTGTTTTCTCTCTATTTTTTCTTTCACAATTTAAATTATGAACTAATTTAATCCTATCTGCATTGTTTATTTGCAGAATGAATCAAGACGGAAGCAAATGCTCCATGAATTTGTCAAAACGTATGAATTTCTCTTCGTTTGAAGATTTTACCCAACAGTACCTTCAAGCATCCATTCTCTTCAAGCCAAAAACTGCATCAAATGGTACGAACACCTTACTCTCTGGCATCGGCTGCGGTTACCAACAAGTTGACCTTGTGCAGCCGGTAAGAACAACCACTTCCTACTCTGTCATCTATTCGAGAATAGAGATTAATCTAGGGTCAGTGATCACTTCAACAGCCCATAAAAACAGTCATACCCATATCACTCAACCTCTAACATCAAATCATCTTAAACTCCCCCGTACAATAAACCAAAATTTCAAAAACCCACCATCTCAATCTCTTACCATCTTAATTCAAAGAAAATTTCAGCAAACATTTCTCTACCTGTAGCACAAAAACAGGACTAGAAGGAAAACTGTCTTACACAAATCAAACAATCTTAACAACTCAAAGGAAAAAAACATGGGACTAGAAGGAATGGAAAATAATGGAATCATTATTAAGGAAATCAGGAGATGGGAGGGGTTTTCAGAGTACAAAAAACAACCACAAATGAATCAAAAAAAGGGTATTTCTGAGCACCCAGAAAATGGCAAAAACAAGGAAGCTTATCCGGATGTTGAGATTAAATATGCCATGATAAATCAAGAACGACAGAGTGATGAAGCTGAAGGAGATTATGAAAATATTAATTGGAACTTCTCGAGCATTGGGGAAGTTCTCACAGGGGAAGTTTGGAGACAAGATGAGATTATAGCTTGGAATCTGTTTCCCATATCCAGACACCACAAAAGGCTAAAAAATCCAGCAACCTCAACCAGCTCCAACAACCATGACCCAAAGCTTCTGGAGAACCAATGGTGAAGAGAAATTCCTGCTGATAAATCCTGGAGGTGCTTCTTTCTTGATTCAGCAAAGCAACAATGCAATGCAGGTAACTCCTTTTCAATCCCAAAAGCATTATATCCTTTCAGTTATCAATATTTCCAGTATCAGTAGTGAACCAATCTCTATTAGTACATCGGCCATAAACCATTCTAGACAAAGGAAAAAAATAAACATTAAGCCCCTAAGACTTTTCAACACTGATAAAAGTTCAAATCTCGTTTTTACTATCCAGAAACTCAGAATCTTCTCAGAAAATCCCTGTTACGTATTAGAAAACTTTCCTAATAGTAATTCCGTCAAAACTAATCCCATATCTAGCATTCATCACAATCCTAGAAATCTCGGCATTTAACTCAGCCCATATTTAACTGGCAGGAACCACAATTGTCGGCCTTTTCTTTTGGTTTTTATTGAAAGTAAATCTCGCATACTTCACAAAAATCCCAAGATATCTGCTATTCATCACTACTTGGAAGATATCAGATTTGGTAACTTTGGGCCCCACCGGCTTCATCATAGGAATTTCTGCACCAAATTACACACCCATAGAAATCCCAGGCATAAATTTCTCAATCAACGAGCTCCTAGTCAGGAAACTCAGGCGTTTCTAAAGTTCAGTTTCAACCGCAACTCTAAACAGAACAAGCAGCTCAGTTTCTGGGCTCCCAGGCTCAATCTCGCGGCCTTATTAACCCAAGAATTAAACAAGGCCCAAAAGAAAGAGGAGTCATCTAAGCAAGCTCGGACGGATCCCAACATCCAAAGGTCCACAACCATACTTTCTTGCGGATGCCATAAAAGCCAAGTTACTTGGCATCATCCAACAGTTTCGCCTAAATCCACCCAGGCCCAAACCAAAAAAAGCAATACTAGCCTGCTCATCTTAGCCAAGCTACAAAGTCAGCCCACCCCAACCTAGACCTACACCCAAATAGCCAATTTCACTACCCAGCACCCCCCTAAAAGTAAGCAGCTTCATAGACATTGCCCCACTCGAGAGTATAGGCCTAGGGTCATACCTGTGCTTCGAAACCTTTTTTTAAAAATGAGCATGTGCATACACGTTTAAATTCCCATAATAAATTGCATAAATCTTACCTTCAAAAAAACAAAAAAAATATTCTTAGGCATAAATTAATTGTTAACCACTGGGCCTTAACAATTAACAACCAAAATAAACATTTTAGACTAATCACTTTAACTTTGATAGTCAACTTCAAGACAGCCAAAGGATCCCCAAAAAATTAAAAATAAATCATCTCTCTATTCTAAACAAATCTCAAATGAAAATTCTCTCTTGGAACTGTCAAGGCCTAGGAGGAATTAAAACTAAACAACATCTAAAAAATACAATCAGGCAGTTTAACCCGGATATCATCTTCTTATCTGAAACAAAGACAAATGAGGAGAAAATTCTAAATCATCTAAGACCCTACAGTTATCCCAACATGTGGGCCTAATCCTCTCGTGGCCTCTCGAGCGGTATGGCCCTAATGTGGAAAGATAAACTCGATATCACGATAACTTATGAGGTCAGAAATTTGGTGAATCTTAAAATAAAAACTTGTCCTAATGAAGAAGAAACCTACATAACTTGCATGTACGGTAAAATCCTCTATGGCCCCAAAAAAGCTCAATGGGAGCATATTTTGGAAATGAGCAGAGACATTGAGTTCTCCTGGATCATACTGGGAGATCTCAACATAACCCTCTCCTCGGAAGAGCAAATAATCACTCAGAAGACTTGGAGTGCCCTTATGATCTCATCCCGGCCTTGATCCAAGCTGCGGGGCTCATTGAATTAAAACACTCTGGCCCAAATTATACCTGGTCAAACAACAGGGAAAAAGAGAATTTGATTCTCAAAAGATTAGAGGCCTTGTCAACTAGGAATGGGAATCTCAATTCCCTACCTCCATCATTCAAAGCCTCCCTTGCATCGGATCAAACCATAATCCGATTTTGCTCGAAACTGAGGTAACTCAAAAGAAACTAAAATCTTATTTTAAGTTTTATGAGTGCTGGCAAAAAGAAGCTTCTTGTAAGGCCAAAATAGCCGAGAGTTGGCTTTCTAATGCTCAAGGCTCAGATCCTTATATCTTAACCCAAAAGCTTAAAAATACCATAAATGCCCTCCAAAAATGGAAAAAAAAACTCTTTCGGCACTTTAGAAGAGAAAATAGAAAAACTAGGGAAAATTTTTTTGCCTCTAAGGGACAACACTAAAGATAGTGACAGAGAAATCCAAAAAAGTCTAGAAAAGGAGCTTGAACACTGGTATGATATCCAAGAAAGTTTCTGGATCCAAAAATCGAGAGAATACTTCATAAAATATGCAGATAGGAACACCAAGCTCTTTCATGCTATTACAAACCACAGGAAAAAAGGCAAACAACATAGTCAGTTTAAAGGATAAGAATGATCAGTGGATTAAAAACAGGGAAGCTCTTGAATCTCTCCTAAGTTCGCACTTTGAAAAAATTAGCTCCACCAGTAAAAACATAATATATCCAAATATTCTGCAACTCTTCAATCCTACCATTACCCATCATGAAAATGAAAACCTTGTGGAGGTCCCTACATCTGAAGAAATCCAAAGTGTCATTAGCAGTATGAAACCTTGGAAAGCCCCTGGACCAGATGGTTTCCAAGCGGGGTTTTATCAACACAACTGGGAAATTATAGGGGAGGATGTCAGTAAAGCTATCAAAGCCTTTTTCACCACTGGATTCATTTTAAAAGAGCTTAACAACACCTATATCGCCCTTATTCCCAAGACCAAAATTCCCCAAACCCCAGCTGACTTCAGACCCATTAGTCTTTGCAACACCATCTATAAAATCATCTCTAAGATTCTAGCAAACAGATTAAAACCTATCCTTAACAGAATCATATCCCCAACTCAATCAGCCTTTATCCCTACCAGAAATATCCATAACAATGTTATCATCGCCCAAGAAGTGGTGGAGGCAATGAAAAGGAAAAAAGGAAAAAAGGAATTTCCGGCAGACTAGGGATAAAACTGGACATGAGTAAAGCTTTCGATAGGATAGAACGGTCCTTTATCTTAGCGGTTATGAGGAAAATGGGATTTTCCGATAGATGGTGTAGCCTCATAAATCAATGCATCTCTACTTCCACCTACTCCATTATTCTTAATGGAGAGCCTTGCAAATTTTTCAAGCCTACCAGAGGCATTAGACAAGGGGATCCCCTTTCCCCATACCTATTCATAATTTTCATGGAGGCCCTGTCTAAAATGATAGACAATGCCAATGACATGTGTTTTCTAAGTGGAACTAAAATTTCTATATCGGGCCCCCCGGTTTCTCATCTTCTTTTTGCCGACGATTGTCTTATCTTCATCGAGGAAAATCAGATGGAAGTTAATAACCTTCTTTCCAGTTTAGAGGAATTTAGCCAGTCTAGCGGCCAGTTCATCAACTTCAATAAATCAGGAATTTTTTGTAGTAAGAATATCGAAGAAGGTATTCAAGAAACAATAGGGACTTGGCTTGATATGCCTAGAATGACGGAAGAGGAGAATACCTAGGTTTCCTCCTTTTCCGGAAAAAAGCTAGAACTCTAACCTTCGACTTTATCCTGAAGAGTAGGTCCACAAAACTCCAAGGTCGGCAATCCAAAATGCTATCCCAAGCCGGAAGAGCTACCATGATCCAATCGGTCATAAATACCCTTCCCAATTATCATATGGGATGCCTCGAAATTCCAAAAAAATCTATAAATTCCATGGACAAAATCCAAAGGAATTTCTGGAACACGGGAAAAAGCAATGTTAGAGGCCACTCTCTGGAGGCCTGGGATTCCCTTTGCAAGCCGAAGAGTGTTGAGGGGCTTGGCTTCAAAAATATGAACATGTTTAATGAAGCCATGCTTATTAAACTTGCGTGGAGATTATTTCACAATAAGACCGACCTATGGGCAAGGGTGTTGAAAGCCCGTTACTTCCCCAACTCCAGCCCCCTGACTGTTCAAAAAAACTCTAGGGATACCTAAATTTGGAGAGGGATCCTAAAGGGCATAAGTATTATCCGGGACCATCACTTCTCCATCGGAGATGGTACCCAAGTCAAGATTTGGGATTATAACTGGCTAAAAAGTATGAAATTAGAAGAAGTTAATGAAAACCAAAGAAATTCTGGGTTTACCTGGGTTAGTTAGCTCATTGACCATGAAACCCATTCCTGGAATTCTTCCATCATTAGGAATCTCTTTTCCAGAATCCAAATCGATGAAATATCGACCATTCCTATCCTCCAGGGAGGACGGGATGAAATGGGCTGGAATCTCACCACAAATGGGACCTTTTCAGTAGCCTCTACCTACAAAAAATTAGTCCAAAAGAATATGCCTCCTACCAGAACCAGTCAAGTGGAACCTGGGATATGGAAAAATATTTAGCTAGTCAAAACCCCATACAGAATAAATCTCCTCATATGGAAAATGGTAAAACAAACCTTGAAAGTCAGAAGTAAAATTTTCAAACATATGGATGTTAAGGACCAACTTTGCCCAATTTGTAACAAGCATGTGGAAACCAGTACACATCTCTTTATGCACTGTGACCTTGCAAAGAAAATATGGCAGACACTTTGGCCCAATTTGTACACCAACATGTTATATAACGATTGCATTATAGAATGGATAAAATCCTGGCATAAGCATAAAATCATGATTTCTTTCAAAGATAAAACTTTGACTGCTTATATAACCCATATTCTATGGCGGATCTGGAAGCACAAGTGTGACATTATTTTCGATGAGGTAAAACCCAATACCATCACAGTTCTCCATATCATAGCCAAAACCATGGCCTCACCCCATACCCAATCCATTAATATCAATCACACACCTCCCATTAACCCAATCCTTCATCACATTCCCATTGACATCCAAACCCATCCCACCCCTCATCCCCAAGGCCCCCTCAGTCACCTCTCGTCAGGTATTGGCAATCGCCAAATCCCCTTAGCCCATCACCAAAACCCAGTCGACCCATGTACTCATGAGTCAATTACAACAATTACCATTCCCACCAGGAATTCTACCCCAACTTGTCAGCCATCACTCCATAACCCAACCAACTCTAGTAGGCCATCTCACCCAAGTTCCATTACCAATCAGGCCCCACCCACAACCATTTCTGACCCTCACTCCCAATCTCAGTCGAAACACCTGCAGTACCTCCAGAAGGCCATTATTTCTGAAAATGGCCTTGTATCTTCCTGGGCCTCTACAGATGTTGATTACGTTATTATAAACTTTGATGGCTCTTATTCTATAAATGACTATGCAACAGGTTTTGGGGCAGTAGCCTGCACTCAAAAGGGCTCTTTCATAGCAGGTTTTTCCGGAGTGGCTAGGGTCGGTTCTAGTCATCAAGCGGAAGCTATGGCTCTGAGAGAAACCATATGTTGGGCTAAAGAGAAAGGCTGGAGCCATATTTTGTTTAGAGGAGATGCAAAGATGATCATCGATGACGTCAATGGCATCACGACTTCGAGCCCTTGGTCCTGTCATGCTTTATTAGTGGATTGTAAAAGAAAATTAAAGATATCTCGTTTATGTAATTTAGCTTTCATTGGTAGAGAGGAAAACAAGATAGCAAACTCTATAGCAAATTATGCTCGTTTGGATGGTGTGGAGAAGAAATGGAGCGACCCTGCTCCTTTCCTTAACCAATTAAACGTAGACCTATGTAGCCCTCTTTTCATCTAATGAAATTCGGTTTTTTAGTCAAAAAAGAAAACAATATACAAAACAACTAAATAGACGGTGGTTTTAAACTCATTCAAAACTGCCAACACACATGAAGTGAGAATCGTGATACTTTTTTTTTAATAGAAAACAAATTGTATAAAAAACTTAAAGTTATATATTGTTTAGATCTTATTGAATGGAATTTTATAGCCATATTGGCATTTCAGATTCACATTCTATAGATAGATGTACTTCTAGCAAATTTGTTGATCTCGTCAGCTACATTATTCGTGTCCCTATGAGAGTAGACACAAGACCAAGATCTAAAACTGATTAAGAATAACTAAAGAGTCTGTGATATAATTTAAATTAGACCATTTGAGTGCATAGAGTTTTCCATTAACTGCATTGATGACGTTTTCACAATCGCCTTCAAAGATCACTCTTGGTAGTCCTTTTTTCTCTTGCCCAGATAACTGCCTCTAAAAATGGTGCAACCTTAACTTGTTCTGGATCTGTTGTTTTTCTTGTACATCCTTTAGCTCCGTTACATGTACCTATATGGTTTCTAGCTATTAGCCCAATTCCAGAAGATATTGTACAATCGACAAAGAAGGTATCAAATTAATCTTCACAAAAGAGGAAATGGGTGGTGTCCAAGAATGATTAACCACATTTTGAACTAACTGTTGTCTACCATTGTTTGCAGATGGCGCCAGTCATTGATATGGCTTGAGATCTGCCCAGCCACTGCTTCCTCATTAACCTGCAAGTTTTCAAAGATTTTCTTGCACCCATTTTTCCAAATGTGCCACACCATATAGCTTATATTTTACAAGATAGACGTATCATAAATAGTGTTTGAGCATTTAAAATAAGAAAGTAACCAACTATAGAAATTAAAGTGAGGATTGATAATTAAAATGAATGAATCGTGAGGTCCAATTCATCCAAAAATAAACCTCTACTAATCTTAGAGCGGTGGATCCCGCTTCATAGAGCAGTTTAAAACCACTGTCTAAGATCGCTGCTTTTAAGTTCATACTACAACATTGTCCATGATTCCCGTCCCAAGGTTTGCTTTATCCCAACTCTCGAGGACTCAAGGGTATCTGCATTCAAGACATGTAAGCTTAGTTTTGATTTACTTCTTTGATTCTGTTGAAGTGATTTGGGGCGTGTTCTGTTCATTAGTCCAGAAAAGAGCAATGGTGAGGAGTGCAAAAAGTAGCCCATTTCGGAGTCCTCCTCACTTCTTCAAGGTCGTGATCCCCAATGTTAACACGCAGCATCTGGTTCTCTCTCACTCCCTCTTTTACATGTATCCTTAGTATTGATTTGGAGCAATCTGATCTTGATTTCTGTCTCAATTCGTATAAAAAACTTACTTTGCATGTTGCGTTAACATGGGTTTTTAGGTCGATCTTAAGGTATGGTCAGTTGATCCATTGTTTAAAAATGGAATTATTTAAAGAAGAAACATTAAGCATAATGAGATTTTTCATCGTACGAGAACTATCAAATACAGTCTGCCTTAGATTTTCCCTTTAAAATCTATTAGTTGATTTGATTCATTTTGAACTTTATGGTTGTTCTATTTTAGCGCATATGTAATGTCACATTATTCTTGCAGACTTAAGGTTATGAGTTTGAAGCTGGGCATTAGCATATTTCTTTAGTCGAGCAAAGTGTTTTTCCTTTTAACATTTGTAGCTAATCCCACCGGAGTTTATGAAGCATATCATATACAGAAGAATCAGACAGAGCGACCCTCGAACGCACTGTTGGTTCTGCAATAATAAAACTTAAATAAATGATATTAACGTTAAATAAAATTTCTAAAATTAAACACTAATTTGATGGCAGAGTCACTTGCTTATTAAACTGTCCTGAACATAATAGTTTTCAAAAATGAGTGATGTTAAATACCCAACAATGAAATTATGTCCAGGATAAAACTGCCTGATACAAGTATTATATATCACTACAATACTTGTCCACTCAAACGAAGTCAACAACAAGATGAAGGAAAGAAATAAACAAGCAAATGCGCAAGCAAAGCAAGAAGAGGGAAAAAGAGCCAGGGATAAAAGCCAGCTCTGGGATGGTTGGAATGAAGAATTCGATTTGCTTTTATAGGTAGAAATCAGAGAGAAATCCGTCCAGAATGTCGACATAATTTGTAATAATGTTGTAAAGAAAAACGGCCAGAAAATGTCGACATTGTGTTGCACAAAAAAAATTGTGGTAAGAAAATTATGTTCTGATGGGTCAGACGCCCCCACATTAAAGACAAATTTAATTTGATTTTAAATTCATTAAGGAAATAATTCAAAAGTATTTTGTCCAAAAAGATAAGTCTTGGTTGACCCACACCCACAACCGAGCCCGAGCCCGGCACACCCGATCGGACGGACGGCGGCGACGTGCGTGCTTCGGTGCGAAGCACCGTGCGTGTGTGAAATGTGTGGTTGCACCAACTAGCGCATTGCCTAAGTCCCCTCCCCCACACAAAAGTGTGTTGACCCAAAGAGCCACTCTTAGATACAATTTTCTTAGTAATATGGAGAGACAACATCTTTAGTTTCTCCTTTGTGAGACTAAAGGTTTCATTCACAATTAGTGAAAATGATCTAGTGTCCTTAGCGACCCTTAGGTCCTAAGATCCATTCCTACCAAGACCAAAAATAAAACATTAAAAATCATTTTCTCCAACAATCCCCCACATGAGTGAAAAACCGATAAAAAAATCAGAAATCAGAAATCGAGAAATACCACTATAGGCAAGAGGTGTCCATAAGGTCTTGAACCTTTGCTTAGTGAAAAATTACCGGAACTACTTGATATACATTGAACGCGATGTCTGAACTGCCATCGTTTGGTGTAGTTCATCAATAACTTCCGCGTGATAACTCTCTAGGTGCTTTCAAGTTCGTGTCATTGTGTCCATTTTGACCCTGGAGTATCCCGTTTCTCAGAATGCTCTAGAGAATCATCTTCATTCTCATAGGAGGCGTCCCACTTTCACATTCAGATAGGTGAATTTCATCATGAGTGTTTACTGGTACACCCCACTTCAATCTTAAATTGAAACTATAAAACTCAGTAAGACTTAATAAAAAGTCATCCTTCACATACAGTCACACTATCACGTCTACATCAAAGGGAAGAGACAGAGAATGAAATTCTATGATAGTGTTTTCTTTAACCCACCAAAAATCAGTTGTCTCATTCAAAACCTTGATTTTGGGATCTCCAGTCAGCAAGGCTGAGTATCCTTCATGGCAAGTTTATTTAATGAGATTAAGCCCCATCCCCCTTGATGCATTACTAACTATCTCCTTGGAAAAACCTTTCTTCAAAGAGTCCTCGATATTCTCCTTATACCTTACAAATCAACAGAAATAACGCCAGTTGAGATTAGTTGTTTCTGGGAATTATGTCTTCTACGAATGTGTATAAACTTCCCATTATAGTTGCTGTTTTTAGCATTAACTATTGCAGCTTGACTATCACAATATATAGATATGTTGGCACAGGCCTATGTCAGAGAGGAATGTCTTCTAAAAAGTATCTTAGCCAAGCGGCTTCCTCTCCTGCTTTATCTAACGCAATAAACTCCGATTCCACAATGGATTGAGCTATACATGTTTGTTTAGAACTCTTCCAAGATACAGACCCACCTGCTAGAGTGAAAATATATCCATTCATAGACTTAGACTCCTCTGAGTCTGATATCCAGTTTGCATCACAAAATCCTTCAAGGACTGCAGGGTATCTCTCATAATTTAAACAAAAGTTTAAAGTGTACTTCAAGTACCTTAACACTATAATAAGTGCATCCCAATGCTCCTGCCTCGGATTACAGGTATACCTACTCAACCTACTCACATCATAAGCAATATCTGGTCTCGTACAGTTCATCAAATACATCAGACTTCCTATAACACGTGAGTATTCAAGTTGTGAAACTCCACTACCCTTATTCTTTTTGAGTCTACAACAAGGATCAAACGGAGTACAAGTAGGTTTACAATCAAACTGATTATATTTTTTAAGCACAAATTCAACATAATGAGATTGACTAAGACTATATCCATTAGAATTTTTTCAAATCTTCATCCCTAAGATCACATCAGCGGGGCCTAAGTCTTTCATGTCAAAGTTCTCATTTAACATGTTCTTAGTGGAATTAGTTACATCCATGTTTGTACTAAGTATAAACATATCATCAACATACAAGCATACAATTACACATGCATTATTCACAAGTTTAGTATAAACACACTTGTCAGGTTCATTGATTTTAAAACCACTACAAATCATTACATGATCAAAATTTTCATGCCACTGTTTAGGTGCTTGTTTCAAACCATACAAAGATTTTTTCAGTTTACAAACTTTGTTTTCACAACCTTTCACTACAAAGCCCTCAGGTTGGTCCATGTAAATTTCTTCATCTAATTCACCATTTAGAAAAGCTGTCTTTACATCTCTTTGATGTATCTCTAAGTTATGAATGGAAGCAATAGAAATTAACATCCTAATGGTAGTAATTATCGTAACAGGTGAATAAGTATAAAAGAAATCTGCACTTTCTTTCTGTTTATAGCCTTTAGCTACTAACCTAGCTTTGTATTTTTCCACAGTCCCATCTACCTTACGTTTCCTTTTGAAGATCCATATACAACCTACGGGCTTACACCCTAAAGGTAAGTCTACAATCTCCCACGTACCGTTCTGTATGATGGAATCCATTTCACTAATGATAGATTCTTTCCACCATGGAGCTTCAGAAGAAGTCATGACTTTTCTATAAGTCTGTGGATCAGTATCACCTAAGCATGTTCTGAAGTCTTGCCCAAAATATTTTTCAGTTCTAAGCCTCTTACCTCTTTTAGGCTCAAATTCAACTTCATCTTCCTCTAAAGGTAATATCTGAATGGTCGAAGGGATATCTAGGGGATCAACACATATCATGCGAGAATCAAATTTCAATGGAAAAATATTTTCAAAGAACAAAAAATCCCTAGATTCTATAATAGTATTCACACCAATTTCAGAAATTTCAGAACTTACAACCATAAATCTATATGCAGTAGTATTCTCAGGATACCCTACGAAGACACAATCAACAATTTTGGGTCCTATCTTAGTTCTCTTAGGTGGAAGAATGGAAACCTTAGCCAAACACCCCCATACTTTGAAGTATGCATAATAAGGTTGTCTACCTTTCCATAGTTCATATGGAGTTTTATCTGATCCTTTAAAGGGTACTCTGTTCAGGATATAGCAAGCTGAGAGGACGGCCTCCCCCCACAAGTTTGTCGGTAATCCTGAACTAATCAACATGGCATTCATCATCTCCTTAAGTTTTTGATTCTTCCGTTCAGCCACACCATTAGATTGTGGTGAATAAGGATGAGTGGTCTCATGAATAATGCCATTTGTGAGCGAAATTCTCCTATAGGAATTTCATACTCACCACCATGGTCAGACCTAACTATTTTAATGGTAACATCTAATTGGTTTTCAACTTCAAGTTTATACATCTTAAAGGCTTCTAAGGTACCATCCTTACCCCTGAGCAAGTATACCTGATAGTACCTGGTACAATCATATATGAAAGTAATAAACTATTTTTTACCACCTTAGTTTGAGTTGATTTCATGTCAACTAGGTCTGAATGAAGTAGTTCTAAAGGTTTAGGATTTCTCTGAACATTTTGTATAAAAGTTTTTTTTAGCATATTTTGATTCTACACATACTTCACATTTTGTTCATTATCCAAACTAAATTTGGGTATGCAGCCTACGCTAGCCAGTTTATGCATTGACTTATAATTTACATGTCCAAGTCTACCATGCCAAACATTTAATGACACACAAACATAAGCAGAAGAATCAATTTTATTCATTTCTCAGAGGTTACATTAAGTTCATAGAGACCCCCAGTTAGGGCTGTCAACGGATGTTAACGGAACGGATATTGGCTCAGCCGTATCCGATATCCGATAAGCTTATCGGATATCCGATATCCGATAATATCCGACGGATATTTAACCTTCATATCCGATTCCGTTTCGTTAAGGTTATCGGATATCCGATAATATCCGATAGGAAACATAAAATGCAAAATGTAACACAAAAAAAAAAAAAACCGAAAACTTTAATAATTTCTAATGAATCTTGATCCTAATGTGTAGACAATGATGATACAGTTTCAGTACATTTAGATAAGAATCATGGAGAAGCATTGAGACTCGGGGGACTCGAAGGAAGAACACTTAACTTGTTAGCTTTTTTTTACACTTCAGTTACACCCTTATCGGATACGGATAATATCCTATAGGATAACGGATTAGCCGGTTCCGTTTCGTTAACCTTCAATATCCGATAAGAATATCCGTATCCGATATCCGATATCCGTTATAGCGGATAATATCCTATAGGATACCGGATTATAGGAAACGGATGTCGGATTTCGGATAAAGATTGACAGCCCTACCCCCAGTCTTATAACCTTTACCCACATAATCCTTACCCTTAGTGACAACAACTTTGCCAGACTCAATTACAATTTTAAAACCCTTATCATCTAAAACACCACAAGAAACAAGATTTTTGTAGATAGGGCTGTCAATCCTTCTCCAAAATCCGACATCCGTTTCCGATAATCCGGGATCCTATAGGATATTATCCGTTATAACGGATATCGGATATCGGATACGGATAATCCTATCGAATATTAAGGGCTATCGTAACGGAACCGGCTAAGCCGTTATCCGACGGATATTATCCGTATCCGATAAGGGTGTAAGGAAAGTGTAAACAAAAATTAAAAACTAGTATATTGTATTCAGTTCTTCTCGAGTCTGAAGTCTCGACTAAAATCTAGGTTTTTCAGAATAGGTGAAGTTTTAGTTCTTCTCGTCTCTCGCTGAACATGGCAACTGATTACAAAGGATTTTTCTACTTAATCAAAAATCGAGGTATGGATTATGTGATTTTATTATAATTTCATCATGTCTAAACTTGTATTAGGTATAAATTCTCAGATTTGGGTTTGTTTCTAGTTAGGGCAGTTTTTTTTTTCTGTTTTATTAGTAATTGATTTTAATGTTTTTGAAATGCTTGAGCTTTAGGGTAGGTTTATCTGACGTTCATCTCATATACGACCTTCAAAAGATGATACGTATCTGTACTTGATGAGAACTCCTAGGTCTTTCAGAACACTTCAAACATTAAGTTAAGTACTGATTGAGATTTTTTACTGTTATATTACTCTGTCAATAGGAAGTACTACTGCTCACCTCTTCTTTTGTAATGTTTAACGCAAAAAAATATGCTTGTACATTACCTGTGACTCAAAGTTTGAACACAGTTTTGAGGGTTGTAATATCCCAATGTCTTAGGAGAAACCCAGCAAGTACTTTAACTTATGTTGTCATTTGTTATTTGAACAATTGCGTACTTAAATTACGAAGTTTGGAATGTCCTTTAACTTATGTTTTGTTATGTCAAAGTCCTGGGAGCTTTCCATGAGGAAACCTTCCCACTCCAATCATCACTTTCATGGTTTCAATGAAATTCTGCTACATAAGTCACCTGAAATTTGATGTTGGAGTGGCTACCAATAATATGGTTGATTGGCACTTTAATTCTTCCTTAGTATCTGAAGGAATTCCCAGATGAGATGAAATTTCCTTTGTCTTGTTGATTCATTATCAACCTCCTTTGATATGGCATGCTAGTTTCTTGTCAAAACTCTAAACTGAGTTGATTCATATAGTTCACTGTCTAGCAATTACTAATTATCAGTTGATTCATACAGTTCACTGTCTAGCAATTACTAGTTGATTCATACAGTTCATGGAAGTTTCAGAAACTGAATGTGGCAAGTGTTTTAAGTTTCTTTTTCTCTGATAACCAATACCAAAGGTTGTTTCAGTAACTGAATGTTGAGCTACTATGATGTCTTAGCGTAGAGCAAATTGTCAGGAATCCTTCTTTACAGACTAAAGGTTGTATCATCAGCTGCAGAATGTAATGAATAAACATATTGGAATTACTATTACACATATGTTTTTAAGTTTCAGTTACACCAAAAAAACTTGAATGGTTTTTCTTCAAAACCAATTAGTTGCTTTTATTTATAATCCTCTGCACAACAATCATTCATGAAGCCAACGCAGCCAGACAGACACATAAAGTTTCTTCTTAATTTTGGAATATAAATAAAGTATTCCAAAATTGAAATTTTATAGACTAGTAGTAATCTGTGTCTTTGGCATGGACCATTATTGATCTAGACAACTTGTTTGTCCGGTTAAAGTGATCGATTGTTTGTCTGCATAATTGTTCAAGACAGATTTGAATACTTTTATTTCTTTAGGTTGGTCTTTGAGATGGCCTGAGTACATTTTACTGTGGTACACAATGCAAATTAGATTAATTTTGGAGGTGCTTAAGTTACTTGTGTCACAAGCACTTATCAGTTAACTTAAACACAATGGCTATTTTTAATACGAAGAAGAAAAAGTGAATAGTCTGTGATGGAGTTCAAATTTGAGTTAGCATTTCTAACATGTATGATTATGTTCATTTCAGGGTGATGTCACATAGTCAGAGAACATCAAATCAATTGGGTACCTCAACTTCATCAGTTGCATCACATCCACCTTTACAAGAAGAAAATGTACAGACCTTGCAGGAAGGTTCAACAATGAACTCTGCCTCTATGATTCGTCCCAGAGAAGGAGGAGAAGAAGAGGAAGATCCTCTTATAACTGAAGCCAAGAAAAAATTACGTACAACAAGGTCTGATGTATGTGTTTTAATTGAATTATGATCATTTGTGTAATTTATAAATTGTGATCATTTGTGTATGTTTTGTATGTGTTTTAATTGAATTGTGAACTGGAAATGCTTAAATGAACTGAAAAATCTGAACCTAGCTACGAAGAATTGATCAACCACAGATTTGTCATTTGATATTTTATATTCCAAGAACCTAGCTACCAAGAATTTATTACTCCCAACAGTTTCAGCTTGGTATTTTTCCTCTAAATCAGCCCATAAATCAAAAGCAGAAAAATTCTCCTTTGCATTGTAAAAATCATATAGTGCATCCTCTAAACAATTCAGAATATGGTGTTTAGCCATATAGTTCTGCCTAACCCAACTGTCTAATTCCCTTTCATTTCCAGCATCATTCAAACTCTCATCAAAAGATTTCAGAACAAGATCATCTAGCATATGAAAACTCAGAAAAAACAACATCTTTGATTGCCATCTTTTGAAATCCTTCCCACTGAATTTTTCTGGTTTGTCAACATCATTTTTTCCCATTGTTAGAAGAAAATATTGTGTTAAGATTGTTGGTTCTGTAACAATAAAATACTGAAAACAAATGATGTTAACGTTAAATAAAACTCCTAAAATTTAAACACTGATTTGAGGGAAGAGTCACTTGATCATCAAACTGTCCTTAACACAATAGTTCACTGGTACTCCTCAAAAATGAGTGATGTTAAATACCAACAGTGAAGTTGTGTCCAGGATAAAACTGGCCGATACAAGTATTGTATATCACTAGAATACTTGCCCACTCAAACCAACTCAACATCAAGATGAAAGAAAGAAATAAACATGCAAATGCGCTAGCAAAGCAAGAAGAGGGGAAAAGAGCCAGGGATAGTAGTCTGCTCTGGGATGGTTGGAATGAAGAATTCGATTTGCTTTTATAGGCAGAAACCAGAGAGAAATCCGACCAGAATGTCGACATAATTTGTAATAATGTTGTAAAGAAAAACGACCAGAAAATGTCGACATTATGTTGAAGAAAAAAAATTGGTAAGAAAATTATTTTCTTACGGGTCAGACGCCCCCACATTAAAGACAAATTTAATTTGATTTTAATTTTTTTAAGGAAATAATTCAAAAGTATTTTGTCCAAAAAGATAAGTCTTAGTTGATCCACACCCATACCTGAGCCCATTGCGTAAATCCTCTCCCCCATACAAAAATATGTTGACCCAAAGGGCCACTCTTAGATGCAATTTTCTTAGTAATATGGAGAGGTAATATCTTTAGTTTCTTCTATGTGGGACTAAAAATTTCATTCACAATTAGTGAAAATGATCTAGTGTCCTTAGTGACCCTTAGGACTAGGGATGCACATCAGGTCGGGTGGGTCGGGTTTGGTCCCACCCGCACCCGACCCGCCAGTTGGCAGGTGACTGAAGTATTCACCCATACCCAACCCGCCGTAGGATGGGTCGGATGCGGGTGGGTGCGGGTCACCCGCTCAAAATGATACTGCCTGAGCTCACAATCATCCACTAAATTGCAAATCATTAAAATGCAGTAGTAACAACATCTCTGATCATATACATACAAACACAAGTAATCAAGTCCGAAGGAAAGAATAATGGTTATCACAACAACAAGTACTCCAATTTGAGATTTTGTTGTATAATACAGATGAATCTGAGTCTAAACAGATCAGAAAATACTGAAAATGAATCAAAAATTGCATCAAAATTATCTGGATCTACTTTTAACAACTCAAAAAAATGAATCCATAGAATCAAAAGGGCCACCTTTATAAGAGCTTTGAACTTCAGCATCATCAGACCCTTCATCGGAAGATTCAGAACAACCACCACCTCCATATCAATTACTTTTTCTTGATTCGAGCCACAAACTCATTTCAACCCTAACTATAATTCAGTTTCGATCTATAACTATCTCACATAAACAACCACTTGCAATTCAAAACTTCAGTTCATTCAAATTCACATCCACCACAGTTAGACCAATTCCAGTTTCCATAACAACTTCCTAACTTTATAAAACATCAATTTCTATCAAACCCTAAGTTGCAGGACTGTAATCACAAAATAAAAATCAAATTAAACAAAACCTAATTCAATTTCATTGATTTACCTTTCTCGACTTTCCTGAGATCAATTAGCTTTAGTATCATCATCAATTTCTATCACATCTCAGTTCCTGATCAATTTGGGGAAGAATACATACAAAACCCTAACTCTTAAATCTTCAACAGATCAGTTTCTAAATTTCGATTAATTCATAACCATACTTCTTCATCTATCAATAACTCAATTCCCCTTCTCAATTTTACAAAAGATTATCTTCAATCTGAAACCCTAATTTTAATTTCATCTCAGAAACCCTAATTCTTCAATTCAAGTTCTTCTCTGAAATCTAATCTTCTAATCAGCATAATCAGCTTCTTCTACATATTATGTACTTAAATCTCATCTTTAACTACTCAATTCCATTATCAATCGTCTCACGCAGAAACCCTACTTCTAATCTTCTCAAATTTATTATCTCTTCTTCACTCTTGTTTTACCAACATTATTACCACTACCAGTAATACTCCCTTAATCATTCCCCTCATCTCTTGATCTTCAAATCTCCATTTCCGTCTCTTGATTTAAATACAGAAGAAGAACATAGAAGGAAGGAGGAGAAGCCGAAGAAGAAAAGAAAGAGAACAGAAATGATAAATCACTGTTTCTTCCATCACTTCCTGAATTCTGATAGTCAACGACCAAGATGAAACAACCCTATCTAATCCAAGGGCAAGTAAATAAGAGATTTTCTGGCAGGTTGGGCGGGTGAAAAAAGATGTCACCCACACCCGACCCGCCAGAAGGTGGATAAAGGATATTATCACCCGCACCCGACCCATTTATTGACGGATCGGGTTAGCGGGTTAGGTCGGGTATGTACAACCCTACTTAGAACCTATGATCCATTCCTACTAAGACCAAAAATAAAATATTAAAAATTATTTTCTCCAACAGGTACTATCCGTAGTCAACGGCATGTTAAGTTATGGAGAACTGAAAAGGGCGCATTTTTGCAAGAAGGTTGGCAGGACTTTGTAAGTTATTATTCTCGATGGAACGACGAGTTTCTAGTTTTTCGGTATGATGGAAATATGCATTTCAATGTGGTAATACTTGATAAGAGTGGATGCGAGAGAGAACATGGCATTCCCATCGAAAAAAGAAGGGTGAGGAGTTTGTCGAGAAAACGTGATGGGTCCACTGAAATTTCATCGGCCGTAGCATGCCAAAGGGACTCAGGTAAGAACAATTTCCTCTTATGGATATGACATGGATTCTCTGCATCTGCAGGTTAAGTTTTTACTGATACCCATAAGGTTAATTGTTAATTCAGTAGGTTTTTACGGAATGCTTGTTTCATTTTTATAGAACTCCACATTGGTCTTTACATATTTAAGACTCATGGAAGGCGAAAAATAGGCAATTTTTATGCGATTGAAATACTGCAAGCTGTGAAATTTTGTTGTTGTTCTATCAAACTTATTCTTGGGGGTTGTACTTGTATACAATGGCGATTCCAGTGAATCTTTAGTAGATCCGTGAAACTAGTGTTTATATATGAGTCAGGAATAGAGTTGGCTGAGAAAAGGATCAAAAGAGAAGATACTCCTATGCTTATTCCAGGTGACGGTGAATCTCAAGAAAAAATGATAATTGAAGACAATGATGCCATGTTAAAGAAATCGGCCGATTCTTTTTCGTCCATTCATCCTTATTTTACAACACAGATGGTACCGATGCATGTGATCCGGGGTTTTATCTTTGTGAGTTTATTCAGCCAACTTTCCTTTTCTTTTACTTTGATTATACAAAATGAATTGCATAAGCAAACCTACTGATGCGATCTGGTGGACTTTTTATTTACTTAAGCGGCTATATTTTTAATTCTGCAGCATACCCCACGAGGATATTCCAAGATATATCTTCCTTCAACCAATGCAAAGATTATTCTCCGTAACCCAAGCGGCAAGTATTTTACTGTGAATTTCATAAATAGTAAAAGGTACCATTACTTTTCTGGAGATGGAGAGCCTTTGCACGTGAAACCGAGCTCAAAAAAGGAGACATCTGCATATTCGAACTTGTTGGTAAATTTGAATTTTCTGTCCATGTTATCCCAGTTGGTCACTGAAACTAGAGTTCAGATCTTCCGAATATTCCCGATCACTAATTAGAACATAAAGTTAGACTTCCTACCATTTTTTGCAGAGGGTGGAAAGATATTCTGATTTCAGACTAGTATCCAGTATGTATGTTTTAGGTTCTTATGATGACAAATACTAGATATACATTTCTACTTCAAGCCTCAAGGTACTTGATTTGGTAACTGAACTGTGTTAATATTTTATCTAATCAACCAAACAAATTTGATTTGAGGGCACAGGTTGCATCTGCATTAGTTTTGTTTGCCAATGTAATGGCTGACTGAATTTCCCTCTTAGTCACATAATTTTAGTTGAAGGTTTTCATTAGCATAATTGAAATAATAAAACGATCGCTACTGTCCTCCCATGTAGATTTTGATTGCCAGGTGATTCTTGTGTCATTTCCAGTGATTAGTCTAGAGATTGCTGCAGCTAGCCTCAATTTGGGTGGTTGTTATTACGATGAATTAGATTTTGACATTCAAATCCTCAAATTTCAAGGATGGTTAAGTGACCAATTTAAATATACTACAATAAGTAAGTCATGTAGTTGTAATGAACAATTTGAAGAAGAAGTAGACAGAGATTACTACTGAGAAAGACGGCTGAATTCGAAGGCTGCAATCGACAGAACCAGTACACTTGGATGCATCAATTGCACAATCTTGTAACATGATACGCACCCACTTCTCTTCCAAAATAAATTTGCACTGTACCCTGCTGGAATTCAAGAATGTCAGGAAGACAAACTACTAGACAGAACAAATATTCATAGGTTCCTAATCACCAGAGTGAACTTGTTATAAACGTGGGATTTATCAGTAATCAAAGCTGGGGGTGAACTTGCTGCATATTTCCGTCTAGCAAATGCCACCACATAATCTCCATTTGTAGCCTAGGCATATCTAACAAAGTTTTTACCAACAATCAAAATAAGTTCAAACAGCAAACAACCCATCCATATATCTTAAGCTAATTTAAGAACAAGAGAAAAGGGAGAAGAACTACTAACAGGGGGAGTAAGAGCTAACGTTTATGGTAAGTAGAGAAATTTCATCGACTTTGGGCCTAAAATAGTGCAATTAAAGTAGTTTTGTGTTTTGTTTTTTTAGTTTTTTTTTTAGCAGTGCTTGCAAGGTTAAGACTTAAAGACTGTTTGGTCGGAAAAGAAAGACTGTTTTGAAAAAATTGCAATTCCTAAAGTAAATCCTTTTTGCAACATTAAGTCATATTTTAAGTTAACCTTGTTCCGGTGGGTCCATTTTCATGACACTTCGCATTATGTGTCAACGGTTGTTATACAGTTGTCATGAACTCAGGTGAGTGTCCTGTGTATGCTCTATAATCGTTATTTAAGTTTGATAATAAGATAAGATTGTCCATAAGGTTTGTTTTATCCCAACTCACTAGGATTCAAGGAGTATTCTACGGTTTGGTATACTTACTACTCTCTTTCTTGAAGTGATTTTGGTGTGTTTCTGTTCATTACTCCAGAAAAGAAAGAAATGGTGAAGAGTGCAAAAAGTAGCCCATTGAGGAGTCGTCCTCACTTTTTCAAGGTCGTAGTCCCCAATGTTACCACACAGCATCTGGTTCTCTCTCGCCCCCTCTTTCAATTGCATCCATAGTTTTGATTTGGAGCAATCTGATCTTGATTTCTGTCTCATTTCGTCTCAGAAACTTACTTTGCATGTTGCATTAATATAATATGGGTTTTTGGGTTGATCTCAAGGTATGGTTAGTTAATCTAGTGTTTAAACTATGGACTGACTACTGAGCATATAATGAAATGGTATTATTTCAAATGTAGCATTATAAAGCATAAATGGGAATATTCATCGTATGAGAAATGTCAAGAATACAATTTGGACTTTAAATTAGCAAAAATGATAAAATAAAATAAAATTCCCATTTGAAATCTATTAAGAAGTTAGTTGATTTAATTCAGTTTGAAGTCTGGTTGTTCTATTTTAGCGCATATGTGGTGTCACATTAGTCTCACAAACTTAATCTCATCGGTTTGATGCCAGGCTTTGGCGTTTTCTTTAGTCGAGCAAACAGAAACAGAATGTCCGAGTTGTTTCTTGACACTTGTTTTTCCCTTTGACGTTTGTAGCGAATCCCATCTGAGTTTATGAAGCATATTTCCAATGAAGAATCCGACAGAGCGATCCTTGAGGCTCCTGCTGGTATTCATTGGCATGTTAAGTTAAGCAAAACTGAAAAGGGCACATTTTTGCAAGATGGTTGGCAGGATTTTGTAAGTTATTATTCTCTATGGGACAACGAGTTTCTAGTTTTTCGGTATGATGGAAATATGCATTTCAATGTGGCAATACTTGATAACAGTGGATGCGAGAGAGAATATGCCTTTCCCATCGGAAAACGATTGATGGGGAGATTGCTGAGAAATCGTGATGGTTCCACTGAAATTTCATCAGCCAGAGATTGCCAAAGGGACTCAGGTAAGAACAATTTTCTCCTATGGATATGACATGGATACTCTGCTTCTGCAGTTTATGTTTTTGTTGGTACCCAGAAGGCTGTAATCATAGTGGTAAAAGAACACCTCGGTTATGGAATGCTTGTTTCATTTTATAAAACTGCATGTCGGCCTTTACATATTTAACTGATGCAAGGTAAAAAAATAGTCAATTTCAATTTTTATGCTATTGAAATAGCATACTGTGAAATTTTGTTGTTGTTCCATCAAATTAATTCTTGGGTGTTTAGAAAGATTGTTTCGGTGAATCTCTTTCATAGATCCATGAAACTAGTGTTTATATATGAGACAGGATTAGAGGCAGTTGCTGAGAAAAGGATCAAAAGAGGCGATATTCCTATGCTTATTCCCTGTAACAGTGAATCTCAAGAAAAAATGTTAATTGAAGACAAAACTGCGAAGTTAAAGAAATCAGCTGAGTCTTTTTCATCCATTCGTCCGTATTTTACAACACAGATAGCAAGAAAAAAGATGACACAGATGAAAGTATACAAGGCTTTTATGTTGGTGAGTTTCTTCAGCCAAATTTCCTCTTCCTTTTTCTTTTACTTTAGATTGTATGAAAAGAATTGCGTAAGCATACAAACTGATACGGTCAGCCATGACTTACTATTTACTTAAGCAGATACATTTCATTATTTCTGCAGTGTATCCCGAAAGAATTTTCCAAGAAATATCTTCCTTCGACAAATGAAAAGTTTATTCTCCGTAACCCAAGCGGCAAGTATTTTACCGTGAATTACAGAATAATAAAGGGAACCGGCATTACTTTGCAGGAGGATGGACTGCCTTTGTACGCGAAAACAAGCTCAGAAAAGGAGACATCTGCATATTCGAACTTGTTGGTAAATTTGAATTTTCTGTCCATATTTTCCCAGTTGGTCACAGAAACTAGAGCTCATATCTTATGAATGTGTGCAGTCACCAGTTAGAACATAAAGTTGGAACCTTGTTCTACTTTGTAGACTTCCCACTGTTTTTTGCTCAGGGTGGAAAAGAAATGCTGATCTCAGACTAGAATCTTGTATATATGTTGTAGGTTCTTGTGATAACACATACTAGATGTAAATTTCTACTTCAAGGTACTTGATGGATTAGATTTTGACATTCACATCCTCTAATTTACAAGGAATGGTCAAGTAACTAATAGCACACGGAAAGTGAAATCTATAAATATAGGCTACAATAGTCATGTAATTACAATGAACAATTTGAAGAGATAGTAGACAGAGATAACTACTAAGAGTCTATATAACTTTTGATAGTTGCTTAAATGGATCACTTTTTGTTACTTAGAAAATACTGTCGAATTGGTTTATAATTGAATCCTTGAGGTTAGAATAAAGTCCAAAGAGTGAATATTGGCGAAGATTTTTAACCTCATACCATGAGTTGAGAACCTCATTGTTCTTGTCTGTGCCTGAAAAAGCCAGCTGAATTCCAAGGCTGCAATCGACGGAACCAGTACACTTAGATACATCAATTGCACAGTCTTGTTGGTTAAGGCAAACAAAAGACTTCTTCCCTGAACATGACTCACACCCACTTCTCTTCCATAATAAATTTTGCAGTGTACCCTGATGGAATTCAAGTATCTGTATTTGTTTTTCATGGATGTCAGTTCAGTGACATATGAAAGGGTCTAAAAAATGTCAAAAGGGCAGACAAACTATAAGACAGAACAAATATTCAGAGGTTCATTACCAGAGTGAAACTTGTTATAACGTGGGATTTATCAGTAATCAAAGCTGGGGGTGATCTTGCTGCATATTTTCGTCCCGCAAATGCCACCATGTAATCTCCATTTGTAGCCTAGAAAATATATTTGTTCGAATAGCAAACAACCCATCCATAAATCTTAACAGTTAATGAACTCATTCGCTACCGGAATTTGTCTTAAAAAGCTAGCTAATATGAGAAAAAGAATTACTTACAGGGGAATAAGAGCTGCCGTTTATGGTAAGTAGAGAAATTTCATCGACTTTAGGCCTAAATACTGCAAGTTGAGCAGTACTTGCAAGGTTAAGGCGTGTATCACAAGGTGAGAGTTGTGTTTGGTTGAAAAAGAAAGACTGTTTTGAAGAAATTGCAACACCGAAAGTAAATCCATCTAGTTTTGCAACTTTGGCGCCTGAGCAAGGATCGTAAACATCATTTGTGTCTGATGCATCTGTAACCATCAGCTTCATGACCATACTAATAACCATCATCACTTTTAACATCATCTTGTTCTTCACCTTCTACACAGTAACCCAAAAGAAAAAACCAATATGCAGCAAATTGAACAGTTTTTCGAAAGAAAAAACCAAAGTTCCCAAATTTCAACCAATTGTAAAAATAATTATATATCAAAATTGAAAAATAAAAGGCCAAATAAAATTAAGAATCTATTGATTTTAAGAGTTACCTTTACCTCTAATTGCCAAGAAACAATCAAAATTGTAACCTTAGTTACCTCTCAACGAATTAGGATTTTTGGGTATAAAAGGGGAAGAGGATTCGATTTAGAGATTAGGGTATTAGTTAGTCAATTGAACAGAATTACGTAATAGGGTATTCCGTAAAACACAAGGGGAAGGACGCTAACCAGAAACGACAAAATCGGCAAACCAGGTGGATGGATCCTTGTCAAAATACCGTTATGGAAGTTATAACTTTACTCACTTCAACAAAGTTGAGCTCTAATTTTACAAAATGCCCTAGGAAAATATTCAAGTTGACCTGACTGAGTTTGTGTTGCTAGGCTAACTGATGCAACTGGAGAAAGTACAACTTTTGAGTCTGGTTTGGACCTGATGGGTCTCACTCACGATGTATACAACTTTATGTCTCGAGGTCATGGTTGAGTTTGAGAGTGTGTGCTTCTCAATTGATTACTAATATCTTTTGCAGGCACAAACTCCGCCTTGATATCTTTAAAATAAACTCACTAGCATTCTGAACATTGCAGGCATCGCACAGAAAAATTTCCGAGCAGTATTTAACATTTCTGATACTGAATATTAAGTTAAACGTTCCTACAAAACCATATTCGTCCAAACAGTATCGAACAACTAAACGATGTATATCAATAATCAATTCGCCCAAACTAAATCAAACCCATTTTAGCACTAAAACACGTAAAATGCTCGTGAATCGTGATATTTATACCTCATCCACAAACCATACATTTTCATCTCACAAAAGTGTATATATACAAGTCATTTGTAGCAAACCCAGATATTAAAGTAGCGCAAGAAATTAAGAACCTGCTTGGCACTAAAGATGATGTAGCTAGAGAGTTAATATTGTAGTGGTAGTAGGTAATAGTTATGAGTCTTAATATGTAGTACAAGACTAGAGAAGGAGAGAAGCCTTATTACAAGTCTTCAATTCTTCACAAGTTTTATTCATCCTCATTGAGCCCAAGTTGGAGAAATGGCAACACCAAGATCTCACAATCCCCGTTTTTTCAAGGTTTTGATGCAAGGGTTCGAGCAAAATTTGGTAATTCTCTCTCTGTCTCTCCCTCTCTATCTTTATTTGCTATATCTAATTCATGAATCTATTTTTCTGCTTAAGGTCATACCGTCAGCATTTGCTAATGAGCAAAAAGTGCTGATGATGAGCAGATATGAAAAGAATACTGCTTTGCTAAGAACTAGGAAGATCAATGGAGATTTTTTATGGAAAGTTGAAGCGAGTAGAAGAGATGATGATGGATGGTGCTTTGATGGCGATAATTGGACTGAATTTGTTAAGTATCATGACTTGAAATTTGGAGAATTTTTAGTATTTGAACATGCGGGAGATCTGATTTTCAATGTTTTCATATACGACTATACTTTTTACGAGAAAGGATTCTCATGGCCTTGTACTCGTAGTCACAACAACGGCCTTCATGTTGAAGAACATAGTAAGTTGTTCATTTCCTCACAGTTGAATATATATTTCCTGTCTTGTGTTTTTTTGTTGTCTCATTTAAGAAATCCTGCTTTCGATATGGACTGATACAATAACTATCTAGGAAGCAAAGTTGTTAACGATGATCTTCAAAGCCGATCAAGGCGTCCGAAAAAGCAGTTGATGTCTACGTGTTACCCTTGCTTCACCGCAACCATGGCCGAGTCTAACCTAGTTTTTGGCACCCCTTATTTGGTTAGTAGAATTTGTTAATTTTCTTGTTAATTTAGACCAATTAGTGCTGTTGACGTGGGTATAATTCTTTCTTTCTTTCTCTACTTGCTTTTGTTTTTGGGCAGAATGTTCCAGCAGCATTTGCGAATAATAACAATTTAGGAGAAAGTGCTAGGAGTATAATTACCCTCAGAGTCAGAGATCTTAAGAAAGTAAAAGCATGGCCAGTGAAACTACAAACATTTGGAACTCGACGTGATAGATATATTCCTCAGCGGGTGTGTCTTAGAGATGGTTGGAGTGAATTTGTAGTTTCAAATCAATTGAAGCTGGGAGATGTATGCTTGATGGAGTTAGATCAAACCGCAAGAACGACACAAGATCGTGTCATCTTTAACGTTCGAATTTCACGAAGCAACGGTTAGTGCAATTCATGTTCAACATTCAAATGAATTGAATGATTATCATCATCATCATTGTGTAACTAAACGAGTTGGTATTAGCAGATCAAACTCCTATTACACACATATTATTTCTGTTCCGTTCTAAGATCATAATCGTTATTTATGCTAAAAACTAATTATTCAGCGTCATTACTGTTGGCATAGTGATGTACTATGTTATAATTCTCTGTTTTTAATGATAGAAGTATGTATTTTCTACTACATCAAAGAGCTAATTATTTTATATGATTTACATTTTAGGTTGTTCTTGTTCATACCAATGTCAGTAGTACTAATTGTAGCGTAGTAACATTTAGATTAAACCATCCCACAAATCATAATCAGTTCCCGCTATTATTCTTCTTCCCCAGCTCCTCAATTTTTAGATCCATGTTAAGATCCTTTCGGTCTCCCCTGATCCTTCCTATAGTGATTGTCACTCTCTAAAGGTTGTATTGAACATTGAGGTTCAATAAGGTTTTGGACTAAGCATTGAGGTTCAAAGAAGTCTGAATAAGGTTTCTCATTAAATGAGAGAAGAGTGGAAAGATAAGGTTGAAAAAAGCAGAGAAGGCTGAGAAGCTATAATTTTTGATCTCATTCTTGGTATAGATAGTTGTTACTTGTTAGGTAATGATGTAATATTGTAAAGTCTTGCAGGAGTTGATTTGGCACTGAATCAATTTCGCCAATGTTGATTTGAAAGTGATAGTCTTGAGGTGGCCTAAGTAAGGCTGTGGTCCTTGGAGATTCAGAAATCAGAAGCATCGTTAATGCATCTCCTATTCTCTCGTACACACTGGTTGAACTACAACTAGTAATTGATTTGCTTGTTTGTTTTTTCTTTTTAGTATCTCAATGTGCCATATGAGCACTTGTCTTGGCTCAGCCGTTTGCACTAGCGTCTCTTTTATGAGTTTTTGGGTCCCTAGTCTATGCTTGTTGCACAGAAATGTGTATTTTAAGATGTTGGGGGGACTGTACAACTCAAGTGTTCATTCGTCCTATGAACTTTGAAGAGAGAACCCAAACAATCGGATTTTGATTTACTAGGATTTGTTTGGTTCTCCAAAAAGATCAATCGACCAAAAGATGTGAATGCAGGCTTTAAATTTGTATCACCACTCTCATCCCCCTAATTTAAAAGAACAAAATGCATGCATTTATCATAATTATCATTTGGGATCTTAAATGACAAGTTTTTTACTTCACCCACTAGAGAAAGAAATGAAGAGTTGGTAACTGCAGTTGTGGTTGTTGTGCATTCTATAAATTGCATTCAACAGAAACATAGACCATCAAAAATAGAACAAAATGAGGAGAAAACTGAGATCCATTAGTACTACAATTAGTAGTAACAAAGCATCATTTGTCAAAGTGTTAGTTGGTGATTTTGATGAGAAACTGGTACAACTAGAATTATGGTGTTATTTACATGATGTACATCATATATATAAAAATTTAATAAATATAGGGAGTATAAAATCCTTTTGAACAGAACATAAAATAGATTAATATTTGTTATACATACTACAAACATGTGGCTAATTTTGTTTGGAATATTATAGTAGCTCTCTTCTCCAAACGAAACATACCAAGGAAATTAGTCTGTTGGAACGTTGGATTTGAGATGGGTTTTGAGCCGAGAAAATAAAGCTGTCATCAAATTGCAAATGAAGAACATAGTCGTTGTGGGGTATGGCCGGAAGAGAAAGAGTCAGATTCACAAAATCAGATTGAGTTGAGTAATCCAACTAGAAAGACAACGTAGATGAGTCAGATTTTGACGCACATACATTATTAATATTAATGCTATAGGGAAATCCTTTAGTGAGTGCAGCTGCATATTAAGTTCAGTTTGTATTGGCAAACAGAGATTGTGTTTGACTGTTTTGTTTTTTGATCTTATGACACAATGCATTCATAGGAACTTTCAAAAGAATTTACCGCGAAGTACGGGACGGAACTTTCTGACCATGCAATTATTAAGGTTCCGAATGGTACTATCTGGCATATAGGATTGAGGAGTGCTAAAGGTGTAATATTGTTTCAGAATGGTTGGACAGAAATTATGGAGTTCTACTCCATTTGTGTTGGACATGTTATACTTTTCAGATATGTTGGGAATTCAGAATTTCAAGTTCATATATTTGGCATGGATGCTACTGAGATATATTGCCCATCTCACATAGACAATACCGATTATGATGTGAGGGAATAAAACTCGAGATACGTGTGTCCAAAAACTATTAGAGGAGGAGTGAGTTACGATGGGGTAAGAAACACTGAAACAAAGTCTTTTAAAGCAATGAATTGACAGCTGCAAACTCGATAAAGTTTGAACCAGACAACATTAATGCATGATCAACACGTAGGTTGCGGGAAAGTAAGACTGTTCAAAACAGATAGCTTGCTGTCTGACCGACACGTGGGTTGCGGAAAAGTAAGGCACACTGCTCAAAACAGATAGCCTTGCTGCTTGACTGACACCAGGTTGTGGGAAAGTCTGACACAATAAAGAAGTAATGATGAGCGAGGGACACGTATCAACTTCACAAACTGCGGAACAAAAAGAACTAAAGCATGACGATTCACTTTTAAGAGCTACATGTCAAACATGCCATGATTCAAATAAAACCGCAACATTCATCCCAATCCAAAACAGTAAATTCAATACAAGACCGCAGAAGAGCTACGGGATAACCAGTGAGAAATTACGGGAAACAAGCAATACGCATGCTAAGACTTGCGGGAAGAACGATCAAGCCTTACGGAAATTGCAAGTAAGCTTTGCAGGACTACATATCACACCAGGAATAGATAAGAATAAATAAATGGAAAGGTAGATTGGTAGGACCCATCAAATTGGCTATAAATACCAAGCTCATAAACAGGAAAAAGGGCTAGAAAATCGAGAGGAAAATTGGAGTAAAAGCATTGAATCATAGGCAAGAGTTTAGGTATGAGGCTTTGTGTAAATTTAGTTCATTTGATCCTTGATTACTATGGTCATGATTTTATAGTATGACATTTTTCTGTAATGTATTTTGATAAGTAATATAAATGATACAAATCTTTTTACCCGTGGATGTTGACAACTAAATTATTGAACCATGTTAAATGTGGGTGTCAATTCGTTTCTAATTCATCTCTAATTTTGATTAATTGTTGACTTGCAAATGTTAATTTGAAATGATCTCATGATAAGGTATGGTATCTTATTATGCTATGATTTTATGATATGGTATCATACTATTGTATGATTCAAATTATGTTGGTTGTGGTCCAAAGATGCAAGATTTTTGGTAATCACAATTTGGCGCTAGAAACAGGGAGGTAGTAAAGAATTTATTATACCTGTCAAAATTTTCTTCTATAAAATTTTGAATTATGTTATTTTGGAAAATTCTTTTCTTTAAAATAAAATGATTGAGTGATATTGAATTTTTTTTGCATAAAGTTTTATTCTGAATTAATTAGTTGATGTATATATAGATTTGGTCATCATGTTCATATGCTTTGTTTCATCATTTCATACATCATATATATGTAAAAATCGTTGATCCGAAAATCTAGTTCATAAATTTTCACCAAACAATTATGTTATGTTTATCTAGTTCTTATTTTTATGTTTAGCTAAATTTTTGATTCTTGCAAAAAACATTGAAATATGTTTTCAATTGAATTTTTGAACTTGATATTAATTTTTTTGCACATGAACTTTTAAAACGTTCGTTAAACTAGAAAATTACCCCGATTGTGTGTTAAAAAACTAAGTTTAATACTTTCTTTCAAACAGATTGCATTATATATTTACTATTGATGTTAAAACCTTTTGAAACACATAACTTATTATCTGAACTCTTTTAGAATATTGGTAAAGAAATTCCTACAACAACATAAGAATCAGCAAAGAAGAAATCACAACATTACAAGAAGAATTACGAATATGGAAGCGGTATCACATAGAACCATGCAAGATCAAGATCATAATGCAGAAAATTTGGGGAATCGTACCATCGAGATTTCTCAAGAAAGGGAAATGGTGGCAGAATCACAAGGGTCGCAACATATGAATGATCAAGTGAACAATTCTGAAAATCACTCAATTACTCAATCATCTGAAGAAATATCTCAAAATAGTATTGATCACATTCAACAATTAATGGAAGAAATGGAAAAAATGCGCAAGGAATAACAAACTTGTGCGGAAAAAATTAAACTTTTGACCAAGAAAACCAAATACTTAAACAAAAAGCCCAGCATCCTGCAGAACCATCTAGAACTAGAATACGGGGGCAAGAAGCTAGCTCCAATAGACACGAAAGAAGAAGAGTGGAAGTCAATAGAGATCAGAGAGTAATGATAGTGAAACCCGCATATCAGCGGAATGAACCAGATAGATTGGATTTTGATGGTACGGAGTTGCAAATTAACAGATAGCAAAAATACTGTGAAGATATGGAGCAAATGCGAGAAGAGATTAAAATTCTGAAAAATAAAGAGGGTGGACGATTAGAAGAAGTGTTAAAAGAAGCTAGAAGAACGCCTTTAGCACCACATCTTGCATATGCCCCAATACCGTATAACTGTAGTATTCCCATCTTTGAATGCTACGATGGGACTAAAGATCCAACAACTCACTTGAAGTATTACAATCGCATCATGACCAAGTGGGAACAAGATGACGTTGTTATGTGCAGGTATTTTCCCTCAAGCTTGAAAGGGATAGCTCTAGCATGGTGCGATAACCTTTCAGAAGGGTCGGTGCATTCTTACACCCAATTGACCCGCAAGTTTTTAGAAACATATATGTACAATAAGCCCGCAGAGGAAAGCATGGACAAATTATATTCCATTGCATCATGGACAGAGGAATCCATTTGTGATTATACAGATCGATGGCAGACGATCTGTCAAGCAGTATGAGATGTAATTCCAGAAGTTTCTATCAACTATTATAAATGGGGGATAGCAAACCGAGAAAACCAACTTTTTGTTGATATTCATGATAAAAACCAGAAAAAAAAGAGATCTCAGAAATATTATTGAAAAATGTGCAAGATTGCAGGACATACAAAGGCAGCATCCCATAATAATGTCTCATCCTCAGGGGAACGCGAACAGGGCAAATTTCATAGAACCGTCAACCAGTTCCAGAAAGAGGGTTGCGGGAGAAACTCCTGACGTTGAATCAAAGCGAGCGAAATCTGAAGATAGAAGAAAATTTATCCGCCAATTTGAGGAGAAAATTTTCACTAAACTCAACACCTCTTACTCAGAAATCCTAAATGCAACAAAAAACAGACAAGATTTTCAGTGGCCATGGACAAAAGAAAAGCAACCTCCACACACGCAGAATTCAAAGGAATATTGTGAATATCATTGCTATCGGGGGCATTCCACAAGCCGATGTAGGAATCTAAAGATGCAAGGGAACTAAAAGAATTTATTTATTTACCTGACCCTCCCCCAAGACTCAATAAGGGGAAAACAGTGAATATTCCGCAAAATGATCAAACTATTGACATGATTTCCCATTTCGAATCGGGTCAATCATCCATGAATGCAGCTATTGATAAAAAACTGCATAAAAGGGTTCGCAGTCACGAAGTCTTCAAGGTTGCGGGAAGAGTTGCTGAAGCATGGGAAGAATGGATGGCATCCCCGCTCACTTTTTTTGCGAACGAGGTTGACCAGGAAATTGAAATGCACAATGATCCGCTAGTGCTTACACTGCCTGTATCAGGTTGGAATGTAAGGAAGATTCTTATGGATGGGGGCAGCTCTCTTAATGTACTGTTTTATGATACCTTCCAGAAGATGGGATTAAAAGATGATCAGCTTACGCCTTCTTGCTACACAATCTATGGGTTTAATGGACTAGCTTCAAAACCAAAAAGGGGAAATCTTGCTTGATGTTGCGGCTGGACTAATAAGTATTCTGACAAAATTCAGCGTAGTGGAGGCTCCATCTCCATATAACGCCGTCATTGGTAGACATTGGGTCCATCAATTGAAAGGGGTAACTTCAACATACCACCAGTACTTACGGTTCCCAACACCGCAAGGGGAAATGGAGATAAAAGGAGACCAAAGTGAAGCAAAATCTTATATTCTTGCAGAGATCCGCATGAATGAAGAGCGAAAACAGCAGCAACGAGACAAGAAAAAAGAACGAAAGATGAAGGCTAAAGATGAAGGCTAAAGAAGAAGCCCTAAGCCAATACATGATAAAGACTGCGGAAAGTAAAATAGTAAATGAAACAAATGAAGGTATATCAATAAAAGAAACCATGCCAAAAATTGATGAAGGCAGTCTTCCAGCATAGCAGTTAAAGGGAGCTCCCACACAATTAGGAGCTCCCAAATCCACTTTTACACCCATTGAAGAAACCAAAATTATCAACATAGGAACAGAAGAACTCCCCAGAATGATTAAAATTGGAACGTTGATGGAAACAGAAAGGGAGCATAATTTGGTCACTTTACTTAAAGGCTATGTGGACATTTGCGCATGGAAGATGGAGGACATGCCAGGAATCGATCCAAATATTGTTCAACACGAGTTGTGCATACACCCATGAACTACACCTTTTCGACAACATGTATGCAAGGTAGTACCTGAATAACATTTATCAGTCGAAAAGCAGTTGAAAAGCTCATGGATGCAGGATTCATTCGAGAAGTGCAATACCCAACCTGGATTTCAAACATGGTGATTGTACCCAAGAAGAATGGCGGAGTAAGAATTTGCATAGACTTCACCAACTTAAACAAGGCATGCCCAAAAGATAACTATCCGCTTCCCAGCATTGATCAGTTGGTGGACGTTGTTGAAGGACACGAGGCCTTATCCTTCATGGATGGGCATTTAGGGTACAATCAGATTGCTCTACCTGAAGAAGATCAAGAACACACTTCGTTTTTCACTCCACACAGTTTATACCGTTATACCAAAATGCTATTTGGGATAAAAAATGCAGGAGCAACTTATCAGCGACTCGTAGGCGCAATTTTTAAACCATGGATAGGACGCACACTCGAAGTTTATGTAGATGACATGCTGGTGAAAAGTAAATTCTCAAAGGATTATTTACAAGTTTGAAAGAAATATTCGAAGCCTTGCGGAAATTCAGAATGAAAGTTAATCCCGATAAATGCATTTTTGGGGTTACGTCAGGAAGTTTTTGGGGTACTTGGTTACCAAAAGAGGGATTGAAGTTGATCCAGCAAAAATTCAGGCAATTGTTAATATGTCGTCTCCAAGAAATGTTAAAGAAGTACAGAAATTAAATGGTTGTTTTGCCGCACTCGGCAAATTCATTGCTAGATCATCGGACAAATGTAAGCCCTTTTTTGATACTTTGAGAAAGAAAAATAAATTTGTATGGAACGAGAACTGCGAACAAGCTTTTCTAAGTATTAAAGCTTATCTCGCTACATTGCCCGCATTAGAAAAGCCAGAACCTGAAGAAGTGTTCGCCTTGTACATAGCCGCAACCGAAGATGATGTAAGTGCAGTATTGGTACGAATAAATGACAAGGTAGAAAACCCAGTGTATTACATCAGTAAAAATCTTAACCTTGCGGAAAGAAACTACACCAAAATTGAACAATTAATTTTAGCCCTGGTTTTTGCTACTCAGAAATTACGCACATATTTTCGGACACATTATGTGCGGGTGCCAAGCAAAGCTCCGTTAGAATCTGTGCTGAAGAATGTCGGAAAAGTGGGAAGAATAGCAAAATGGAATGCACAACTGGAACAATTCCACATCTTATTTGAAATACAAACTGCGCAAAAGTCGCAAGGGTTTCCTGGAATAGAAGACGATGATTCACAAAATATTTTAAGCTCTGTAAATTCCTGCAGATGGGAGGTATTTGTCGATGGAGCGCGAAATAAAAAAGGTGCGGGAATTGGAATTGTAATTACAACTCCTACGGGAGATCGAATGGTACATGCATTTCGTCTTGAGTTTGGTGAGCATACAAATAATATAGTGGAATATGAGGTTGTGGTTCATGCTCTTCGACTTATCATTGAATTGGGAATTTGTGATGTGCGGTTCACAAGTGATTCACAAGTGATAATTCGTCAAGTTGAGTTGAAATATCAAGCGCTTGATGAAGATCTGATAGAATATAAAAATCTTGTACAAAAATTGGCACTTCAAATCCCAAATATAACTTTTCGACATTTGTCCAGAGATAAGAATCGCCATTCTGATGCACTAGCATTTATTTCTTCAATGGTAAAGGATCAAAACACTACAGTAGTCAAAATTAAGCGCATTTATGAGCCGTCAATTAAGTTGTGGGCAGTTGAAAACATGGAAGAAGAAGTTGAGGAACATATTGAAGATGCAACTGACAAAGATGATACAAATTTTCCACAAAAATCTGAAAATGAATTATCCAGAGAAGATTGGAGAGTTTCAATATATCAATACTTGCAGGATGGGATTTTGCCCGCAAACACTAAAGAGGCAAGAAAGGTGCAATCGAAATCTGTAAATTATCAGTTGCGTGAAAAGATTCTATAGTGCATATCTTTTTTGGGACCTTTGCTTCGATGTTTATCAAAAGAATAAGGGAACCAAATTCTCAAAGATATACATTATGAGGATGCGGGAAATCATAGTGGAAGACGATCACTTGCACTAAAAGCAAAAACACAAGGATATTACTGGCCATTTATGCATAAAGATGCGGAAATTGTAGTAAAAAGATATGAAGAATGTCAGCATTATGCAAAAAGAATAAAAGCACCCGCAACAGAGCTTAATTCCGTACTCAGTCCTTGGCCATTTGAAAAAATGGGGGATAGACATTGTTGGGCCATTAGTGGAAGGTACTAAAAAAAAGAAAATATTTAATTGTAGCTACAGATTATTTCACTAAATGGGTTGAGGCCAAAGCTCTTGCACATATCAGAGATACATATGTTTTCAATTTTTTGTTTGAAAATATAATATGTAGATTTGGGATTCCGGTAGCCATAGTTTCGGATAATGGACAACAATTACAAGGGAAAAATATTGACATGCTTTTCGAAGCATTCAATATTCAAAAGAATAAGTCTACTCCACTCTATCCACAAAGCAATGGGAAAGCTGAAGCAACAAATAAAACAATTGCCATGAATCTAAAGAAACTCTAGATGGCCATCATTAACGATGGTGTGAACAACTTCATAATACATTATCGGAATATCACATAACAAGAAGAGAGTCCATTGGAGAGTCACCATTTCTTCTCACATATGGAGCAGAAGCAGTTAGTCCAACGGAAGTCATTCTACCCACAACAAGAACAGAAGCATGGGAAAAGAATTTGAATTCAGATTTAATGCTTGAAAAGTTGGATGACTTAGAAGAAAGAAGAGAAGTTACGCTTCAAAGAATGGAAAATTATCAAAGAAGATTGGTGAAAGAATATAATAAAAAAGTGAAATTGCGCAACTTTGTGGAAGGACAATATGTTCTACGGCAAATCCCGGAATACCAAAGGGATAAAAGAGCAGGAAAGTTTGCACCTACATGGGGAGGACCTTATATTATACAAGATGTTGCGGGACAAGGATCATACCATCTACGGAATATGGATGGGGAAATTATAGAACATCCATGGAACGCACAATATCTTAAACCATATTATCCATGACCAGCAATGCAATTCTACAATAGTTTGCGCTCATGAAAGGTAAAGCAGATTAAAAGCAATCTCTTTAGAAAATTCAAGTGAATATCTATGACTGTTGGATTATTCGTTACAAAGATGTCTAACATGACATTAACTATTGTATCAGGTACTCTCCACTTCAGAAAGTGCTCACAACTAGCAATGCAATTATACAACAATTTGGCTTCATACTAGGTAAAGCAGCAGAATGTAACCTCTCTAGAAAGTCCATGTAAATGTTTATGAGTGTATGACTATTGGGTCTTTCGCTACAGAGATGCCTAACATGACATTAATTGTTGTATCATTCTCCGTTTCAGGAGACACTCTAGGGACCGCATCCTAACTTCCTCCTGGCCAGAGAAAAGTTAGATGTGCGCTTCAACCCTCAATATAACTCAAGGTACAAAATTTCCTTGCGGTTAAATAAATTACACTCATACAATAAACTAAAAATCAATATATACATTCAAAATCTGTTTTGCAGGGATAAAATTACAAGGAAAAATGAAAACGCAACTACAATCTAGAGATGAAGAAGAACAGAACAACAGTAAAGAAAGCTAAGGAGCGGGAAAAAAAAACTTCAAAGGGAGGATTATTTGGGACATCTCTACGCTTGTAAACTTTTGTAAATCCATCAGCTTGTACTTGGTCAAGAGTGTTGTTGACCGCTTTTGCAATTAAAGCTTTAGCTTCAGTTCTTAACCAAACAATATAAGCTCTTCTATTTTTGATTTCCATATTTTACTGATTTACTTCGGTATCGCAAGCTTGGACTTTTGCCTTCCAAAATGTTATCTTCCCTCTCTCAGAATATAAGTCCCGAATAAGGCTTTCATTCTTCGCAGCCTCATGTTTTAGATTATCTTCAGCACTTTTAACTTTAGAAGATAAAAGCTCCAGTTGAGCGAGCGCTTCATTGGACTTGGTAGAGGCAAGCTCTAACAGGGTTTGCGCTTCATTAGCTTTGATTGAATCTAGCCTTATATGCTTATTGAGTTCCTCCATCCTAGTATTTTCCGCAACAAGCTCTCCCTCAGCTTTAGTAGCTCTTGCGGTTGCATCCTTAAACTTTTCGTTAAAACCTGAGATAAAAGTAATGGATTAATCAATGCGGGAATAATATTGAATTTTAAGCTTGTGATAAAATAGGATACCTCTTTCGAGGGATTCAAACTCTACTAATTCACGACCCATTGCATCTTTCGTAATATCAAGAAAATCATATTCTCCCGAAAGTTTGTTGTAATCGGCCTTGAATTGTTCAAGATGATGTTGCACTGAGTTAACTCTGCTTCATTGTCTCACAGACGATTCAATTTAGATGTACATTTTTCCACTTCTTTGTGCATCCGGAAAATATCGCTCTCACGATGAAGGATAGAATCAGATAAATTACGGATCATAACTTGAGCATCCGCAAGGGTTTTTTCTTTCGTATTAGCCTCTGAAGCTGAGTTGTCTTTGTCTTCAATGAGCTCCGCTATGTACGAAGAAAGCTGTAAACCATGATGTGATCTGGAATGGGAAAATCCCGCAAGAATATTCTTACGTTCCACACAAAGCCTGCGGTTTTCTTTTTCCAATTTATCAGATATTGCCCGCGCTGCAGAAACACAATCTTTAGTCCACAATGAAGTAGCTTCAAACTCAGCTTTCTTGCGAATTTTCTCCCCAAATAGAAGCCGATGTTGCGATTCTAGTTCATCGTGCTTCCGTTTGACTAAATCGTAACTATCAACAAGATCATTAAATTTTATTGATCTCCACATTTTCATTATTAACTCTTACGACATTATCTCTCAACTACGTAATTCTACGCTGCATCCTAGACACAAGTTCTGAATCCCCCGCTGATCTCATAAAGTAATTCAGAAAAAAAGTGAAGTAAAATAAGAAAAAGTAACTAGAAGAAAGAATAAAACCTTGATTCTGAAGAACAAGCAATTGTTGGCGGAGCACGTCATTTTCCCGCTTTAAATCCAAAACATCATTTTCTACAGCCCTAAATTGGGACTCTATCATTTTGAACCGCGCTTTATAAAATTGGTACACAGTATGTGCGGCGCTTTGACCCCGTCCAAGCTGCAAAATAAAAATTATAACTAGAACTAAAAATAAGAAGAAATCAAAAGGTAAAGAAAAAACTAAAATACCTATAGAAGAGATTGTTGCGGGAAAGAATACACCTGTCCGTCCGCAAGTGCGAGTGTTTCCGCAAGAGAAGAAGGTTCAATGATGCGGAATGTGGGATCAACAATTTCACCTTGATCTTTTAACCAAACATCTCTAACCACTTCGTATGGTACAGCCTCCATGGACTTACGCAACCGGGAGACCGAAGAGCTATCTGATTTCACCGGTAAAGAGTTGCTTGGAACAGACAGAAGACTCTTTGACATGAACCATTGAAAGACTTCTTCTTCTTTTTCCAAGAGGTTTGAAGTGTCTGCAATTCCCTTCCATTTACTCGTTTGCGGGAATTCCATGTTCGGCTGTACTGCGTCTGCAATTCCCTTCCCTTTACTCGTTTGTGGGAATTCCATGTTCGGATGTACTGCGTCATCCGCAGCCACACTCACAGCATTAACCGCGACAGATCTAGTTTCTGCCATTGTATCCGTGGGCATATTACCCGCTGCATTAGTGTCCGCAGATCTTTCTGCTTCTGCAACATGAGTTTGCGGATCCGCTTAGTTAAAGTAATCTTAGGATCAACTTGAGTATCGCAATCCTCTTCATTAATTGAATCATCTTCACTTGAGGCAGCTTCAAGTGGCTCATCAACGATCAAATGAGAGAATTGAAGGAAGAAAGAAGGATTGGGAACGACAGTTTGGAGCGAGAAATTGATGGCAGCATTTGAAATTTCTTCCGCAACACCAACTTGTTCCGCAGGCTCGAAGTTTGTTATTTGAAGAGGTATATTTTTCTTTTCTTCTTGTCTCTCTAGAGCAAAGCTTCCTTCACCTCTCAAGAGTGGGCGGTGAGGGGAGAATCTCGAATTTCTCCCACTTCCTTGTCCGTAGAAGCACGGGATGCGCCTGTCACCTTCTTCCGACCCTATACATGAACCACAATAATTAATTAAATGAAATTCTAAAGGAATATGAGAATTCATCGGATTAAAATAATACCATTTCTGTAGGGAGTGCGGCCTTGCGTTTCACTCCCGCATCATCTTTTGCACTTTCATCAGCTTGCGGCTATAAAAAGGAAAGGAAATTTTAATCATCAGAGTGAGACTCTAACCATTAAGCTATATATAGAGCACAAAAAGAGCGAGAGAAACTTTATGTATCACGGAGATAAGTGCAAACTTGAAGTCATAAAAATTCAACCGCCAAGGGCAGTAACCAGTGAAGCGGGTAAGAAGATCGTAAACTACATTATCGGGGACGAACCCAAAGACCCATGGACCCTCAATGACTAGAGGGGTGCGGTACCATTTGTAGTCGTGATCTTATAGAATTCTTTCCCTGAGAGGAACCGTTGTCGCCGGAACGTACTTCAGCTTGGCGTTGTCAATTTCCGCTAGAAGACGAAATCCCTCACCACCTTTCCGGCCCGGGCCAACGCTCTATTTCTTGAAATTATTTGCGGCAATGTTGTCCGCATAAGTAGCGTGGAAGTTCTCCACTGTGTAGTGTCTATGTTCCGCAAGGTATGGAACGTAACAGTTAAAATTGGTTCTACCTTAGCTTCGCATGCTACACTCATCCAGTATGCGCCACCAATTCCTATTATACTGAGTTACAGACCGCACTAAGCATTGCTGGGACTGGTTGCGGCTGGCAAGAACTGCAAACTGAAAAGGATTTTCCTTCTGGTACAAAGGAAGCTGTAGACCCGCATCTAATGCTCCCGCAGGGATTAATAACTTGTTGTTGCTGTACTTAAAACCTTCCATCATTTCTAGGGTAATTTCATCTTCAACACAATCATAAAAAAAAAGACTTTGAATTGGTGAAGACCATGAATCCTTTTGAATTCCTCGAGATTCACTGATTTAAGGCTACAACTTTCATGAGCCCATTTGTTCTTGGGAGAAGGATTGTTGACCGCAACGCGGACACTTGCGGTCCTTGTAGATCCAGAAGGATGACTATTCGATACAGGATAGCGAGATGACTTCCTGACCAATGGTTGTTCATCCTGATGAGAAACATCACCAGTAACTTTCGCATTGTCTTTTCCAGCCATGATAAATTTCAATCTACACAGGAGAGCAAAAAAAAAAAGTTTATTACAATCAAAAGCAAGAACCAAGCAGGAAAGCTGCAAAGCAAAAGAACGACAAGATGATATTCACATCAAAATGAAAATCAACCAATCATCAAAAAGAGAGATCATCATCATCTTTATTCATTCCGAAAAATAATAAACTGATAAGAACATCATCATCATCAGCATCAATGATTAATCCAAAAAGGTTCAGATACAAAGATTGATAAACAAACAAATGCGAAAAGAAAAAAAACAAAAGGATGTAAGTAGAAGTGAAAGATAGAAGAAAAATCTGTTGATTGAAAAGAGAAAAAACGTGATCCCGATGCAAGAATCCTTGATCACAAAAGTTCATGAGAATGAAAAGGTGTTGAAGAATCTCTGAAAAAGTTTAAAGGAATGCAAAGCACTAAAACTTTAAGAAGAAGAAGACAAGAGGTGTAAAGAATGGAATGAAGGAAAAATTGATATTAAATAGGAGAAAGATGAAACGAACGAAACCGTCGAAAACTGAAAAGGGAGAAACTTTATCAGAGCATTAATTGTCTTGGAACCGCCAACTGACAAGAACGTGGGAAAAGATGTTACTGCTAGCGAGAAAATCGGAAAAAAGTAAAATTAAGCGTGGGAAGAGAAGTTATTGCAGGTGTAAAAGCAATAATTATAATTTTTCCTTTTCAAATTTTTTACCACGTTTCAAAATTTGAAAGAAAAAAAGGGAAAAATTATGAGGGAATAAAATCTGAGATACGCGTATCCAAAAACTATTAGAGGAGGAACGAGTTACGATGGGATGAGAAACACTGAAACAAAGTCTTTTGAAGCAATGAATTGACAGCTGCAAACTCGATAAAGTTTGAACCAGACAACATTAATGCATGATCAACACGTAGGTTGCGGGAAAGTAAGACACATTGTTCAAAACAGATAGCCTTGCTGTCTGACCGACACGTGGGTTACGGAAAAGTAAGGCACACTGCTTAAAACAGATAGCCTTGCTGCTTGACTGACACCATGTTGTGGGAAAGTCTGACACAATAAAGAAGTAATGATGAGCGAGGGACACGTATCAACTTCACAAGCTGCGGAACAAAAAGAACTAAAGCATGACGATTCACTTTTAAGAGCTACATGTCAAACATGCCATGATTCAAATAAAACCGCAACATTCATCCCAATCCAAAACAGTAACTTCAATACAAGACCGCAGAAGAGCTACGGGATAACCAGTGAGAAATTACGGGAAACAAGCAATACGCATGCTAAGACTTGCGGGAAGAACGATCAAGCCTTGCGGAACTTGCAAGTAAGCTTTGCGGGACTACATATCGCACCAGGAATGGATAAGAATAAATAAATGGAAAGGTAGATTGGTAGGACCCATTAAATTGGCTATAAATACCAAGCTCATAAACAGGAAAAGGGGCTGAAAAATCGAGAGAAAAATTGGAGTAAAAGCATTGAATCATAGGCAAGAGTTTAGGTATGAGGCTTTGTGTAAATTTAGTTCATTTGATCCTTGATTACTATGGTCATGATTTTATAGTATGATATTTTTCTATAATGTATTTTGATGAATAATATAAATGATACAAATCTTTTTACCCGTGGATGTAGACAACTAAATTGTTGAACCATGTTAAATGTGGGTGTCAATCCATTTCTAATTCATCTCTAATTTTGATTAATTGTTGACTTGTAAATGTTAATTTGAAATGATCTCATGATAATGTATGGAATCTTATTATGCTATGATTTTATGATACGGTATCATACTATTGTATGATTCAAATTATGTTGGTTGTGGTCCAAAGATGCAAGATTTTTGGTAATCACACATGAAGTTGAAATGACTTCAACTCATTCAAATGAAGATTGCGAAATCTATTATGGGTTCGAATTGTTGAATCAAGGAGGAATAAAAGAGATGGAGTTATGAGTAGATTTCAGTCAAGAGTTACAAAAAGAAGAAGAGTTGATGATGAATGAGAAGTTAAGAGAGAAAGATGGGTCTGTTATGTTTCCAAGAAAATATAGAGAGGTGTGATTTCCATGAAGCCATGAAACTAGACGGAAGAGATTAAGAATGAACCGAGAAGGATATGTTTTCACTGCCCGCAAGCACCAGGCCGTGGCTTGAGTTAGAGGGGACTTTTGAAGCCAATATAATTGTATCTATAAAGTTGCATCTATAGAACACGTTGTGTATTGAAAATTTATTTTAGGAATGGGTTTGGGTTTCCTAGTTTTAGATGGAAACCTAAAGGGGTATTTCCTATTTTATGTCTTGTCTAATATATAGAAGGTGTTTCCTAATATTAACTAGGGATTTTTGATAACCAAGTTTATAACCTATATAAATAGGTACTAGGCCATGTAGAGATTATTATGAATGTAGAGAGAGATCGGTGAGAGATTTCTTGTGTTAGCTTTAGAGAGAGGAGCTAGGGTTTTTGTGGTGAGCGCAATTGATGAAGAGCAAGAGACAAGGTGATCGTCTCAGGTAATTGCTACGGTGTAACTAAGGGTTTGCTAAGATTTCAAAAGGCGTTTTACGTTTGTAATTGATTCATTCATAGTGGATTTGAGCTGGTGCCGCTCAAAGTGGATGTAGAAAATATGTACACATTGTATATATTGTTGAGCCATTATAAATCTTATGTGTCTTGTGAGTTTAATTTTTTTTTTATTCTTTGTTATTATTTATATTTGGTTTACTTATTATTTACCATATCATTCTAAAATCTTATATTTCGTGGTTTTTATCAGTACTTAAAATAAGTATCTGCAGCAATTCCTTGAGAGGTAAATATCCTGACAGAACATTGGATCCCACAAATGAAATGGGTCATAACTCATGGGAGCTTATACTCGACGTGAATGTAAGATTTAAATGGTGTTGTATTGAGTAAATAAATCAATGTTTCACCGCGCAGTGCAGGGCCGAATCGGCTGGGAGGCAAATTGAGTTGACCATTACGAAAAATTGTGAAAAAAATACATCGAATGAATTTATAATCGCTGCGTTTAATTTTCCTTTCGGGAAAATATCCATGAACTGTTTTCAAAGCGCATTGTAGGGGCTTCATCTATGACATATCCGTTTGACAAATGATGTGTAATAGTCTTTATTGTCTAGACAGAAAATACGATACCGTTGGGAACTCTGCAGATAACTTACTATATATGGAACTCTCGCCGTTTCCCACGTGCATTTTCTAAGAAGTTTCTACACTAAGTAAATATGGATTGTCGTGGTAGAGTGCTCATGGCGCATTTAATTGTCCTATTATAAGAAAAAGAGATAAACATCAGTGATTCACTACTGTATACGAATTAGACCTACTATAAAAGATTACTAACTAAGACCTGTATAATATACGGATTAAATATCTAGTTATAATTGAAACCAAATACTATTTCCTCATCTCATTGGTCTGATATGGATTGTTGTGGTAAGAGTATCGGGAACTAGAGCTTTGTTATTCATTCTGATCCCACAACAATTAATAAACAATTTTTTTACACCATCCATAACCGACGAAAAACCCTCCACTTCAACATAACTACCCCACTTCTACGAAAACCCAGTGGTGAAGAAAAGTTTTCTTAAGCGATATGAAGAAGGTAATTTTTGTATCCTTTTCTTCTCGATCTTTACCTTAAACCAAACTGTGTCTCTTTCTTAATCACTGTGTATTGAATTTCAGATCTTCCTCATACCGATGAAGATAGTGGAGTGGGTCAGATCATGGCGACGGTATCTATCAATTTCTTCATTATTAATCTTTATAATACAACAAACTAGGTTACATGTAAGGTCTAATTCATCTTTCGTTACTTTTATGGTAGCAATATTATGAGAAGATGACATTTACGTTTGATTTTCGTCAAATAGTCTCTATTTGATTTGAGTTTTGATTTGAGATTTATGTTCACGATTGAGCATTTTATTGAGGTAATATAAATGATATTTGACTACAATTACTTCAGGAACTGGCTTTTTAAAAACGAAAATTAAATTTCACCATAAATTGTGGAACCAATTAGTCCCGCCTAAGTTGATAACTGCTTAGAAACTCCCGCCCAATTTTTCCCTTTATAAAACACGTTACAGTTTCAGGTGAGATAAGCTTCAAGAACTGATCCATTAGAAAGGTATATGCCGTTCCATTGTTTTTTTTATTGTTTTGATTTTGAGTATTAATTGTGTTCAATCAATAAGTATAGAGAAGATTTTTGGAAAAAAGTTGATTGTTTCTGTTTAATGATTTAGTGTTGGGTATAGATTAAGGGGTTTAATTTTAAATCTATTCAAGGATTTTTTGAAAATTTGTGAATGCACTAATAATGTTTGATAAAATTTCTAATCCGGATTTTTTTTTCTTTAATATTATGGTATTTAATTAACTTGATAGCATTTTTCTGTCCACAGAAGCATAGTCCTGACAAACACTGAGAAGTTCAAGAGCTTAAAAAGGTATCTTTCTTTCACAAATAAATCCATGGTGATATGATACAAAGAGTCTCCTGATTGTACTTTATAAATCGAACCCTTATCAGAAATTCCAGTTCTTTTTGCAAGAACAAGTGAAGGGGATTTTGATAATCTCATTCGCGGCCACTGATTTGCTTGGTTTTGTCCGTATTGGTAAATTGTTAGCTCCGAGCAATGAATTGAAGTCTGTTAATCCAAACAGACTAATGATGCTTGAAAGAGTTGTAGCGTCGGGTGATACATAACCAGCTAGAGAATTACATTTGGAAGTTGTATTAGACTTATAAGTGAAACCTATAGATTTTGTTGATGAAAAAGTTAAAACAAAGAGAAGTAAAATACAAAGAGGAATTTGCTTAATAACATTGTTTATAATGGAGGAAGGGTGTAGCTGCATGAAATTTTAATGTTATAAGATGAGAAATGGAGCAGTGACTGGTGGGTTAGTTTGACTATAATTTTATTCTCTGTTTTCGATCTCATTTGGTATGGTCAAAAGCTCGGGAAGAGTATGATTTATCTAAAATCATGTCATTTCGATTCATCTTTTGTCTCTTCATAAGATAGTTTGAAGTCCCTAAAATTGTTATTGACAAAGGACTTGCCACATGGGGATGCACTGTCTATGAACATGGAAGCTATATCTGTCAACTCCAAAGATGATGATGGGAACACGATTTTGCACCTTGCTGCAAATGGGAAGCAAGTGGAGGTGTGTTCAAATATATACTGAGATTTTTATAAAATTCTTTTTTTTTAAAGAACTATTTATATCAAAATTCATGACCATCATAGGGACATGTTTAAATCCAATGTTTTAGGACTTTATAATTATTATATAACTTCTTTTCTTATAATTTAATTCTAATCTCAACAGTATGGTGTGTATTCTTCCTATGCCTAGCTTCTATTCTTCTAAGGACCTGGACAATGATATTAGCGCCAGTCGCATATAAATGAAGCGTAACATCTTTGATATTGATAGTTCACAGTATGAGCATAAATGGATGGGAAGTGATGATTCCATTTGCTTTCTTCGCTGCAACTGGGTAGTTTACCATTTTGAATCTGTTGAATTAGCAACATGGCTGCAAAGAGATATAGTCAATACTGTCCCAAATGCTTCTAATTTTGTTTCTTCTGAATCAGTGTAAGGGTCGCAACCGAGCTTGGAGCAGGGAATGGAAAAGCTGCAAAATTTACTTCCCAAGTTTCAGCAATTACATCTTTGATAATAGGGATATCTTTTTGTACATTGATAAACTTGCATTCCTCTTGGCTTGCACCATTCAACCTGTTCTCTCAGGTACACACCACTTATATTTTTTTGTTCCCCTTCTGTAGGGCTCCTCTTAGAATGAATTCAATATATGTACAGTTACGGATTAGTTAATGTTGTAACATCAATTCGTCAGGGTAGCCGTTGGCTCAGGATGGCAAACATTGGCTGCTACTATATCATCGGACTTCCACTTGGAGCAGCCCTTGGATGGCTTTTCCATCTTGGTGTTCCAGTATGTATCCGAAACTATACTTTCTTTTTACTTGCCCAACTACACCAGTGAATGTTACTGCAAGACCCATTTTGCTAAACATTTTTCTTCCAACGAAATTCGATAACTTGCAGGGTATATGGAGTGGGATGATTGGTGGTACCGCTATTCAAACTTTGATATTGATCATAAGCACTACTAAAGAACTTGGGGTATGGTTCACATATATACTAAGCTGACGAAAAACCAATATTTGGGGTTGCAATGGTGATCAAGTTTTGATGTAAATAAACTTTTCTTGAAAAACAAGGAGAGCTTGAAATCGTTCTTTATATTCATCATGTTTTTGTTATGCTATGTCATTTTTGTAACACTATTGATTTGTGTGTGAACAATGCTACAAGAAAACAAATTGTTCATAGAAATTTTAACACAGTGTTGAAAAACAAGGGACATACAGGTACAAAAGAATCTGAAAGAGGAAAACAGGAATGTGTTGTTGAGGTTTGGTTCTAACCACAAGGTGGCATCTATCCCTTATTTACCTCTTTCACATCCGAATTTTTACTACAACCCCTTCCACTGTCGAGAAAAGATCCAAGATTATGCGCATCTCAACAAGCACTTTAGGAAGAAACTTGAAACATGCGGATTATGTGCAGTAGGCTTTAAATTTTAAGTAGCATCAAGAAGATTAAAAGGTGTACTCTTTTTGCAATGTAGCTGGACTTTTACAAATTACAAATTAAAAATACACAAGCAAACAAAAATAATTACAACCCGGTGCGTCGCACGGGTAACTATCTAGTATATTTTCATGGGCTATAAATATCCACGAGATTGCTTGTAAGATGTACTCTCAAAAAAGTGATGAAGCATTTCTTCTTCTATCTTCTCTCTAGTCTTAGTAACTTTAGCATTAACCGCCAATCTTCATTAAAAAGTTGGGCCGCTCGTCGTCTTGGTTTTGAGTTAAAATCAGCCACCGACCCGACCATAGACCAGTTTTTAAATTCAAAACCGTCACCGAGCCGACCTGAATTCAATTTAGGTTTAAAGTGATCCGAGTTGACTTATTCAGTGACGATTTTTCCATCGGTTTTTACCGAGTATGAGTAAAATTATAATGTCTTAAAATTTCCTTTCAATACTTATTAGCAAGAGAATCTTTAAGTCCAATCACATAGATTTGTATATCAAAAAATCATTTTAAAGGTTATATATACAAATCTGTTAGTTACAAATCCATTTTAAATTTTATTTTATTTTTGGAAGGTAACTCATTTTAAAATCCCCATTTTTTTAAAAAGATTTATATTAATAAGAAGATATAGTTACACTCAAATATATAATATCTTCAGTTGCATGTTAAATATATGTAAACAATAACTTCAATTACATCCGATCCAAATATATAAACTTTCATTTCAAAATAAAAAGAACAATTAATTGCTAAAGAACCAACCTTCTCAACACCATCGTCAAAATTAAAACCATGATAACGAGTGATTTTCGAATTCAAATCTGATTCTACAACAAAAAAAAATGATGCAAAGTTCCTTTCACATTAAATCCTAACAGAGATAATTCTTCTTCATTAAATTACAAATGTCATGTCCATAAAAGCGTTGGTGGTTCGTTCAGTTCTTGATATAAGAAGAAGTAGAATAAGAAAAGGAATAAGAAAAAAAGTAGTAGTTATTACTAGTGGTAGGTGGAGAGTGGTGGTGATTAGGGCTGCACATCGGGTGGGTCGGGTCGGGTTTGACCTCACGGTGGGTTAATTTTTTTTCACCCGTACCCGACCCGCCTAGTCCTCGGGTCGGGCGGGTCTGACCCGCCCAAATGACGGGTCGAGTCGGGAGGGTGCGGGTTACCCGCCCAGAAAATTATGCAATTTTTTTTCATGGACTTGGCTGTTTTTTTGATCCTCACGCGCTCCACCTGATAAACCATTTTAACCAACAATCGATAATCTTAAAATCTAAGTCCCAACATTCAAAATTATACAATAAAATTAGAGTTTTAATATGCAATTCTACGACATTTCCCAACTAGCAACAAAAACAAGTTCATCTTAGTAGCAGCACCATCTAGGTCACCGAATAGGAATCAATCGTCATCTATGATGATGGAAGAAGCAGCAAGGTTACCAAATAGCTCTGCACAAAAGAAATGAACAATTAGAATGAAAAAGATTAAAAATACCAATAGTAATAATAGTATATGAAGTTAAGAACCAAGATCCATGAAGTACAAATTATACCCGACTCAAGAACATCAACCTCCTCCTCCTCGACTCCAAGGCTAGAAGAATCTTTGTCGAGGAGGAGGAGGTTGATGTTCTTGAGTCGGGTATAATTTGTACTTCATGGATCATGGTTCTTAACTTCTTAGATTGATGAAAATTCCCTATCACGTCATAGCTAGTAACTCACAAGGAGATGAATCAGAAATAAGTCTAAACAAAAACAATGATCAAGATATGAAAAAGTATATGATGACGTAAGACAAATTGAAAGACTTATAATTTTACAGGTTATGTTCAACATTAAACACATGGACAGAGCAAGATGTGGATGAAAATATCTAAATCTGTTAAAACAATCAAAACTGCTTACTTTTAAAGATCTGGTCTCTTATTGCATAGACATAAATGAAAGCAAATGGGACTATCCCAGCTATTGATACAACATCCCACGGAAATGGTGGATCCTAAAAACAGGCAAGAGATGAGTCCATTTCTTCTATGGCATGGTGAACGAGGCTGTGGATGGCAAATAGATAATGATAAGAAGACCTGTAATAATACGAAGCCATCTCAAAACCCATATGAGCCTTGCTATTGATACAAGCCAAACACTTGCCAAGCATCTACTTTATCTGGTTTTATTCATAATGAGACCATCCAGCATATCCCTCCTGAAACTCAATTGTAGATTAAGTTGATAATAAGCTATGATTCCTTTACTAGTTCCAGTTGATGTCTCACTTTTCAGCATTAGCAAAAGGAAAGAACCACAAAAATGCAAGGCTCTACCCTAGTAACCTAGTTAAAAAGAAGATGCAACTACAACATCTGAAATCTGTTAATGATTTTTACCTAAAGACAAACTCACAAAGCACAGACAACTCAAATAAAATTACTAATCAACTAACAGCTAACTTCTATCTTATTTTCGTTAATGTCAACCAAGGATGAAGAAATGAGAAACCAACCCTATTTCAAGCTGAAACCTGCCAAGAGAATCGTAGAGAAATCACAACTTATCCTGTATTGAAGCCAGACAAGTGATGGCATATTGTCTCTAAAAACTAGTTTTTACCTGCTTTGTCTAGAAGGAGCCTTTAAACATCCAGATGATAATAAATTTCAGGAGAGTAAGCATAACTAAGTTTGTGGAGCTAGAGGTGCCAAGGCCTCCCACAACCACATCCAAGTATAAAAGACAATCTAGAACTCAGTGACAATCTATTAAAGATTTCTCAGCGGGAGGCCTATTCATCACCTCATAAGCACTGAGATGCGGGATACCCAGGCAGGACTACTACTAACAAGAAAACAATCAAAGAAGTAAACACTAATGATAGAGACCCGCATCTCCGATCTTCAACCAAGCTACCAGTGTCATTCATGTTCCACGCAATTTCCTTTAATGGTAAAACCTACTACGTTTGCTCGCTACAGGTAATTTTTTCCTCACTTCTCATCCAAATGATAGATCTTTATCAGCCACATTTTCATCGGACGCTTAAAGTCATAACGAATTCAATATACCCTGCTTAAAACCCATCTAGAAAATTCAGATATAATGTCTTTAAACATCAAACATGAGGTTTAAGCTTTCCTGTCAAGCACAACAGGAAGATGACCTTTTTGCCTCTGGACTAGTTAATAGAGAGTGATGCTATAAGATAGTGGTTAATGGTTTAAAGCAAAGAATTTGCAGCATGACTTGGATTGAGATGATGACTAAATGAATTCATTATCAAGCCATAGCTAGTGATTCATAAGGAGATGAATCAGAAAAGTCTAAACACAAACAATGATGAAGAAATCGTAAAGTATATATGATGACATAAGATCAAAATGAAAGACTTATAACCTTGCAGGTTATGTTCTACATTAACACATGGAAAAAGCAAGATGTTCAATGGATGAAAACATCTAAGTCTGTTAAAGCAATCAAAACTGCTTTCTCTTACTTTTAAAGATTTGATCTCTTTTTGAATAGACATAAATGAAAGCAAATGTAACTAACCCAGCTGTTGAAGTAGCACTAAAATATGAATCAGACTCTAACATA
>JAJJMC010025652.1:1932540-2022583 GCA_023531435.1 Papaver californicum
CAATCATGTAATGAACTAATGATACAAACATTAATTTCAATTAGGGCAATTTTTTTAAAAAAAAAAAACAGTACCTGTACCTGATAGAGATTCAACAGAAAAAACAAGGTGGTGGTGATGATTCTAGGGTTCACGGTGGTGGTGGTGGTGTGCTCTGTAACTTCTGAAACAAATGAAGTGAAAGAGAAGTAAGAATCGTTGAAGAAAAATGACGAATAGAGAACAGAGAAGAAGAGAAATAGAGAATAGAGTCAGAGACACAAAGTCGATGTTATAACTCTATGAGTGAGATGGCGGGTGGGCGGGTTGGGTTGGGTCGGGTGAAAGGACTTATCACCCGCACCCGACCCGTTGATAAGCGGGTACAAAAAAAATCACCATCACCCGACCCGTTCATCGACTGGCCGGGTGCGAGTCGGATAATTTTGGGCGGGTATATGTCGGGTTGGCGGGTTGGGTCGGGTTTGTGCAGCCCTAGTGGTGATTACTGTCTCTTGGTATCCATGAAGGAAAAAAAAAGAAAAAGAAATATGAGATAATCAAGCGAGGTTGTGGTTAAGGTTACATAAATAATTTAAGTATATATATATTATAGTGGATAGCTAGGATAAGGACCCATCTATGGTTTTCCTGGCTCGGTTCAGTCTAGGATAAGGACTCATCTATGGTTTTCCTGGCTCGGTTCAGTCGATTCAGACACAAACCTTATAACGGGCCGTGATTAGATCGGTTGGGAAAAAGTGGCGATTGTACCGGTTAGGCTGGTTCGGCCAAAACAATTCGATTTTTGCGCAGCCTAATTAAAAGTACAAAGTACCTCTGGTAATTAATAGTTTGAGTCTCCAAAGAAATACAATACGTTACCAGCACTAAGTTTTTGTAAATTTCAAGTTATTATTACTCGACAACAATTATGTTTAATGACGTGAAGCAGATGATATGAAGCGATGGAATAACGATTAATTTCATTTTTAACTCATTCCATTATTTTTGGTTCGTTTTGATCAGTAATATGTTTATGGTTTTACTGTGAATATTTTTCACCAACAATTGGTTGATAGTATTACCGAGGAATACTTTGATCAAAGAAAATTATGAATCTCTTAAAAATAATGTAATAAGAGACCAAGTATTTAGAGCATCTCCAACGGTGGGTGTTAAAAATTCTATATGGAGGTCTTATTTAGATTTTAGACCTTTATTTGTGGGGTTTTATATATGTGACAAAAATAAAAATGTTTTGTTCATGAACCATTTCTAATTTGTGTGGGGTCTTATTTTTATGATTTGATTTATGGATAAATAACAAAGGTGATTTCTTTTTTTCTATTGATTTGAAAATTTTATTTAAAAATTATAATTATAAACATAGTTAAAAAATGACATGGTGGCCATTCCGAAGGTTTAGATATGACATTCTCTAAGACATTTGTATTTACTTTAGTACCCTCCTACTTTATAGGACCTACAGTTGGAGAGGAATTTAATTCAAATGAGAGTCTAAAATCATATATGTTATGTGATAGAAACTTAATTTATATATTTTTACCTCCAAATTTATATTTGCTAGTACTCACAATTATATTAATTTTATCATTTTATTGATTTATAGGTGGTTCACATAAAATACAAAGCTATGAGCTAAACACGGTAAAAAGAGATGGACCGGACTGAGCTATGTTAGGGACGAGTCTAGACATTATTGGAGACGTGGTTGGTAGAGGTTTTGTCCTTGACATTTCTGACGGCTGGAGATAGCAAAAGAAAAGATAGAAAAAGTACCAGGAGTAGTGTGGAGTGAAGGTACGGTTGGTGACTTGTCACATGATGGAGAGAATGAAAAATAGGTGTTGGGTAGAGAAGAGTAGGTGGTTTGGTCAAAAGAAAGAGTGATAAGACATTGAATTGAGACGTGAGAGTAAAAAAAGAAGAGTTTGGCATGTTGACCGAGTAAAGAAAAAAAGGAGAAAGAAATGACGTGAGAGAAATAAAGAGGGAGTAGGATATGACGTGGCAGTGAAAGAAAAAATATAAGACAGAATAAAGAGAAGACTGATAGGGGGATTTTCTTGGAGGTTTTCTTTTTAGTTTTTTAGGTTAAAGAGAGACTAAAGGGATTGGTAGAGTGTACGGCTGAAAAGGGAAAGAAGGGAGGCAGAAGGGATACTGAATTTTTTGGGGGACAAGCTTCTGTCTTGGTCAGAGGAAGGTGGCGTGAAAAGAAGAAAAAAGAAGAACGGTAGGCTGTTGAAGACCTAGAGAGAATGGGAAATAAAGTTGGAGGTGATTGGAGGCTAGCCTGTGGAGTAAAGAGAGTGGCAGAGAAGGTGAGACAAAGCCTGTAGGAGGTCTGACAATTCTGTTCTAGCAGGTTGTAGGCGGAAAGTTGGTGGGTTCTTTTTGGGATCAGACTGGAAGGTTGGTTGGACGGCTGCCTACTGTATCAGAAGTTTGTTTTAATATTCTCCCTCTCTACTTTGTTAATTATTTTTATGGGTTTTGAGAAACCCACCCCTATGTCTTGCTAAATTTGTAGTTATGGTTTATGTTGAAACCACTTAAAAATTTTAGATCAATTAAATCTAATTATTTGATACAGACTATCATGATTTGAATAAATTGATTCCTGATTTTGATTTATATCTTTTAATGATAAAATTGGTTGTTGCTTCACCGGTTCTGTACAATACAGTAACCTATGCGCAGAATTAATAGGATAAAAAATATATTTGTCTATTTATTTGATATTTCATGCTTGGGTTAAATCCTTAGATGAGGTATGCTTAGAGTAGCTAGGTATGATTTGTGAACCTATAATTAGTTTCGTATAATTTTATCGCTAACGCAATTAGATGGTGTATGCTGAGACTTAGAGTTTTTGATGCGCCATGCTTAGGGTGTCCCAATATTTACGACTCTAATATATATAATAGGTGATGTCGATAGAACGAACAATAGATAAATATTTAGGAGTTATGTTTCACTTCAGTAATTAAATAGAAATTGTGGATATTGAAAAACCTGATTATTGTTTTTCCCATTTGATTTATTTTATTAGTTTAGTTTATTTTTCTTGTTTTAACTTTATTCTGAGAAATCCAAAAATATTATTCTTGATTAGTTGATTAGAGATATTGATTGCAGTATTGTCCCCGCTCCCTGTGGGTTCGACCCGTACTTGTCGTTGTCTGCATTGTAGGCACCGTGCGATTGCGGTTTATTTATTTAGGGTTTCCAAATCCTATCATCATGAGAAAATAAAATTCTCACCTCAAATGAAAGTTTAAGTAAGGATGTGTACGTCGTGAAGGTAAATCTTTTGTGATTTCAGAAGTTTAGCAAAATTTTCGTTTATATATTTATTATGGTACTGCCGGTTTTATTACCACTAACGCGAGAAATTGTTGTATCCCGAAGGACAACACAATTTTGATCTTTTCGGCTGTAATAATCTACAGAAAATTTTAAATCTTTCCATCGGAAGTTGGAATATTGTGTGACATAATATGGACACAAGGCGCGTGCTCAGATGGTCGATGATCCCACAAATGACCCACAACAAAGTGTTAGCCAGTTTCTTTCAGCGATTCTTGAAGTAACCTAGTACTGATATTGTGACAATTTTTTTTCCATAAAGAATGTGTTTATGTGCACACTTGTAAATTAACATTTCGTAGGCCCTGAAGATGACGAGGTTGGAGATTTTTTGATATTATGTTGGTACCATATGTGTGTCGTTGTTTCGTTTACTTTAAGTTTTGTTCATTTTAGTTACGTGTTTTGTAAATTATGGATTACAAAAGAAATCCATGAAATGTTGTTGACTTCAGAAGTGATCCAACATATTGATTGTAAATTCATGTACTAATCCAAATATTTTGGGTTCCAGCAGTAATCCATAAAACACAGACCCAAAAGTGGTCTACCAGGATAATTAGATTTCAGGAATAAGCCATGAATTTCGGATTCTGGAATGGTTCATGTTTACTAAATGGTTTTATTAATGGCTATATTATTTTTTTCTAGTCTATCTGTACTAAAGGATATGGATTCCAGCAACAATTTATTCAATATTAAATAGACAATTTGATATCTGTCTCATAGACAATGGAACCATAAACATAATTTTTCGAACCAATAATAATTTTATACCCTTGAAGAGGTTTAAGAGAAATGTTAAATAATATTTCAGGTTCGAACAACTCTAAAAAAAGTGCATATTAGGTGGTGTAATATTTACATTAAAGAAGCCTTATATTTTATAAGGTTCCTGAAGAATCTGTTGAGTTTTAAAAATATTTGACGTTACCACCTTGAAATGGTAAATGAGCATGTTATGGAGTATTTATTACTTCATTTACTTTGTGCCAGAAACACGTTGTAAAGAAGCTTAACACCCACTCTTCTATGGTATTTCATACGAGAGTTTAAACAGTCGAATCTCACATTGTCATTAATCAGAAGTTTAATAACCTTAAATTATTCATGCTTGGGTATGGTTATATTGGACACCTAGGTTCTAGCAATATGAGTAGAACGATGCAAAATACTAATGGAAATCCTCTATTAAACCTGAAGCTTCTATCAAATAAGGATGTAAATTGTGTTGTTTGTTCCTTGAGACATTTGGTCATTAAACCAGTATTAACAGAAGTATTATGGTAACTCTTTAATCCCCAACATTCCCTGTATGTGAGAAAATCTAAATTGTATTGTCTTTAGAAAACACATACAGTTCTCCCAATGTTCATTTATCTATATTGGTAAATGAAGCTTCTTCTGAAAGAATAAAACAATCTAAAGGAATTAAACAAGGTTTCCCTTTATCTCATTTTTTCTTTCTTTTGGTGGTTGAAATATTGTCAAAATTGATAAATGTGGCAGTGTCGTGGGATAAAATACACAGATTTCAGGTTTCGAATGACGGCACAATCGTCTCTCACCTTCAATTTGCATACGATAAAAAATTACTTCTTAATGCTTCCAAAGAGGAACTCAGAAGAGTGCATGTAATACTGGTTATTTTTCAGGTCTTGAACGGATTAAAAGTGAACCTCAAGAAAAGCTCTATCACCAGTATTGGAGATAATATGCGACGGCCGAAGATTTAAATTTGGAACTTGGATGCAAAAGTTATCCTTTACGTATTTCTTATATTGGTATGACTCAACGCATATGTTTGGGACACAATAGTGGTTAAAATAGAATCAAAGATGGCTCCACGGAAAAGAAAATTCTTGAACAAGTCTGGTAGGATAACTCTAATCATATTTACTTTGGAGAGCAAACCGATATATTATATGTCTTTACTTCAGATCCATGCTTCTGTTGAGAAGAAGGTGAATAATATTATGCGTAGATTCTTGTGGGGCTCTGATGAAGGTAATAAAAAAATGAATTGGGTTTCATGGGATAAGGTTTACAAGACGAAGAAACAAGGAGGATTGGTTATTAAATGCTTGAAGTTATTGAACAGGTCGCTACTCGTTAAGTGAGTATGGAGGTATATTCAAAAGAGAAGTCTGCACTTTAGAGGAAAATCATTTAATAAAAAACTGGAACTGAGACTAAATTTATTTCTCCAACTGAGCCTAAATTAACAATTGGCCGCAGTATGTGGATACCAATTTTAAAAATCCGCAAAAACATGCAACTATGTGTGCATATGAAAGTGAATAATGGGGTTAACACCAGATTTTGGCATGACTGGTGGCTTAGCAACAGTTCACCGAAAATGAAGTACCCAAGACATTTCAATATTGCATTACAAAAGAACGAATCATTGGTGGACGTGTGGATAAGAAATGACTGGAGCTTCAGATTCAAAAGAAGATTAAATCCTGTTGAGAGCATCGGCATTCTTGAGCTCAAACATGATATAAGGAATGTGGTACTGAATCAAGAGTTGGACGTTCTAAAACGACGATTTTACTACTAGTAAGCTATATAAGAAATTAACCACGGATGATAATGATTATGGTTTCATCAACAGTCTACTATCCCTATACTTCCGCCTAAGGTACTCTTTTTCATATGGACCTTTTTGCATGACTCTATTCCTATAAGAAACATGTTACAACAAAGAGGTACTATTCCAATTTCTACAAACATTTGTGCTTAATGCATCAACAAATTGGAAACTTCGTAACATTTATTGATTCATTGTACATACAATCATTCAATTTCGGACTATTTTATCAAGTCTTGTGGTGTGTTTTGGGTTACACCTATAGAGGTTAGAGGTCAAGCACTCCATATGTAATTCTTTACACAACTTTCATGTGTACCAGACAGACCAATAAGAAAATATTTAAAGTTTTTTATCTATAAGTAACAGGCTGTTACCGAAGAATAATTGACCTATTTATATTTTGATAAGTTTTGACCAGAAGTTTAGTTTTGTAATCAGTCCTTTGGAAATTAAGGGCTAGGTCCTGGACTAACTGTTGACTATTTAAACTTTTTTTAAAGAGTATTTTTTTACTTTATATAACTTTTTAAATTAATTTTTTCACCATTTTACATAATTTCTTGTAATTTCATATATTCTTTTTTTCAAGACCCAACCCATTTATTAACCTTTTCGCCTTTTTCTCTTGGTCATCCAAAATTTCTTTTCATTTTCTTCTAAGTTGTATATTTTGTTAAATAAAATAAAAAAATGTAAAAAAATAAGGAAATTCTAGAAGGTCCAAAAGAAAAGAGAAATGGTTGATAAATACAAAAATAGTTTTGAAAGAAAAAAATAAAAAGAATAAATATATAAAATAAATTAATGAAATAATCTTAAAAAAACTTTGAAGCTTGGTCAAACGAAAGTTTTAACGATCCATATATTAACCCTTAATTCCTGAAAAACTAGTTACCAAACTAAGGATTTTGTCAAAATTTAACTACCAAAATACAGATAACCTTTAATAATTTCATACAACTTTAATAAGTAAAATTTTTAACGGTCCATATATTAACCCTTAATTCCTGAAAAACTAGTTACCAAACTAAGGATTTTGTCAAAATTTAACTACCAAAATACAGATAACCTTTAATAATTTCATACAACCTTAATAAGTAAAAATTTTACTAAACTGTACTAACTTGACGAGGGTGCCTTTAATTAAAGAGGCAGGTCCGCAGGTGCTATAGATTAAAAGGCTATTTAACTGGTGGGTACGACGAATTTCTTCCGCACCACACACGGTTTGGCTTGACTGATGCGAGACAAGATGAAAGATGGAGAGTCAGGCATTTGGTGCGTGCAAGTAAAAAAGCTATAATTAATTAGGATACAAGTAATTACATTGAGTGTTTGATTTAACTTCTCGAGAATCAGAGAGTTGGAAACTACGAATAACACAGAGAAGATGAAACCATTAATTAGGATGATAATTAATTGCAGAGAGAAATACTCTATTAATTGGGTTGTTGGTCACTGTTGTAATCTTCCTCTGTTTCCAATCTATAAATCCTCTGTTATTTTCCAAATCAAAAAAAAAAAAAAAAAACACCCTCCGGTAGTATTCGGACTAGAAAAGGTGGAAAAAGAAGAAGATGAGTTCATATTTCTTCCAAATAATCCACAATATAGGACCAAAAAAAAATATTATTGAAAATAAATTAAATACCTCTAACATATATTATAGGGCTTCCTCTTTAGTCCTAATAGAGAGATTAATTCACCATTATAAAAACAAAAGAAAATAAGAATCGAAAACTAAAAGAACTAAACTAACTCCGGACCTAAGCTCCGTCAATTTATTCTCGATCACCTCTATTTATATTACAACAAAAAATCTTTTCCATAACTCCTCCGAATGTTCTCTTTTTAATGAAATTATTCTTGGCCATATTTTCTTTCCTTTCTCGGCAATCTTTTCTCCTCGGTCTGATATTCTTTCTCTATTTTGTTGGCTCTGTTTCCTTCTCCAGATCGAGAACAATTTCTCGTTGATGTTTCAAATCTTTAAGGAGATAATATCTCACTTTACTTCACAGAATATTTTCAAATAAAATCCGAGAAAATCTTTTCCTCCCTGGTTTAGTCAATTCTCTTTTGATTCTCTTGGTACTTAAGTCTTACACAAACTCTTTGATGCAGTTAATAAGGAAGATATCGACAAAGATTTTGTTACAAACTTCGTGAATCTGTTTTTGGTAGAAGACGAGATTTTATTTGATTCCGGGAAATAGCTTTGTGTTCACGTCTTTATAAATCAGGAAAAGTATTAATTCTTGTCCTAATTCCTTTAATATCTCTTCCGATTCACGTACAACAATATCCAGTTTTGAGAAGAACAATTCCCGCCAATGATACTTATTTGAAATAGAGATGGGTGCCTTTATCAATTATAGGGGTGCCTCTATCACTTTTCGAGTCGATTTTTTCACCATTGTTTATTATTCGAAAATACCTACAAATATAATAAAATACCATTATTAATATAAAACTTGAATAATAACAATATAAATATAATAGAGTCGATTTTTTCACCATTGTTTATTATTCGAAAATACCTACAAATATAATAAAATGACATTATTAATATAAAACTTGAATAATACCAATATAAATATAAGATTAAATAGGATAAAAAATCGTGTCTATCAATCAGTAAGATTTCTCTGGTTACTTTTTCTTTTTACCTAATTAATTTGAGTTTTTCTTAATTTTCTTAGTTACAGTGTACTGAATATCATGCATATTACAGGAGCTTCCAAAAAAGTTTGTTACCAAGTATGGGGAAGAACTTTCTGGGGATGCAGTTATCAAAGACCCAATTGGTAAAATCTGGCATGTAGAAATGAGGAAAACACCTGAAGGTGAGATCTTTCGTGAGAATGGTTGGCAAGGATTTATGGATTATTTCTCCCTTCGTTCTGGACATTTTCTGATTTTCAGATATGATGGAAGTTCACATTTTCATGTTTATATGTGATATGAGTGCTTGTGAGATAGAATATCCATGTCAAAGTAACAACGCCAGGGAATCCCATTATGAAGAAGTATCAACAGAAGAAGACGACGATCTCGCCGAAGATTTGGATGTTTCATCTCAATGCCAAACTCGTGGAACACCTGTGGTAGCTAAGAGAGCTGAACTTACTTGTGATACTTCCTCGGGATCTCACGAACACAGAAGTTATGATAAGTCAGGGAGTCCTTTATCTAGTCTCCCTGGTTTTGCTAGCCCTCCTGGTTTTTCTTGTCCCCCTGGTTTTGCTGAAGACAATCGTAATCGAAATGCTGGAGATTTGCATAAACAAAATGAAGATAACCACCAAGATAAACCATGGGTTTTTAATTTCAAGCGTGAAGCTGAAGTGATTTCAATCTCCTCTGATAGTGTAAGCAATGATGAGCGCCCTGTGTCAACCAAACGTAAACATGCAAGCACAGTTCGAGCACATCTGCAAGAAGCCAGTAAGTCAGGGTTTTCAGCTCGTTACGTGCCCGCACAAAGAGAGAAGGCAGTTAAACCTATAAAAAATGTTAATGTAGTTAACTCTGAGAATCCTAAATTCACAATCGTCATGCAACCATCTTATGTCGATAACAGAAATTGCCCCATGGTGGTACGATACTTAACTCAAAGTTAAACCTTGGACCATCACAAACTTTGTAGAAAATTGATTTTGCTAATATTTTTTTTGTGTATGCAGCATATACCTAGTAAATTTGCCAAGCAGTTTTTGAAAAGAGGAAGTCAGACTGCCACCCTTAAAACTCCAGATAGGAAAGTCTGGGATGTCGAGTGTGCTGTGTATAATAGTTGTGCTAAATATGAAGCTACTTTCCGGAAGGGATGGAAAGAATTCAAGCTGCACAATCATTTGAAGGAAGGTGACATTTGCGTTTTTGAACTAGTTGACAGGGATAATCTTAGCAAGGAAGTTACCTTTTCCCGAGTATAGATCCTCATTAACTGATTAAACTTATCCACTAGATGCGGTTTCATTTCTTTTGGAAAGTACTTTTGTACTTCTTATTATCGGAATTTCTGAAATTACTGTGCTGTCAATGGATATATCAACGGATTTTGTAGTCTCTTTTATGTACTAGAACGAGTGTCTACGAACTAAACTGGAACCGGATATGCAAAATCAAGTTTAAAGATCTCTTTTTTTTCTCCCTCACTTTTTTTTTTTGGAACTTATTAACTTATTTGCTAAACATGAATGGAAACTCAGAGACCAAGCAAAACTCGACATTGGTTGGTGTTTTTGGTGCAGATGAAAGAACTTTATAAGACTTGCAAAGCATGAAATGATTCTTTCAAGCCGTTGAATTTGAAATTTGCTAAACTTAGCTAGACGGCTAGACCACATCCAAAAGTTTAAACTTTTGTTTTAATTTTGTAGAGTACAACATTAGAGGTACCGGTAAACTAATAACTTACTCTCGTCACTTATTTTCTCCTCTATGCAGGTGTTCATTGTATTCAATTCTACGGGGTTTTTCGATGGTACCCCCCACAAAATGATATTTTGTGGTTACCCCCATATACAAAAAAAAAACAAAAAAAACACTGGCTTTGCCCCATGTTCATGGACATTTTGTTTAGAAAAAAATGGGCATTTTCCTTGTTACACTCAAAATGCATCAAGACCAATTCAACAAGTTTCCACACCAAAACTGATCCCAACAAGGAAACAATCTTCAATCCGTCAACCCATCCGATGTCCAAATATATAGTACGTTTTACAATTTAGTTCACTCTTTTTTGGTTATACCAAGAACAGAAATATATTTTGGAATGAAACATAACTTTTATTGTTGTTAACTACTTTGGAATACAACTTTAATAAGTATTGATCATTCTGTTCTTGCATTATTTATAAATTTCAGTTATGGCATTTTGTTTTGAAGGATATTAGGACTTATGAAAGACTATCACGTACGGAAAGAGATCTGTTGGAGGGGAGGTGGAGTTCGGGAAGAAAAAGAAGAGTAGATATTAGGACTCATGACATTTTGTAGTATGTATCTTGTTATATACTACTGCATCTAACTTTAGGAAAACTAATTAAACCGATTGTTTCTTTTTTTACTAGGGTATATGTGGTTCACCAAAAAAAATAGTTGACCAAAAGACGTTAATGTAAGCTTTAATTTTGTATTACCAAACACTTCAAAGGCTCAGACTACTTTCATAGGGTGTTAATTGAACGTCTCATCACTTACTTACTCCCCTGCATTGAAAAGAAAGAAACAAATGCATGCATGCATGCAATCATCATTATTTTTGGCATTTGGGATCTTTAATGACAGGATTTATTTCACTCATTAGAATGAATAAGGAGTCGGTAAAATGTGGTTGAATTGTTTATCTATAAATCGCACTAAAGAGAAAACAAACCATCAAAAGTTACTAGTTTTCCTTCTTCATAAGTTGCTAGTGCTACTACTTTTGAAGGCAACAAAGTAGAACAAGATGAGGAGAAAATTGATGTCTAATGCCGTTGCTAGTACTTCTAAAACTATCAGTAATAAATCATCATTTTTCAAAGTAATGCAGATTGGTAATTTTGAAGAAAAACTGGTAATTTCTCAAAAACTATTTACCATTCCATCTCTCCTTCTTTTCTATCTTTAAATTGATTAAGGTTTGAGTAAACAAATTTAATGTACTATTCATATTTTGTAGCGGGTTCCGCCGGCCTTTATCAAGTATTTCAATGGAAAGTTACCTGATAAGATGATCCTACGTAGTCCTACTGGGAGATCTTGGACAATAAAAATGAAGAAATCTGGCAATAAGTACTTGTTCTTCAATAAAGGTTGGCCAGAGTTTGTACATGCACATTCTCTACAAAATACGGATATCGTAGTTTTCAAATGCCAAGGTAATTCCAAGTTTCATGTGAAAATATATGCGAAAACTGGGTGCGAAAAGGAGTTGCCTTCAGAGTTTACTGAGCCAATTCTGGAAGTTAAGAAAGAAGAAGGTAAAAGAGTGTACCACTGTCTTTGTTATCTATGTTTTTTGTGCGTGGTTGATAACTTGAATTGATTTAAAATCATGTCAACTGGTGTCTTCTACTAGATGAAGAAACAGACGAACCTACATACGGAAATAGATACAATGAACGAAGAAAGTCTGCTCTGATGACTGAAAGAAAAATTGGAGTTGTTAAAACAGGGATGCCCAGGATGAGCGAGCATCCACATTTTGTTGCTGTCTGGAGGGACACGAGAAAAAGTCATTTGGTAATACCTCATATTTTTCATTTTGGTTTTGAGGTTTAAATTCCAGATCAGAATGATGCAAGGTCGAAAGAAGAACTAATTTTCTTGAATTGCAGACTATTCCGAAGGATTTTGCGAGAAAGTTTGGACTCGAGAAGGAAAACAGTATAGTGCTTGAAGATCCCAAGGGGAGGTCATGGCCTGTGGACCTCATTCAAGTAGCAGATGGTCGCATTAATATGGCTAATGGATGGGCTCAATTTTCAGTAGGAAATAAGTTATCAGCAGGTGATATCTGTCTATTCCAAGTTGTCAACCAAACAAAAGGTGATGAGTTGAATGTTCTCATTCTTCCAAAGGATGAAGTAGAGAAACGGGGCTGGGAGGTGCAAATTAGCAGGAGACCAGATCAGTACTTGGATCCTGAGTACAAAACGCCAAACTTACTGAAAAGGTCTAAGACAGCTTATATGACCATACCCGCAAAAGAAAGAGTTGGTGTCAAAGAAGCTAATGCAATCAACTCTGAACAAAAATCAGCAGCAGTGAAGATCATGAGGGGAGACGTCAGAGTTAAGTCGGCTTTCAGCATCAAAAGCGAGCATACACATTTCATTTCTATTTGGAGGAATTCTAGAAAATATTTTATGGTATGTAGAAATTCATTTTCTTTTCTTTCAATTCATTCGTCTATCTTGCAATCCTTCAAAATTTTCTTTTCACTAGAACATGAAAATATATACTCATCTTCTCAACCGGCGACGGTCTTTTTATTATTCAGGACTTTAGCAATGTGATTTTTTCTTTTGGTAAATTTGATTTTGGAAATTCTTTTGCACTGCAGACTATTCCAAGGGTTATGGTGAGAAAGTACCAACTCAACACCGAGAACAGTTTAGTTCTTCAAGATCCTAAGGGGAAGTTATGGCCTGTAAAAATCTCTTTAAGGAAAGATGGTCGTATTGATATAGGGAAGGGATGGGTAAAATTTTCGTTAGGAAATAGGCTATCTGAAGGAGATGGATGTCTATTTGATTTTCTTAACTACACAAAAGGAAATAATACATTGAATGTTCGCATCATCAAAAAGCTTGACTTCGAGAAACAGGGTGTCTCGTTGATCAGTACTAAGAAACGGATTCAATACTTGGGTCCTGAGTTTAAACTGCTGCCAGGGTCTAAGAAGGCTTGCACGACAGCTCCTGCAGCAAATAGAGCCATACAAGCAGCTGATGCTTTTAAGTCGAAGAATCCTACATGCGAAGTTATCATGAGATCATCTTATGTGCGTAAATGGGGTGTTGGGGTATGATTTTTAACTCCTTACTTTCCTTAATTTTTTTTTATTATGAAGTAAATTTTGTCTTTATTGAATATTTTCCTATGTGTATGCAGATTATGCCTGCTCCATTTGCAAAGCCTTTTTTAACAAAGCAAAGTCAGATTGTCACTCTGAGGGTTTCAGATGGGAGAATGTGGCATGTTCGATGTACTACATCGTCTCCAAAATATCAAGCTCACTTACTGAAGGGATGGTATGAGTTCGTGTTGGACAATCACTTGAAGGAAGGCGATATTTGCGTGTTTGAGCTAGTTGATAAGAATAATCTTGAGATGAATGTTACCATTTTCCGAGTCAATTCTACAAGTTAACTACTCCAAAATGCAAGCACCACTGTTTTAGTTTCATATTCTTATCACTAGGTTTAACTACTTGTACTATATACTCTCCAGAAGATAATTGCACTTTGTTGTAATGCCAAGTATGTCTTTCATATACCATGTCAGATATCTAAGACTTACAGTTCTTGGTGATTTGTATGTTCAGATTTGTACTCCTTTCTTATCTCTCGGAAATGACTAATTAGCTAGACATTAAACTACAAAAAATAAGTTTTCATTTCCCTGTCAAATTGATTTATTTCCACCGTTTTGATTCAGTTCTTAGAAGCCTTTAGATGTTGTATTTCAGAGGATGTATTGTTGGGACTAATAGTCCCAAACGGACCATAACTCCAGCGTTCATTATAATATGAAAGGGCCAGTCCACATGGTTTTGAGAAATCTAATGAGAACTTCGGGTAAATTTTGCGTTAGAATATGGTTTACGACTTGATCTCTGAAGAGAAGTTGCAGGGAAACTTGTTATTTTCTTATCGTCATGTTTTCTCGTTGAATGTTTATCAAGGGGTTTGTTATAATCAGCACTTCCTCACGGTGCCCTTATGCTAATACATCGCTTATTGCCTATCAAAAAGATGCTTTGTGAATGTCGCTACCCGAATTTATACATGCTAGAATCACAACAATTAAGAACTACAAAGGTAGGATGATGCCAATTTGTTTTTAAAGGATATTAAACAAACGCATGTATCGTGATATTTGTAATTAGGCTTACATGTATCCAGAACTACATGAGATATAGAAGATGTGTAAACGATATATCAAGGGATGGATGAATTCACTAGCGCCTTGGAATGCCTACAAATTAGGAGTATGCGCACAAAAAACAAATAGACACCAAGCGGTTTGTGTCTAGATAGGCTTTAACGTTTCCGACTAGGGGGGTTGAAGGGAAAGAAGAGGGTCGTCTTTGAAAATTTTGTACGGTGCCTCAAATAAAAGAGGGGTAGGTCCTAATAATTTTATTTATTTATTTTTTAGTGCCTGCAATACAATATCAATCACACAAACAGACATTATAAGAAAAATTGAATAGATAGAGATTTATCGATTAAATTAATACTCGGTTCACTAGAAAGAATGAAATGTGCTTCGCCTTATATATGTGTTTATAAGAAAATAGTCAGTAGGAAACTAGCATATAAAGCTAATAAATTCAAGTAAAAAAATACGAATAAAGCTCCTACAACTTGGGATAGCTGATGACCAAGTAAGTGACTTATTCAAAATAAAACAAGGTCAAAACAGTAAAAGGAACTTATCACTAGTTTGAGCTTAAACTCCCACCACCTCCTTTGAAAAGATGTCTGCAATCAAATTTTGTGACTCCTAGAATTCTAATCAACCTCGTTGTTCTTCACAAGCTCACATATCTTATGAAACTTAATATCAATGTGCTTGCATCTTCCATGAAAAACTGAATTCTTTGTTAGTGTTATCGTCGACTTATAATCACAGTAGATTCTAGTAGAAGAAGCTTGTTTCAGGTACATATTTTCAAGCAAACATCGCAACCTAACAACTTGACACATAATATTTGTAGCTGCAATGTATTCCGCTTCAGCAGTTGAAAATACAACTACTTTTTGCTTCTTTGATAACCAAGATATAACACCTAGTTGTTCCAAGCTTCTTCCAGTGTCATGTCGAGAACGTTTGTGGTGGGACATATGTTCAAAGTATAACGAACACAAGAAATGACCCCTACTGAGAATAATCTCAGTAAATTCTTGTAGTGCAACATACTACGAGCCATTTCAACTATAGTCTTATTCTTCCTATCAGCGATACCATTTTCTGTTGAGTATAGCTGGATGTGAGTTGGTGTCTAATCCCATGTATGTTAAGAAAATCAACAAAGGAATTAAAGTTCTACAATCCTCTTCTATCAGTGCAAAGAATCTTCAAACTTTTGCCGATTTGTTTCTCAACATAAACTTTAAAAGCCTTAAAAGCTTCAAATGCTTCTGACTTTTTCTTGGGAAAATAAATCCAAATCTTTATACTGTAATCATCAAAGAAAGTAAGAAAATTACGATTACCTCCATGTGTTGGATAATCTCCAACTAATTTGTTTTTCTTCGAGACTTTCCAACCGAAAAACGAGTTTGTGTTGTAAATTGTCATGTTTTGAGTTGTGGTGTTGAAACACCGACAGATGTTGTAGAAAGTAGCGATAAGCAGCATCCAAAATGAAGTTGTCAAAAGAAGAAGAAGAAGAATTTTCATTATGGAAAAAATGTTGAGTCTAAATTAAATATAGATATTACTCTGCCCACAAAGATGAGGCCAAATAAAAGGCGAGGAGCTAATGCAAAGTGTATGAGAAACATCCACGAAGGGTAATGAGAAACAACCAACAGCAACTTCTGATTAGAAAGAAGCAACCAGGATTGAAGAGAAATACAGGGTATGGAGAGAAAGGTGGTTCTAATAATGAGAATAAGGCTCTCAAAAACCACAACAAAATCAGTATCAGCAACATGATCGAGGAAATAAACTAGATGAAGATAAAAAATATGAACGCGATCGGTTAGTGGAGGATATTCAAGCTACATAACGAGAGCTTATTCTACAAACACCGATTACTCAGGAAACAAAGATAGAGGCGTATGAGGCTACCCTGAAGGTTGCGAATGCCAAAGCTAAGGCAAGGAGTTTGAGGCAGGGACGAATGTAAGGGGTGCATGAGGGGTTGTACGCTCCCATAAGATTTTAAAATTAATAAATAACTATTTATTTTCTGTTATTTTTAATGTTAATCAAAAAATTTAATCCCCGTAAAATTCTTAAGAATAAAAAGATACCCGTATATTTTTTGATAGTTTCTTTAAAACTAATTTAATTACTCTTTCTACTAAAACCAACATAAAATTAAGGAGAATATTTTAATTTGCTTATAGTAGTTTAGAGTTTCCAATTTATATGATCGAACCATATGGAGAGCATTTTAATTTATTTTAATTTGATGTATGTTATTCTTTTTTTTTTTCTTTGTCACTGTCAACTTCTTCTCAACTTGCTCTTATCCTATACTCTAAATTTATATATACAAAATTTATGGTATGAATTTTTTTCCTTTTTTGCGTACAATATTATGATATATAATTTCCTTTTGACATATAAATATTTGTTAGTAGTATATTTTATTAATATATAAGTATTACCAAAATAAAAGCGCGAAAATTATAAAAAACACTCGTTCATATTAACATGTTTATATTATCTTAATATGTTTATTATCTGCATTAATACTAAGTTAAAAATAAAAATGTGTTTTGTGTATTATTAAAGACACAATTTCTGATGATATGAATTTCTTTTTTCACATATAAGCATTCCCAAATGAATTTTTTTACATATAATTAACTTATATGATATCATATATTAATTCTTGCATATGTTTTCTTAATGTGTTTGAACATTTTGGTATACATAATTATTATTTTTAAATAAATCATATTAAAAAATATAAATTGAAATGATATATATTTTTAAGGAGTTTAACCATCAAAATCATCTTTTTTACTCTTGTTATCTGTTATGTACATTCTTGATTATCATCTTCAAGAAGAAAACATTTCCCCATTGAATTATTGTTTTGGAGTCGCCACTGGTCTGGGCGGTTATTTTTCTGTACTTAGAAAATCTTTGATCAAAAATTTGAAACACCAAAACGATCGCAGTATTTTGACTCAAGTTAAAACGTCGAGTTCAAGTACTCCAGAGAAGGGTAAAGATAGGAGGCTTCCAGCAGATAGGAAATGATGTCAAGTGTGTGCTGACCTCTTAGCGAAACATGGTGTGACGTCAACTAGTAACACCTGGTGGGATATCCCACCTGACTTTGTTTTGAGAAGAATATGAGCACACCATCTAGGTCTTCCTTTCTATCGTTTTTGGTACTAGACCTATTGGGAGGTTTTGGTGAATGTACTCCTCTTTATAATTTTCTTTTATTTTTTCCTTTTTTTTAATAAATCTCTTTTTGCGAAGAAAGAAAAAGGGCGTGAATTCAAAAGTAACCTAAGTCTGAGGTGGGTGCGATGCCGGACTTAATGCAATAATATCTTTAGTAGTAAGGATCAAGTGATATTATCATGAGAAATTGTTTTATTACTTTTGTTTCCATTTATGACATTTATAGTTGTGATGAACTGGTGATATTTTTTAGTTTAACTAGAGACATCATTTTGTTGATTATAGTTTAATATGAGATGTGTGAACAATATTGAAAAACTTTTGGCTTTTAAAAGGATCTGTTACTAATGGCGGCTCAGATGTGGGCATATATATTCGTAAATTATTATTCAGAAGGTCACCTTTCATTTACATCTCATTTTATAAAAATATGTAGTCTAATGAGGTTAGGTAATCCCAAATGGAATAAATATGGTTGTTTGTTAACGTTTTAATCCTGAATCATATATATTATAACCTAGTACAGATGGTGAATGTACAAGATAACGTTGGGTTTAACGTTCCCATGAAAATGAGATCATGTAGGAGTCAAGGGAGGGTCCAAGTAGAATTAACAAAGCCAACAAATTATAACAAGATCCCCTGTTAAGAAACAACTTGTTGAATAAAGTGATAGGTTCTTAATCTAGACTACCAACTTATATATTTCTATTAGTGATGTCACCAAATTGTATAAGTTTCAACCTTGCATAACAATCATGTTGGGTGATGAAACAATAAATTTAAAGATAATTTCATCTTCAGAGCATCCAAGTGTCAAATTAAAGTAATAAAACTTCAAATAATAGGTTATTAATTATTATAAACACGGAGGAGGTTTAAACTCCATAACTCCCATTTTTTTTAAGAATAAATTGCAACTTATATAAAATCCTATAAAATTGATTATACCAAGGTATTAAGAAAATAATACATGAAAAATATCAACATTGAATTTAAATTATGTGCATTTTTGCTTTCGTAGAAACAAAAGTTGGGATTATCAAATGTATGTGTACTGTCTAAGTTCACAATTATGTGTACTATACAATACAATAGTATGAGTTTCATCTTCATTTTAGAACATTTAAAATTGAATGAATTTTTCTTACAGTATATGTAACCAATTATCAAAAGAAAATACAATAATAAATGCAAACAATCAGAAACAACGATTAACAATGGTTTCAAAGAAGAAAATACTTGCATTTCACTGATGAGATCACAATAATTTAAAACAGATGCACATGCTATGTAACTCATGTGTAGTCCCTAACTTTTCTATCACGGTAATAAGCTTTTACGTAATAAACTAACTTTTGATATAATAATCAATTGTTTTTAATTGTTATAGAATCATGAACAGATATACATATCGACAACTGCACAATTGTTTCTGGGGACGACTATATCTCGTTATGATTTTTAACTCCTTACTTTCCTTGATTTTTTATCTTTTTTAATATGAAGTGAATTTTTTCTATATTGAATATTTTTGTATATGTATGCAGCTTATGCCTGCTCAATTTACAGAGCCTTTTTTAACAAAGCAAAGTCAGATTATCTCTCTAAGGGTTTCAAATGGGAGAATATTGAATGTTTGATGTACTACATCATCTTCTCCATTCTGGAGTGGCCATGGGTATTAGATTTGATTTGAATCCATCAAATTCAAAAACTATCTTCGTAATCTGATTCTAACTGATGGTCCTATTCTTTGACATTATGTATCAAAAAAACAAATACTCTTTGGATGTTGAGCAGGATATTGCTTTGAATATCTTAACTGATAGGGATGCAAATGCTCACATACCATTAAGTGAAAAAAAGGTAACATTTCCTCATTTCCCTAGCCTTGAAGATTCATATATTTTCGGAGAAGAAAAAACGGAAAACTCATATGACACTCCAATTCATATATCCCCTCCATCCCCTACCATAAATTCATCAACACCTATTTTCCCTTTTGGTTTCGAACCAAATGGGATGAGTACTGAAGATAGTGCAAGCTCGAAATTCTCCGGTCAAACATATCAGCAAACAGTGATTCCAAAAAGTTGTTGAAAGAGTGCAGAAGGCTTGATTTGTCAATAGATGAGGTTAGTGTGCAAATGACCAATTCTAGCATAACCTTAAAGTTAAAGGCAAAAAAAGTTTTAAATGAGTTTAAATTTTTTATCATGGAATGTTAGAGGTCTGTGTTCTCAAAATAGACTTTCCGTAGTTAAGCAGGTTATTCAATTATATGGTGCTACTGTAATCATGCTTCAGGAGACTAAGATGATGTTTTGTTCTAATTTTTGTGTTCCAAATTTGTGGTAGTAGAAATTTTGGGTGGGTGTATCAACCTTAAGTAGGAAGTTCGGGAGGATTGTTGATTTTGTGGAGACTGGATGTTAAGTAGTTTCATCTTTGATGGGGGAATTTACTCTTTCGGTTGAGTGTATTAAAAAAATTGACAGGTTCCATTGGGTATTGACTAATGTTTATGGACCAAATGATCCAAAATATAGAAATGTTTTTGGAAGAGCTTGACAGTGTATGTGGATATTGGCAAATTACCTTTTTGTGCAGGTAGTGATTAAAATACTATGGAAGTTTTTGTCCGGAAAAGAAGGGTTGCACAATAACTATTTTCAGTATGAGAGGTTTCTCCAATTCCATTGTTGAACATGATATTATTGATCTCCCTTAAAAGGTGCCTGATACAATGGTCGAATCTTCAACCTAACCCAATCATGTGCAAGCTAGATATATTTATCATCTCACCATATTTTGATACGCAATTTCCCCTTGTGCCATAAACATCAAAACTCAGACGAGCCTCAGATAATTACAAAAGTCCCTGCAAACAGAATTACAATAGTTATTCCAATAAGTCTCATATGAGGGATGTACAGGATAATTACAAAAGTTCTTGCAAACAGAATTAAAGTAGTTATTCTAGATATTATATCCAATTGTCAAATAACTTTTGTTAAAGAGAAACAACTTCTTGAAAATGTGTTGATTGCAAATGAGTTGATTGACTCAAGGTTCAGATCAGGACAAGCAGGATTTGTGTGTAAGATTGACATTGAGAAAGCCTATGACAGGGTGAATTGGGCTTGTCTAGACTAACTGCTAAATAGATTTTGGTTTGGACCAATTTGGAGGAGATGGATCAAAGGTTGCCTAGCAACTATATATTTCTTTGTGCTTATCAATGGAAATCAACTATAAAATTCAGAAGTACTCGATGCTTAAAGAAGGGAGACCCGTTATCTCCCTTCTTTTTCTTGTTGCTTGCAGAAGTTCTTGCTAAGATGCTCCAGGAAGCAAAAGATCAAGGTCTAATTTCAGGATTCCAAGTTCACAGAGATAGCGAAATTTATTCACACCTTCAATTTACAGATGATACACTTCTATTTATAGATGCTAAACTAGAAGAAGTTGAACAATTGAAGATCATATTGTTTTGTTTCGAGGCGTGACTGGATTAAAAGTCAATTTGGCTAAAAGCAGCTTAATGATAATTAGCAACAATCCAGATGATAATGCTATAGTAACACAAGCAACAGAGAGTCTTGGATGTGTTGTTATTAGTCTTCCCTTCTCTAATTTAGGCCTCCCATTAGGGGCTAAAACTCTTCAGCACCAGATTTGGGATCCGGTGATAGAAAAGATCAAAAAGATACTAGCATCATGGAAAAAAAAATCTCTAGGGGAGGAAGAGTGACTCTAATCAACATCACCGTAGCCAGCATCCCGATATACTTTTTGTCACTTTTTGCAATACCGGTGGTTGTAGTTAAGAAGATAGAGAAGACTTTTATAGATTTTTTATTGGGAGATACTAATGAGAAAAAAGCCTTTCATTGGGTGGGATAGAATAAGGTGTGCAAGCCGAAATCCAAAGGAGGATTAGGAATTAAACGAATTAAGATAATAAATAAAGCTCTTCTTGCAAAATTGATATGGAGATACGGGAATGAGAAAAATCATCTTTGGAGGAAGACAATTCAAAAAAAGCATGGTGGCAAGGCAGATGCTTGGTATCCAGAAAATGTAAAAAGATATCATGGCACCAGTCTTTGGAAAGGTATTATGACTTCCTTACCTCTAATTCTTAACAACTCCCGTATTTTCTTAAACAGTGGGGAAAACACTAGCTTTTGGAATGATAAATGGTGCTCAATCCTTCCTCTCAAAGATAAGTTCCCTAGTCTATGGAGCATAAGCAGAGCACGACAAGCATCAATAAGTCAAGTTCTACATTTTGCTTCAGTTGGGTATGCTTGGAATCTTAGTTTTTCAAGGAATTTAAAGAGAGGAGAGATAAATGAGGTAGCTTAACTTCTGGACACAATAGGAAACCCAGAAATCATCTCAACTCAGCAAGATACAAGATCTTGGCTTCCATCGTCTTTCGAAAAGTTCTCCTTAAATTCATGTTACGACATTCAAATTGCAGATCCAAGCACGGACATGTCATATTTTACTAAACCTAAGCTTATTTGGAACAAAAATCCCAACCAAGGTGTCGTTTTTCATCTGGGATGTATTATGGGATGCTTGTCTAACCTTAGATAACTTGAGAATGAGGCATTTAGTTCAAAACTCTGCCAATTTCCAGTGTAGGTTTTGCAACCAACAAGAAGAGACCACATACCATATTCTTCTACATTGCAATTATGTGTATGCCATCTGGAACTACTTTCTACAATACCCCAAGATAAGCTTAGTGTGGCCTCAAACTACAAAGGTGTGTCTTGATGTGTGGAAAAGGAAACTAAATAATGAGAGACACCAATTTATATGGAAACACTTACCTCAAGCAATTTGGTGGGAAGTTTTGCTTGAGAGGAATAGAAGGGTGTTCCACAACAAGGCACAAGATGAAGCTAAAACAATTACAGTGGTAAAATGAGTTTATAGGTCTTTTCTTTGATGAGTTGTGTGTTGCTGGAAGGAAAATTTTTACGAATAAGGTTTTTTAAGCCTTGGTATGTGTGTTGTTCCTTGGTTGTTTTTTTGAGAGTTTTTTAGCCTTTGCAACTAAGAAACTATTTATTCTATCTTGCTTTTTGTAATGCAACTATTCCTTTTGTGCCTCCTCGACACCTTTTTAATCTATCTTAACCATTATAAAAAAAAAAAGACGCACCTCAGATCATACATCGATCCTTCTCGACATTTCTGACCCCTCTTGGGGTCCAAGCCTTTTTAGGCTTGAAGCCATGTGGTTTCAAGAACCTGGTTTTACTAACATGCTCCAGGAATGGTGGCACTTTTTGTTTTGTAGGTACCCCGAGTGCCATTTTTTGGCACAAACTTAATTCACTCAAATATAAGTTTGAGATAATGGAGTAAATCGCCCTTTGGTAACATTAACAAAAAATTCAACCAAATTCAGACAGAAATTGAGGCTCTTGACAATGCGGAAGCGGATAATATACTAGATCAAGAGCTTTTAACAAAGAGATTTTCCCTAAAGGTGAACTTTGAGGAATTTACTTTGAAGAAGGGGACCTCTGTAAGACAAAAAAGAAGAACAAGGTGGCTTCAGGGAGGAGACAAAAACACATCCTTCTTTATGAAGTTCGCTACAGCCAGAAAGAGACATAAAAAGATGCATCAACTATCCATACAAGGTAAACTTGAGTTGAATAGGACAATATTGTAAGACCATATTGTCAATTACTTCAAAAATCTTTTCTGTGAAGATATTGGTGCCAGACCAACTCTTGAAGGTATTGAATTCACAAGAATCTCTGATTTTGAAAGTAGTATTCTTGAAGATAATATTATAACTGAAGAATAAGTATTAGAAGCAGTTAAAAAGCTAGGTGATGAAAGAGCACCGGGTCCAGACGGGTTCCTGATTTGTTTCTTCAAAAAATGTTGGTTTTTCTAAAAAATGATATCTTGGCAATAGCTAATGAATTCTGTGAAGAATTGCAGACCAATCAGTCTGCTCATCAATACTAATAAAATTATTGCGAAAATACTTCCTCTAGATTGAAGTTGGTGATAAATAAGATTATTTCCCCGGTCCAGTGTGCATATATTGATGGCAGTCAAATAGTGAACGGGATAATTATCACAAGTGAGCTAGTGGACTCAAGATTAAGATCAGGTAATGCAGAGATTATTTGCAAGATCGATTTGGAGAAGACCTTTAATAAATTAAATTGGTCCTATCTTAAATTTATCCTTGGTAAAATGGGATTCGATTCTAATTGGTGCAAATAGATGAGGTTTTGCTACTCAACGGTTAATTTTTCAATCTTTATTTATGGGTCACCTTTTCACGATATTAGAATCTCAAGAGGGGTGAGACAAGGCTATCCGATCTCACCCCTTTTGTTTAACATTACAATGGAAGGTTTTTCTAAATATATTAACAAGTTTGCTCGATTAAACACTATACATGGTTTTTCCGTGAAAAATCAAGGCACCCAAATTAATCATTTGCATTATGCAGATGATACTAAACTTTTTGTTAATAGTAAGTGGGAAGATTTGTTTGATTTGTTCAGCGAGTTGAAGTGTTTCGAAACGGTATCATGACTATAAGAATTAACACTCTTAATACTAGACTACTTCCTATTGCGTATGTGCCAGAGCTTGAAAGTTGGGCAGTGAGGTTAGGTTGCTCAATAGGCAAGCTTCCATTCACATATTTGGGGATGCCAATTGATGCCAATGTTAGATCCAAATACATCTGAGACCGTATCATTAAGAGGTTCGATCAAAAACTTGCAGGTTGGAAGAGGATTTCATCATCCAAGGGAGGTAGAATTGCTTTGATAAAAAATACACCCTCTTCTTTACCGATGTATTTGTTGGGATATATGTTTTAAAAAGAATTTTCTTTTACATTTGTATCAACATTTAACTTGTAGTCTAGTGGTAAAGGATTTTGGGCCTTGTAAGGTAGGTCACAAGTTCAAACCTCTTCTCCTACGTACGTGTATAACACTAGTCCGGGAGCGAGGCTTGGGTCTTGGGAGGTCTCTTGAATTTTAAAAATTATTTTTTACTCATTTAAAAATATTTTTCAAAAACGTTTTTACTACCCTTAATTACATTTTTAATTGTACTAATTATGGTTAATTTATTTGTCCGTTTTGTTACTGTTTTATGGTAGCAATAAATTCTCCATTAATAGCAATAAATTCTCAATTAATTTGTTTTTAATTTTTGGGCAATAAAACAGATTTTGAGAAACAAAAAGAAAAACAAGTTTTCTGTTTTTGTTAAAACTGTGAATCAAGAGACTAGGGTTCTGAGCAAGATTAGAAAGAGTGAAAGTGTTCAATCTCTCGTTGTGTGCGTAAGAGATTGACAGAGAGTTTTCTCGGATGTTTAATCCTGGGGACGTTGTGACGAAGATAGAACTGCTTGCACAAAACTCAAGGCAGAGCCACGAAACGTCTTAAAGAGAGCGACCTGGTCGTGACTCAACCGTCATTTTTTTTTTATATTTAATCTTTGTTTTACAGGTATGAGATCAGCAATTGTTCCAACAGTATTTCTTCTCGATCTTTAAAGATCCAGCTTCTGTTATAACATCTTTGGATAAGAAAATGGAAAATCTCTTATGGGAAAATGGAACTAAATCTAAGGTCTCTCATTTGGTAAATTGGAATGTTGTCTGTAAACCCAAAAAAGGATGGTGGAGTTGGTGTAAAGATCTTGAAGGAAATGAATATATTGCTCTGCTCAGTAAGTGGTGTTGGAAATATGGGATTGAAAAAAATCAGTTGTGGTGTAAAGTCATCATTGAAAAGTTTGGGTCCAATGGCTCACAGTGGATGCCTAATGAAGTCAAAATTACACATGGTAAATCTTTTTAGAGATAGATTGCCAAACATTACCACTAGGTTACAAATAACTGCACAATCTCTATTCATTTCGGCAGCAACACTCTTTTTTGGTTAGATACATGGACAGGTAACACTCCTCTGAAAATGGCCGCACCTGATCTATTTAAATTAGCAAGAAACAAGGAGGCCACCATTGCTGATCATATTGTAGGTGAAGGTTTTCTTAATTGGTCATTTGATTTGATTTTAAAAGAGATGTAAAGGATACTGAGATACAACAGTTCACTGCCATCTTAGCCATCATTGGCCCTTCCCCACCAATTCTAAGTGGACAACTGGATGTAAGAGGATGGAATTTAGACCTACATGTACTGTTTCTGTAGAATCTTTATATGCTAGTCTCACTGCCGATAGCACACACTCATCTTTCCCTACTGCTTTTATCTGGAACCCCAAAATCCCAACAAAGGTTTTTTTTTTCTTCATTTGGTGTGCTGTCTTAAGTAAACTCAGTACCACTGATATGTTGATCAATAAGGGAGTTGATATCTCAAGTAGGTGTATCATGTGCTCAGATGAAGGAAGAATCCACTTATCACTTATTACTTCATTTTTCTTTCCCCTACAATGTATGGTTTAGTATTCTTCTGAGAAAGGATGTTGGAGATTATTCCTGTAACAGTAAGCAACCAAACAGAAACTTGAAAGAGATAATCGTTAGAACAAAACAGCACAGTTCAGACAACACACAAGCACAAAGAGGTGGAGTCGCCTGTTCAACAGACTGCCCTTAACTCAATATTTGTCAGGTACACCTTTAGAAAGATGTTGCTATACCTTTAGAGATGACAAATTTGAATCCAGGATAAAACCACTTGATACCAACCCAGTTAGCAAGACTCGTTGGCCCGTTGTGAACTTAACAGTAGAAGAAAAAGTAAGAAGTAAACTAGTGCGCAAAAAATCAAAGCAAGAAGAGGGGAAAAGTCGTCAGGTCAGTGGCTGCGACTGGGGTAAGAAAAAATCTGACTTTTCTTTTTTCTTTTAAAGAAGAAGAAGACTGTTGATTATCAAACGGTTAAAAATCAATTAATTAAACAAATTTAATTCGAGATATTTAATTAAAAGATTTTGTTATTTAAACCTGATTTAAATTTATAAATTCAAAACGGTAAAATACTTAATGTACAAAATTAAAATATGAAACCGTTGGATCTCAGATGGGCACACGCAAGGCACACGCCAAGAAGGCTCGCGCCAAGGCTCACACCAAGACTCACGCAAAAGAACACGCAAGCTCCGCAAGCCCGCGGTCCGCGGTGCGAAGCACCACACATGTGTGCATTTGCCCACTAGTCCATTTCCTAAGTCCATATCCAATCCACTAGTTCTTTTTCCTTATATAGAACGTTTGTGGTAAAGAGGATAAACTTCCTCCTTGGTTTGCCCAATATGGGACAAACCAAAGGTTTCTCATTCACTAAGAAGTGAAAATGGATGGCTCTATTTTTCCACCCCAAGTTTGGACTAGTGACCCTTGATCCCACTAAGATATATTAAGTAACAAAAATCATTTTAAGTAAGAATCCATTTTTAATTCTAACAAAGGATTGGGAGTGGGTGTTTCCGAAGACAATGTTAGATCTCATAAAGTGTTGGTCCTCAAAGGGTTTACAATCTACCGGTAAGCTTGTATGATAGTTCATTCCTGCTGCCGTCACATGGTCTATTTGGAATGAAGAAATAACCGAAAATTCAACGAAGACACAAATTCAAGATAAATGAAGACCTGTGTACCAACATCAAATCTCTAGTATTGAGTTGGGCTGCGGCTGCGAGCATACATCCACTGTTTTAAATGTGGCGCTCTTTTCTTATATATATATTAATATATTTTTTTAATCCTGGTAGATTTTATATTTCCTTCCTTCTGATCCTTTTTGTATTTTTTTTTTCCTTTTTGTAAATATCATAATCTACACTATACACGTGACAGAAGACTATAGCTGAAGTAACTTATTATGCTACAACAACAGAGCTCTATTGCGGTAATGGAGTTTCACCATTCTTATAACCTTAATTATCAATAATATCATTTAACCTTTATTACACATGGATGTAGGCAGACCGATACCGAATCATGTTAAATCTTCTTATGTTGATTTATATTTTAATTTCTTACACTTAATCTTCGTATTGTGATTTCAGTTTTATTATTTAGTTCATGGGTTGTGCTATCAAATAATAGCACCTGTAATACAGTATCAATCAATAAGCAAACAGAAGAAAAATAATTGACTAGAAAAAGATATTTTATTGATCACTTAATACCTAGGTCAATAAAAGGAGTGAACTGTGCTTCACCTTATATAGGTGTTTAGAAAACTAGCCATTAAAGGTAATGAATTCAAGCAAAAAAACTACGAATAAAAATCCTACAACTTGGGATAGCTAATGACCGACTGACTTATTCAAAATGAAACAAATTCAACATAGTAAAAGAAACTTATCTCTAGTTTGAGCTTAAACTCCAACATCGTAGTCGTCCAGACCACAACGACTAGAAAAAAAAACTTTCTACACAGTTTAAGAATGTTGGTCATTTATTTTTTCACGAATGGGTACATTCGTAGTCGCCCATTTTATGACACGTCAGAATGTTGGTCATTTATTTTCCAGTCTACCAGACTATTCAGACTACAAAATTGGACTCTTATACAGTTTTAATAATGTTAGCCGTCGTTTTTATAACGACTTAGAACAGTCTTAGTCGTACAAACGCTGACGATTATATAATAAATTCCTTAATAGTTTATGTAACAATCAGATGAAAAATAACAAAGTGTTTAAGGTGACGTCTGTTTGGGGAAAAAGAAGGTAGCAACGATGATGGTGGAAAAAAAAAATAAACTGTAGGATTTATGTTCTTGGGTTTTGAAGGATGGGATAAAAAGATATATAAAGTGTAAAAAATTAAATTAAAATATATAAAGTGTTAAAATATCAATAGATATAAGGATGTTGTCCATATAATGGACATGTAGCATAATAACTCAACCATTTCTTAGTTGGAGTGTCATCTTATGGGTTATTTACCCTCGGTTGCTTGCCTATAAAAAGGCTATGTTCCCTTTTGTATTATGAGAATATAGGTACGTACGAAACTAAGAAGAAAGTCTGAAAATATGGTATTAATGGATTAGTAAATATTATGGATGTATGAAATAGATATTAAAATGCATGGATCATTATATCCCTCGTTTTTATGTTTTTTTTTCTTATTATCTTTTCTCTTTCCTATTTAAAATCAAACTATAAAAAAATGCATAACTTCCAAAATATATATCCAATATTAATAAAGTTTATATTTTTGGAAATGGTTTTAAATTATCTGCAAAACAACATCCATTGTCAATAGTAAATTTGAAAAAAAAAATGAAAAAAAAAAAGCTAGAATGAAATTGGTTGCATCCAGGCTTAAACTAAAATAGAAAAAATTATTCGAAAAATAGCTAGGATGAAACTGGATACATCCTGCCTTAAACTAATAAAAAAAAATTATTCAAAAAATAGCTATGGTGTAACCAGATTCAACATAAAAATAAATAAATATCTAATATGCAGGATGAAACCAGATATATCCTGACGAAAATATGTTTCTTTGTCAGAATAAGCAGGATGAAACCACATACATCTTGAGGAAAACATGTTTAAACTACTATGAAACTGATACCATCATGTTTTAGATGAAACTGGTATCATCATATTTTATATTTGGTTATATTTGTTTGCATCCATGTTTAACTATTATGAAACTAGTTTCATCATGTTTTAGATTTGGTTGAATTTGTTTTCATCCATGTTTAAACTAATATGAAACTGGTTATATCCTGTTTTAGATTCGGGTGAATTTGTTTCACCGTATTTAAACTAGAATAAAACTGATTTCATCCAGGTTTAATCTGTGGTGTAAATGATTTCATCCAAACTTATATGTAATCAGTAGTCATTATGAATAAACTACGATTTAAATTATTGTTAGAAGTAAAAACGGAAACAAAGTGCACTAAAAATAGTTGCACTCCAAGTAACCACATTTTTATCATGTATCCCCTGAAACACTTCAAATACCTTATTAAAGCACCCACATCACGGATATATAAATATGAGCGCATTACGAACTTTAATCCTCTGTTTTATCAAATAGTTGAAATGTACCTTTTCTTTGCGGGCCAGGCTTGCGCTTGTTGTGGTCCAGACTTAGATTAACAAATTTGTGTTCGATGACATAAGCTTTGTTTGACATGTCTCTTGAAGAAGAAACATTCTTGTCCTTTGAACACGGCAATTCTTCAACTTGGATTTTCTTGCCCAATTATACCATTGAAATTTCACCAGTTTCATGCCTTAGTCTTCTCTTGTATTCAACCCAGGAATTTGGCAATTTTTCAATAACAGCAGAAACTTGAAATGTTTCATCAATAACCATTCCTTCAGCAATTATTTCGTTAATAATTTTTTGCAACTCCAGAAACTGATCAACCACTATCATTCAACATTTTATATTGCAGAAAACGTGCAACCAGGAATTTTTTACTTCCTGTTGTTTCTGCTTCATATTTATCTTGTAGTGCAGTCCATAGATTATAAGCATTGAAATTATCCTTAGCATTGTAAAAATCATATAGAGCATCTTCTAGGCAGTTTAAGATATGATTTTTGGCCATATAATTACTTCTCTTCCAACTTTCTAAGTCCTGTAATTTTTCAGGTTCATTCAGAGACTCATCAAAAGGCTTCAGAACCATCTCATCTAGCATGTAGAAACTCAGGAAAAATAACATTTTTGACTGCCATCTCTTGAAGTCCTTTCCAGAAAATTTCTGACGCCTGTCAACATCAGTTTTCACCATTGTTACAGAAGAATTTTTTTTTCAAATAATGACAAATATTGAGTTAAGAATGTTGGAGAATAATCCTGTAACAGTAAGCAAACCAAACAGAAACTTGAAAGAGATTAATCGTTAGAACAAAACAGCACAGTTCATACAACACACAAGCACAGAGAGGTGGAGTCGCCTGTTCAACAGACTGCCCTTAACTCAATATTTGTCAGGTACACCTTTAGAAAGATGTTGTTATACCTTTAGAGATGACAAATTTGAATCCAGGATAAAACCACCTGATACCAACCCAGTTAGCAAGACTCGTTGGCCCGTTGTGAACTTAACAGTAGAAGAAAAAGTAAGAAGTAAACTAGTGCGCAAATCAAAGCAAGAAGAGGGGAAAAGTCGTCAGGTCAGTGGCTGCGACTGGGGTAAGAAAAATCTGACTTTTGTTTTTTCTTTTAAAGAAGAAGAAGACTGTTGATTATCAAACGGTTAAAAATCAATTAATTAAACAAACTTAATTCGAGATATTTAATTAAAAGATTTTGTTATTTAAACCTGATTTAAATTTATAAATTCAAAACGGTAAAATACTTAATGTACAAAATTAAAATATGAAACCGTTGGATCTCAGATGGGAACACGCAAGGCACACGCCAAAAAGGATCACACCAAGGCTCACGCAAAAGAACACGCAAGCTCCGCAAGCCCGCGGTCCACGGTGCTTCGGTGCAAAGCACCGCACATGTGTGCATTTGCCCACTAGTCCATTTCCTAAGTCCATATCCAATCCACTAGTTCTTTTTCCTTATATAGAACGTTTGTGGTAAAGAGGATAAACTTCCTCCTTGGTTTTCCCAATATGGGACAAACCAAAGGTTTCTCATTCACTAAGAAGTGAAAATGGATGGCTCTATTTTTCCACCCCAAGTTTGGACTAGTGACCCTTGATCCCACTAAGATATATTAAGTAACAAAAATCATTTTAAGTAAGAATCCATTTTTAATTCTAACAAAGGATTGGGAGTGGGTGTTTCCGAAGATAATGTTAGATCTCATATAGTGTTGGTCCTCAAAGGGTTTATAATCTACCGGTAAGCTTGTATGATATTTCATTACCGCTTCCGTCACATGGTCTATTAGGAATGAAGACCGAAAATTCAAGGAAGACACAAATTCAAGATAAAAGAAGACCTATGTACCAACATCAAATCTCTAGTATTGAGTTGGGCTGCGGCTGCGAGCATACAGCCACTGTTTTTAAATGGGGCGCTCTTTTCTTATATATATATATATATTTAATCCTGGTAGATCTTATATTTCCTTCCTTCTGATCCTTTTTGTATTTTTTTTCCTTTTTGTAAATATCAAAATCTACACTATACACGTGACAGAAGACTATAGCTGAAGTAACTTATTATGCTACAACAACAGAGCTCTATTGCGGTAATGGAGTTTCACCATTCTTATAACCTTAATTATCAATAATATCATTTAACCTTTATTACACATGGATGTAGGCAGACCGATACCGAATCATGTTAAATCTTCTTATGTTGATTTATATTTTAATTTCTTGCACTTAATCTTTGTATTGTGATTTCAGTTTTATTATTTAGTTCATGGGTTGTGCTATCAAATAATAGCACCTGTAATACAGTATCAATCAATAAACAAACAGAAGAAAAATAATTGACTAGAAAAAGATATTTTATTTATCACTTAATACCTAGTTCAATAAAAGGAGTGAACTGTGCTTCACCTTATATAGGTGTTTAGAAAACTAGCCATTAAAGGTAATGAATTCAAGTAAAAAAACTACGAATAAAAATCCTACAACTTGGGATAGCTAATGACCGACTGACTTATTCAAAATGAAACAAATTCAACATAGTAAAAGAAACTTATCTCTAGTTTGAGCTTAAACTCCAACATCGTAGTCGTCCAGACCACAACGACTAGAAAAAAAACTTTCTACACAGTTTAAGAATGTTGGTCATTTATTTTTTCACGAATGGGTACATTCGTAGTCGCCCATTTTATGACTCGTCAAAATGTTGGTCATTTATTTTCCAGTCTACCAGACTATTAAGACTACAAAATTGGACTCTTATACAGTTTTAATAATGTTAGCCGTCATTTTTATAACGACTTAGAACAGTCTTAGTCGTACAAACGCTGACGATTATATAATAAATTCCTTAATAGTTTATGTAACAATTAGATGAAAAATAACAAAGTGTTTAAGGTGACGTCTGTTAGGGGAAAAAGAAGGTAGCGACGATGATGGTGGAAAAAAAAATAAACTGTAGGATTTATGTTCTTGGGTTTTGAAGGATGGGATAAAAAGATATATAAAGTGTAAAAAATTAAATTAAAATATATAAAGTGTTAAAATATCAATAGATATAAGGATGTTGTCCATCTAATGGACACGTAGCATAATAACTCAACCATTTCTTAGTTGGAGTGTCATCTTATGGGTTATTTACCCTCGGTTGCTTGCCTATAAAAAGGCTATGTTCCCTTTTGTATTATGAGAATATAGGTACGTACGAAACTAAGAAGAAAGTCTGAAAATATGGTTTTAGTGGATTAGTAAATATTATGGATGGATGAAATAGATATTAAAATGCATGGATCATTATATCCCTCGTTTTTATGGTTTTTTTTCTTATTATCTTTTCTCTTTCCTATTTAAAATCAAACTATAAAAAATGCATAACTTCCAAAATATATATCCAATATTAATAAAATTTATATTTTTGGAAATAGTTTGAAATTATCTACAAAACAAGATCCATTGTCAATAGTAAATTTGAAAAAAAAAATAAAAAAAAAAAAGCTAGAATGAAACTGGTTGCATCCTGGCTTAAACTAAAATAGAAAAAATTATTCGAAAAATAGCTAGGATGAAACTGGATACATCCTGCCTTAAACTAATAAAAAAAACTTATTCAAAAAATAGCTATGGTGTAACCAGATTCAACATAAAAATAAATAAATTTCTAATATGCAGGATGAAACCAGATATATCTTGACGAAAATATGTTTCTTTGTCAGAATAAGCAGGATGAAACCACATACATCTTGAGGAAAACATGTTTAAACTACTATGAAACTGATACCATCATGTTTTAGATGAAACTGGTATCATCATATTTTATATTTGGTTATATTTGTTTGCATCCATGTTTAACTAGTATGAAACTAGTTTCATCATGTTTTAGATTTGGTTGAATTTGTTTTCATCCATGTTTAAACTAATATGAAACTGGTTATATCCTATTTTAGATTCGGGTGAATTTGTTTCACCATATTTAAACTAGAATAAAACTGATTTCATCCATTTTTAATATGTGGTGTAAATGATTTCATCCAAATTTATATGTAATCAGTAATCATTATGAATAAACTACGATTTAAATTATTGTAAGAAGTAAAAACGGAAAAAAAGTGCACTAAAAATAGTTGCACTCCAAGTAACCACATTTTTATCATGTATCCCCTGAAACACTTCAAATACCTTATCAAAGCACCCACATCTATAAGTTTTGTAATCAAATGCAAAACAGAGGTACACTGAATTTTAAGGTTGCGTCTAACAATGTAATATTTGTGGAATCCATTAATTAGGTGACGAATCACACAGTGGGTGGAGGAGAGACGAGTATACCTAAGCCTGCTCTTGGAGAGAGTTGGAAGAGTGTTTCACATGTGCGTTTACTAGTTACTACTTTCACATGATCATATGATCAATATAATACAGCATCTCCATACTGAAGCACCCATCCATGGTAATTCATCTCCATTTCTTCTTATGTATTAGTTTAAAGTTAAAGCATAATATTCACTATTTTTTTACTAAAACTTACTGATGATAAAACAAAAGATCAGTCTGTATACCCTCTATTTTGCATTTGATTATAACAAAGAACCCCTTTTCATACTACTCTTTTTTTTCTCTTTGTTATTTTTAGTTCATGATCGTTATAGGCTAAACTTTAAGGGTATATCGGTCCCTCACCATAAAAATCATTTGTACTAAATTAAAACCTTTGGGCAGATTAACCAAATTTGGATACTAGGAAAGTATTTTTTATATCTTTGGATATTAAAACAGTATTTAATTTTGATTTCCTTCTAGACCCAGAAAAACAAATTTAAGGATTATATACGGTATACATACCGTTAGCTCAAGGTTGGTCATGCCAACATAGTAACAATATGTTCACTAGTTCTATATAAAGTAGTTTGGTTTGAGAAAGAACTTATAAAACATTATCAGTACGAATTTCTCTAAGATGATTGACATGAAAGCTGACGATACGGAAAAGGATAATTCTCTTCAATCCGTTCATATTTAATTTAACTATTGTTAAGTAGTTTTATATATACAATTTTTAATGTGTCTAATTTCGTTTCTATTTGGTTAGGACCTGTTAAAAGAGAAGTTAGACGATTATCGCATCATGTATATGCTAGGGTCAACATAAATAATTATTGTGGTATACAAAGAGATATCCGAATAGGTTGGTATTTAAAATAACTCATATTTACGACATTTATTTGATTTCCGAATTTAGCCAAATATTTGAGTTTTTGCTGCGTTTGTTATTTTCCTCATTAGTCGAATAATTGAAGGTTTTTCCGCATCCTTTTTGGATGGCGTGAAAAATAAAATTTCCTTCGGTGTTTCACCACGGATTTTGTGGTATATAGTTTGGCTTGAATTTAGAGAAGATAAATACGTCGTGTAAAATGCTACAGAGAGCAATAAGAAAAGCTGCAAATTTTCTTGCGCCCTTATATGCTTCAGCGAGCTTTGCGGTAGGCATAATATGCGTCTCTTATATGCATAAACGAGCTTTGGGAAGCTAGTGCACAAATTCACATTTTGTATATATTGCGATAGCAACGACGAGAACTGCGTAATTTAACTGCGCCTCGTATATATACAACGTCAAGCCTCGATAACGATTGCTACATCTCTTTAAATGATATTAAGTGTTAATATCTAGTCTTCTCTTCGTCTTAGCTATTACCGAAAATCACAAATTTGGTGAATTAAATTTGCATCATTGTCTATACAAATAAGTCTACTTTTAACAAATTGATAGGCACGGCAAATGAGGAAAATTCATAATGTGGTAGATATATTGAACTATGGGAACCACAATGAGTTGTTCGGGTTTAGGGACCTGATAATAACCATGCCACTAGAAGCGAAAAAATACGGAACGGTAGCATAATAGTTGGTTGAATAAGCCATTTTTGAGCATGGTCGAGCTCTGCTATCGTTGTGACATAAAAGACACTATACTGGTGATAGGTGTCTAATACACCTTAATTAGTATCAATTGATTATGCTTTCTTTGCTATTTTTCTTGTAAATTAATGTATATTATGCTTTATTTGCTTTTTGTAGGTAAATTGGAGTCATGTGACGCGAAACAAGAGAAAATAAAGCTCAATTCATTATTTAGATACATTGGGTTTTGATGGTCTCAAAACGTAGCAAGAATAGAAGACGTAAAGCGTCGAAACTGAAAATTACAACAGCACCGATATCCACAGATCAGGGCAGCCTCATGCTAGTGATTGAATATAACTGAAGGGTAGCCGAATCAGTGGGTGCCTTAATCGGGTTCTATTTCTTAACCTAAACCCAGGTCGAGTTGTTCCTCCTCTCTCTAGGGTTGTACATGGCCGGTTTCGGTTCGGCTTTCAGCCAAACCAAGACTGAAACCGTTAATGTCAGTTTCTAAAAATCTTACCATTACCGAACCGTTAACCATCGGTTCGGTTTCTAGCCGGTTTTAGCCGGTTTCGGTTTATTCCAGTGGGTTTCCGTTAACCGACAGTTCAAATCTTAAAAAAAGAACATATCACAGTTCAAAGATTCTTAAACCTACCTACAGACATTTATATTTCATAAACATTCTGAAACACAACATAAACATTACATCTTCATTTAGTTTCACCAAAAAATTTTAAAAAAAATAAAAATACTAGTTATACTAAATAACCGGTTTTCCATTGGTAGTTCGGTTCGGTTTTGAGCACAAACCAAAACCAAAACCGTTAATATCGGTTATTAATTTTTTTTTAATCAAAACCCTTTCACTACTAATCGGTTCGGTTCGATTTTATCCTAATCGATTCGGTTCGGTCCGATTTTAATGAAAAACCATTACCATGTATAGCCCTACCTCTCTCCTATTCAAAACAGCGACTAAGGCTAGATGCCATGCCAAGGATTCTTCAGGCCGGCAAGCTCAAGTATGATGGTTATGTTAGAGACAAAGACGAGTTGTTTATGGGTCAAGAACACGGCAAGCATTCAGGTTGTGGTTCAGTGGAGAGTCGAGTGTTGCTGGCAAAGAAACAAACAGAGAACAATGAGTGGGATCGAGATCGAGTCTTGGCTTGAATGAAGAGAAATTAGGGATTAAAAAGAGGATTCGAAGGTGGAAATTATTCTAATTGTGGGTTTCAGTGAAGAGAACAAGATAGAGGAGGAGAAGGCAGTGAAGTGAAGCTTTGTTGCCGTTAATATTGAAGCCAAATGGTAGTTGATTAATAGGTGCGTTTGAGTGTTTGGATGTTCCGGAAGAATGGGTTTGTTTTGAATGATGCCATGTTGCAGAGAAGGAGATAGAGAATTGCACAGAAATCAGCAGCAAAGTTGTCTCTCGACCGAACGCAACACACACAGCAAATGTTCGAGAAAATACCCGAGAGGCCAGTTCTACACAGGTTCAAGTTCAGTTGCCAATGGTTCACTTCACCAAATCTCAATTCCGGCTAGCCAAGGTTCTGATGTGTGTGAACTAAGGGTCGAGAAGATGATGTTGTTGGCCGAATGTGTCAAGCTTTAATATGGTTCTTGTGGGGTTATATTCAACTAGTATTCTGGACAACAACTCTTTGCCAAGAAACCAGCTGAAGAGAGGTAGCTATTGCTGCAGTCTGTGGCATCTTTGCCAAGGTTTTTGGTGCTAGTTTAGGTTAGAGTTTTGTTACAGAATTTGGAAAGAGTTTTTGATCGAGAAAACAGGGTCAGAAGTTGAGGTTTTTTCCATTGATGAGATGATGAATGGTGACAGATTTTGAAGTGCTTTTAGAATTTGAATGAGATTAGGAAAGTGGGTTTGCGTGGGTTTCAAGCACCAGCAAGAATTGAAGTCTATAAAAGTGAATACTAGGGCTACTAAATCCCATACCCCCCTCTTTTGCATCGAGAACACATCACACAGAGGAGCTTTAGCTCCTCTCCAAACTCAGATGCAACCACTAGTTCTATCACCATCAATTACTACACAGCTATCTACCAACAGCCTATGGCAGTCAGCTCCACCACTCCAGAACAGCGGACCACAATACATCACCTCTATCTCACGTCATTCACTCCACCTGCCCTCTGGCTCACGCCATTCACTCCACCTGCTGCTGGGCTTGCTTAATTGGTTTTGAGTCTTTGTTTTTTTTATAAAAATTATATATAATTTGTTAAAAACTCCATTATGTCTAGCTAAGTTATTATTTGATTAAGAATAATTTCGAAACTATGCGATATGATTCAAATTAATCTTTCTTTTCTATATTGTTTTATTGTGTGTCATTTACCGAGCCTATGAACAAGCATTGTTTTCAAGTTGTTCGAGTGACCAATTGAATATCTTGTTTGCAATTCTAATACTAGATAATTGAACAGTAATCCGTCATTGTTATGATGATTTAATCAAAAGTAGTGATGCATCAACGTTGCAATGAGATGTTGTGGGTTTTGGTGTGTGAAAGATAACCCTAAGTTAACATGTCAAACTTACGAACATGTGGTTAGGATCAACCCGACTCATAGAGCATATCGGTCAATAAAGTTACACTAGAGAACTTATTCAAAGTGGCTTAATAGGCTAGAAACGAGTGAAGAACTTATTCTACGAAGTGACCTTGGAGTCTAATGGACTTGTTGAACTCATAACTTATCTAGGGTTTTTAGTAAACATATTTTGAAGAAGATTATGCTTGTATTCATGTTCACTAGTGGAGAAAGAATCTTTAATCATTCTCATATCGCATTATTTTGTTTGTTTTATTTTCAGAAATTTAATCGACAACTTTGACTCAACGCTTCCTTAGGAACGAACCTGCTTATCATTATTCTACTAGTTAGTGTAAGAAAGTAAGGAATGTATTTTTGACGAGTTTGATACCTCGATCAACGGGCTCCTGAAGCATCGTTCGTAACTTTTATCTATATCGATCGGTCGTCTTGGCAGGACTGAGAATGATATTGAGATAGTGTCTATGTTCACAAAATTTATTTTACAGTATATTGTTGATTTTACATGGCAATGTAAATTCTTAAAATTATTCCAGCTGGACAGTAAACGAGAGAGAAAATCTGATCAATTATCTCTCCTGGGTTGCTTGTTATTGTTTATCCAGTTTCTACCTTGATGGGTAGAGTAATGCGGAACTGAAAGTTCTTTTGATGAGATATTCCCGCCTAAAGATCAGGGGGAGAATCTTCTATGATATTGGTTAACTCCAATTGTGTCTCATCTAAATTCTCATATCAATAAGTGCCTAAGGTGTTGGAGATTACTCCGTTGCTAGATTTAGCAGGAGTACGCTAGCGTGATTCGGCATAAATAAAGTCCTTGCAAGGCATGCCATGGAATCGCAGCGATCGTCTTGTCCGAAAATATGGTTACAAGCGTAGATAAAAGCCTCTTATATGAGGCATGCCAATCTAATTAGATATCATCCATATTCTCTTTGAGTGATGAGTTGATATCTCCTAACGAGGAGTAAATCCATAAAAGTTGATATCATGGAGAAGAATATCCGCATAATAAAATTTGGTACCAATGGGTTAGAATATCCTCATACTTTAGAGAGTGATGTAAGATCGTTATTAACTGATTGTTAACTGGTTGTCGATAATGTTCATAGTAACTACTGGAATAATGGTGGATAAGTATCCTCCTTTGCGAAGGAATTATCGACAAAGTTTATATGATTGTAAATATGGACATCAGTCCATATTGAGTTATTTTTTTCAATTGTATACGCTTTTAGGACCTTAGTTCTAGCATCAGTTACAAATTTGATGCTTATCAAAAAACGTGATGAGAGAATTAAGGTCGCTTGTTGTTTAGCGTCATCCCTTGACAACGAGTTTCCACAGACACTTAATCAGAGAACGAAGTATAGTCTGGTAGTCATACATGACTCGACATATCACTTGGGTGGTAACTGTGTACCTATACTCATGCAAATTTTAGATGAAACTTTTTTTGTCAATTTTTGATGTTGTATCATGTTGTTAATGCTCTGAGCGTTGATGGTGACTAATTATATTATTCATTTGCATTCATTGAATGGTTTAATTGAATCATTGATAAAGCATTTGAACTTATTACTCATAAAACCATTGGCATATTTCTGTTTGAAGACGTGATGTTCTATATGATGTTCCACAATGAGTGATACTACAACAAGACTTACAAATTTGATGAGAAATTATTCTCACCATTAGGGGGAGGAAAGGATACCACCTGAAAACGGCGTGAAGTTTCCTGGTTTACACAAAGATAGACCAGGATGTATCTTGATAGGTGCATTATTTGCATTATTTGGATACTCTAATTCATTGATTTCTTGTTAGTTTTATATCATTATGCTTTGATTTTTTTTTTGTTTATGAGTTTCTTATGAGTTTTGAATTGTATTTAACCAAAGAAGAAGAAAGGAGTTCATTACGACACGAAATGAACAAGGAAGTTAAGTTCTGCCAATGGAGAAGGGTCAAAGACCGAATTCAACTCATTCAAATCCAGGATTTCTTAATACCATTTTGAAGAGAACGAGAAGACGAAGCCAACGCAAAAAGAATTAGGTCATTTGGAGTTCGTATGAGGAAGTTATGAGCAAAATAACCGAAAGAAAATAATAAAACACTCAGCATCACAATCGGAAGTTTACACGGGAAAATAACCTACCGATTATAAGCGATTTCGGGTACAGGAAAACTTCGTTTTGAGCTCCAACAATCGGTAGTTTACACGAAAAGCGAGCCTACCGATTATGGCACGTTTTGGTACAAGAAAGTTATATCTTGAGCCCTTATAATCGGTAGTTAAGGAGGGGGTCTTGCCTACCGATTATGACTCGACGGGAGGCACTTCTAAGACACGTTTTTGACTTCCAAATCAAGGTATCATGGTACCATTAGGACTTTAACACCTAGATATGATAGATAATATATAAGAAGACTTCCATAACCCTAGAAAGAGATCTTGGACACTTTTGGAGACTTGAAAACACAAGGAGAACAAGAAGCTAGGGCTTGCAGTTGCGATTGATCATCACGATTTCTAGAGTTTCTTTTACTTGTTTTCTTGATTATTTTCCATGGATTTTGATAAATCCATGATGAACTAAACCTTTCTTATTGGTTAGAGATGTAGTCCTAAGTTGGAAAACATGTTTATTAATTGAAGTATTCATTCTCATATGTTCATAATCTCTTCAATATCGCTTATGTTCTACCGTTTATAACCCCTTGTATGATGGATTACTTATTTGTTTAAGTAGCGAATAAGATGAGCATGCATTGACATCTATAGCTAAACTAGGGTTTGAGATCCGGAATTGTCGAAATATCCTTGTTACAAGTAGCATAACATAGTTGTTAATAACGGGATGTTACCATGCAATTATGTATAGAAGCGTGACCTAGGTTAAATCCGAGTGGCTCTTGCGCCAGATTGCTTAGAATAACCTCAACTCACAAAGACCATTGCTTTCATTGGGTTAAACTTGAGTGGATTTTGCACCAAGTTATTCGTTGAAAAGGATTCAAAGAGTGGCTCTTGCGCCTTTGATGATAATAGGAGTTTTGCCGGAGTAAGCCTGCGATAGGATGCTTTAGGGTTATTGATATTGAGAGTGCATGAATGTTGAGTATGATTTGGTTGATAACATGTTGGAAGATGGAAGATGAACTCTCTAACCAATGTTCTTTATCTCTGACATTCGTTTTAATCAATTTGTTTTAGCATAATTTAGTTATAATCACAACCAACACCCCCCAGTTTACATAAGTAATCGAAAGTAATTAACAATCACCTGCCTCTCTGTGGGAACGAACTTGTTCTTATTACTATACTCTAATATATATTAGTGAAGTGAGAACTTGAATTAATTTTGCTTGGCTGACCGACCAAATTTTGGCGCCGCTCCGGGGAGGCATAGCGGATTGTTATTTGTTTTTGGTTTCTTTTTTGTTTTTTAGTTTTATTCTTATTTTTATTTCTGATTTTTGTTTTTTTTTTATTTTCTAACCTAGTTTTGAGAATCTTGTTTCAGGTACTTGTATTCCATGTATGGTGCACAAGATCAAACTTATAATGGTAATCAATTTGGTTTTCAATCTCAACCCTATGACGATTTCCAACCATACGGGGAGTATAATCACAACCAATCCTTTGGTTATGACCAATATTCAACGTACCCTTTTAATTATTCCCATACATGCCAAACTCCTTATAGTAGGTATGTAAGTGAAAAATTACAAGGAGGGGAGGATAATTATACTTGTGATGGTTTATCTAAATCTACTCTTGATCGTAATTATGATCATTCACCTATTCAACGGGAGGAGATAAGGTTTAGAAACTCTACCACAAGTAATGGTGTAAGACTACCAAGTTTGAAAGAACTTGATAGAAGGTTTGAGCAATTGATAGATGAAGGGACATCATGTGCAGAAATTCTAGAAGCTAAAAGAACTTTGAGACATGAACGTGAGCGACGTTATTCTATGGGATACGATGATGATTTTGAACCTTTTGAAAATCCTTACACCAGTGATGACGTTATTCCAACTCCGAATCTGATTTTTGATGATAATTTTGTAGTTAACTCAATTCTTGATCTTAATAATGATCATTCACACGTTCAAAGGGAAGAGTCGTGTGTAAGAGATTCTACTGTAGTTAATAGTGGAAAGCGTGTGAATGTCAGAAAACTTGCTCAGAAACTATACAAGTTGGAAGATGACGGAGCCCCGGAAGAGCTTCTCGAAGAAATTAGTAGGACCATTCGTATGGAATTTAAACGACGTTCTGATAAAGGTTGGGAAACCGAAGAAGATGCTGATTACGGTGAGTCTGAAAACGAAGAGGAGTATGTTGAGAATGAAACCGAATTGAGCAATAGTGTGGAAGACCCAATTGAACTTGCCGAGGATGATATTGATAATGTTGATGTCGGGATTCTTGTTGAGACAGAAACTAATGAAGAAAGGTTAGAAAGTTTGATAGAGGACCACAATACACAAGAGGTAAGTAATTCATTAGAAATTTTTAAAAAAGATAAGGATCCCATAATTCAAGAGACTTTAGAAGGTTTGTCTGAACCTTTGCTTATTGATCCTTTTCCTTTACCTCGTTTTGGCTTGAATGTATGTGCTTCAGAAGTATTGTTGAGTGACTTTGCTTCTAAATATCCGTTGTTGGAAATATTTGATTCTCATACTATGCAGGTTAGCAAAGAGGAGTCTATAGAAGTTCCCGAATTCTATGTTCTTTATCCACTTCTGAGTGTAGAAAAGACTAAGTGTGGAGGAAACTTCTATCGAGTGATAACTTCACTATTATTTTCTTGTACTAATGTTTGTGTGAAGTTGACATTTGCAAGGCAGATTGTTCTACGGGTGGATCCCCAAATTTTCAGATTGTTGGTCTATGGGCGACCAGACAGTCGGGCTGAAGACGTTAAACTAAGCGCTAAATGGGAGGCAACCCATTGGTTTTGTATTTCTATCTTTATCTTTTGATTTTTATTAGTTTTTCATATCATGTTAGAATTTCCCATCTTGATTTTACATTGGAGGAATCAATTTACATTGAGGACAATGTAAAGTTTAAGTGTGGGGGAGTAATTAAGCATATAAAGTTTTAGTATTCGCTTTTGTAGGTAGAATTTTAAAACTTTTGTACATATTTGCATGAAAACCTTCAACTTTTAGAGATTTTAGAGTCACTTAGTATACTTCTAGCTACGTTTACATACGGAGTTCTAACCGAAACAACTGAACTTAGAAGTATTATAGAACTATATTCAGAGTGCTTAGTTGTTGAGAGGCTAGAGCTGGAAAAAAATGGACTTAAACTGCCGATAGAGAATACAGTATTAGAAGAGTTGATCATTCAATACCCATGAGTGAGGCACCAAACCTTCAATTTTCCATTTAGAGTGTTTCATCTGCGCAAATTCCGGGTAGAATGATGAGCTACCCAACCTCGCACCAATTTCAGCACTACTGTTTGATCTCTTGAGTGTTATTTCTATCAATCATGAGGTTGCCATCAGAATTGATAACTCTATCTAGTAGTCTTGTTTGCAGTTGGCACCATTCTCTCGAAAACAACAGGTCCAAAGAAACATATCATCATCAACAAGCGGAACATCAAAAATTTAAAGGAAAGTTGAAGACAGTCAAGGTTTACAAGCAACCATTCAAGAAAGAGAAAATTTCATATTTAAGTAAAGCAATTATACAATGAGCAGAATTTTATACAAATGTTGAAGACTTATGTACAAGAGCGAAATAAAGCAAAAGATGTGAGTTAGTGAAGTTCATGATATCAAGGCAATACAAGTTGTAAAGAATCAAGTGGTAAAGTCTTTATCCCACGGCCGTAGTAATTTCATCATTTATTTTTCAGTCTATATTTTGAAGTAAAAAAAAATGATGAAATAATTGCTTTATTGTATATTTTCTTTTGTATTCATTCAATAAGGCCGTGGGGAAGAAGAAATCTATAAAGAAGTTTCAAACAACAAGAAATTGAGAAAAAGAGTTACAAATTGTCAAGGTTCTACGAAGTTCAAGAGTTCATCATCAACAGTTAAAGACCGAAGACGTTTCTATTGGATGCTGTGAGAGTGGTGTTGATTGCCGATCGGGTGAGAAGGTGAGTAAGCATTCCCATCCTCGCATAGTGATTGATTTCCTTTATTAGAGGTCACTAGAAGAAAAAAAGGGGGTTCTTTTTCGTCCCACGTTCTATGGGATAAAATCTTCATATGATTCGGAAGGTTACCTTTCCTTCTCACCATTCAACGTGTGCAGGATTTATATCTTCATTCCTGCCTGCACATATGTGAGAACCATAAAGTGCGTCTTTTGAGTGTCAAATTGATAAAATCCTGTTGGTGAGGCAGAAACATTCGGTTGCTCTCGAACCTGGATTCTTTCATATGTGGTTTTCTCCCAACTCAAGGGTTAAGCATGAGAATGATTTTCTTTATACTTCTAACTTATTATTATTAGTGTGCAGAAACTTTATGCCTTCGTAGCTCTTTGGATGCAGGTGCTCTGGAGTATTTGAAAGTTAGAAATTAGGTTTTGTAAGTATACCTCTTGTAAACCCTCACGAGACTATAACTCGTCCACTAGGGACACCTAGGGGTTTAAAGTCTTATTACACATGCTAAGTGTAACCGTATCCTCAACGAAATGGAGTTGTTGTAGTTTAGGTTAGTTTAGATTTATAGTTTGCTCGACGACTAGCGAAAGGCAAGTGTGGGAGAATTTGATAGGTGCATTATTTGCATTATTTGGATAATCTAATTCATTGATTTCTTGTTAGTTTTCATATCATTATGCTTTGATTTTGTTTGTTTATGAGTTTCTCATGAGTTTTGAAGTGTATTCAACCAAAGAAGAAGAAAGGAGTTCATTACGATACGAAATGAACAAGGAAGTTAAGTTTTTCCAATGGAGAAGGGCCAAATACCGAATTCAACTCATTCAAATCCAGGAGTTCTGAATACCATTTGAAGAGAACGAGAATACGAAGCCAATTCAAAAAGAATTAGGTCATTTGGAGTTCATATGAGGAAGTTATGAGCAAAATAGCCGAAAGAAAATAATAAAACACTCAGCATCACAATCGGGAGTTTACAAGGGAAAATAACCTACCGATTATAAGCGATTTCGGGTGCAGGAAAACTTCGTCTTTGAGCTCCAACAATCGGTAGTTTACACGAAAATCGAGCCTACCGATTATGGCACGTTTTGGGTACAGGAAAGTTATATTTGAGCCCTTACAATCGGTAGTTAATGAGGGGGTCTTGCCTACCGATTATGACTCGACGGGAGGCACTTCTAAGACACGTTTTTGACTTCCAAATCAAGGTATCATGGTCCCATTAGGACTCTAACACCTAGATATGATGGAGACTATATAAGAAGACTTCCATAACCCTAGAAAGAGATCTTGTACACTTTTGGAGACTTGAAAACACAAGGAGAACAAGAAGCTAGGGCTTGGAGTTGCGATTGATCATCGCGATTTCTAGGGTTTGCTTTACTTGTTTTCTTGATTATTTTCCATGGATTTTGAGAAATCCATGATGAACTAAACCTTTCTTATTGGTTATAGATGTAGTTCTAAGTTGGAAAACATGTTTATTAATTGAAGTATTCATTCTCATATATTCATAATCTCTTCAATATCGCTTATGTTCTACCGTTTATAACGCCTTGTATGATGGATTGCTTATTTGTTTAAGTAGCGAATAAGATGAGCATGCATTGACATCTATATCTAAACTAGGGTTTGAGATCCGGAATTGTCGAAATATCCTTGTTACAAGTAGCATAACATAGTTGTTAATAACGGGATGTTACCATGCAATTATGTGTAGAAGCGTGACCTAGGTTAAATCCGAGTGGCTCTTGCGCCGGATTGCTTAGAATAACCTCAACTTACAAAGACCATTGCTTTCATTGGGTTAAACTTGAGTGGATCTTGCGCCAAGTTATTCGTTAAAAGGATTCAAAGAGTGGCTCTTGCGCCTTTGATGATAATAGGAGTTTTGCCGGAGTAAGCCTGCGATAGGATGCTTTAGGGTTATTGATATTGAGAGTGCATGAATGTTGAGTATGATTTGGTTGATAACATGTTGGAAGATGGAAGATGAACTCTCTAACCAATGTTCTTTATCTCTGACATTCGTTTTAATCAATTTGTTTTAGCATAATTTAGTTATAATCACAACCAAAACCCCCCAGTTTACATAATTAACCGAAAGTAATTAACAATCACCTGCCTCTCTGTGGGAACGAACTTGTTCTTATTACTATACTCTAATATATATTAGTGAAGTAAGAACTTGAATTAATTTTACTTGGCTGACAACCGACCATATCTCATCTTGATGTTTTCAGCAATCAAAGATATTCATAAGATTTAATATCTTATGGAATTGCAAATCAAATGGTTTTCGTGAAAAGTTGTAAATGTAGCAGCAAATATGTCATTTAAAACATACCATAAGCGTGGATGACTAGTTGATTCAAACTATTCTGCTCCTCCTGAACATAAAGAACCAATCACTATCATTGAACGATAGTGCTCTCGAAGAGACTATCAAAGGTAGATCTTATTTCTCTAAGTATAGTTTTCCTAATAAGAGAATGTATCTACAAAGTCTATGGAACCTCAACATGAGGGAATTTCCATAACGCTTCCATGCAACGTAGAAATCTATATGATCCTAATACAATGATTACTAGTGACATAGTCGAAATATCCGTTGATACTTCTATAGATGATGTTGGTGTTAAACCACTCTCTATAAGGGAATGCCATCAAAAGAATGATTGGTTAAACTGGAAAGGTAATATCCAAGCAAAATAATATTTTGTCGCAAAAATGCATAGCTTTGGAACTGCAGTCCAAACACGCAGTAATGTGTGCTACACTTGGCCGCAAGTGGGTGTTTGCAGTCTTGACATCCGAAAATGTAGGCCTTATTGCTGCATTGGGCGTTTGCGTATAGTGAGAAAAATAATGGAAAAATAAAGTCTTTGAAAGAACCTTAAGATGGATTCCACAGAAGTATATTCCATTTACTAGATGCAAATACTTTTTCGGTTCCTAATTAAGTCTGGTAAACCTTGAAGGACTCGACGTGCATCTAAAAGATGTAGTTATTGTGCATCTGTATAAAAGATAAAATACAGGTATCTGCATGAAAATTCCTAAAGATTTTCAGCTATTAGCAGATTTACCATGTCATATAAGGCTTAATCTAGCCTTGCACGGATTGAAAGGATTTATGCGAATATGGTCCAGTCGTCTAAATGAATATTCATTAAGCTGGGAATGTGTCAACCATCTCATGTTCCCGTCAACTCTGCATTTGCTCTATTTGATGAATACAACATCAATTTGATTGGAACTTCTGAAAATCTCCAAAACACAAAAATGTTTAAAGCAGGAATTCGAGATGTAAAATCTCGGTAAAAAAAGGTCTTAGTCTGTCAATTGAGTATTGTAGTTGGGATTCCATTAATTTCGTCATCCCTAAAGGTTTAGACGTGTGTAAATGGACAAACTGGAACGTTGCAGTTGTGCGATCTCTTACTTTTAAGATTGATTTATTTACATCTCAACAAAGAAAATGTATCACTCTGTGGTATGTGTTACATCAAAGTTGTGTAAATGGTACAATAGCTGAAATATACTATAATACATGATACTGGGTTTGTCGTAAACATGTAAACCTGGTTCTACCCAGTACCAATATCGAGATATTGGTTCGAAGAAAACTTCTTCATCTTCGTGGTACCACTAAGCTTGATCTTTTGTATAAAAGATCTCGAAATGTCTCCCACAGAGAAAAAACAGTTAGATTTTTCAAGTTTTGATTTTTGAACAGATTTGTTAAAATAAATAAATATTCTCCAAGCTAGTAGTATGGTAGTAGAGGATATTTGTTCTTCATATGATCGATTACGGTTGTTCAGATAAATCTAGTGGAGGATAATAAGTTGGCAGAATCAGAAGGTCGTTAAAGAAATTGCACAAAAGAAGATCAAACCAAGTTTTCTCTGGTAAATGAAGTTACTGATGAAGACATTACAAGATGGTTCGTGATCTCTATGCAGTATTATCGAAAACAATGATCAACTGAGATGGCTACTCATCAGGGGGGTAATATTGTGGAAGACTATGGATATTGGACACTTTGGACTTTCACGATGTACTCTTTTTCCTTAGTAAGGGGTTTTTCCACTGGGTTTTCCTTGTCAAGGTTTTAATGAAGCATGCGAGTCCAGTATTATCCGCAGTTCGAAATGTTGTACTCTTTTTACTTTGTCCTGGTTTTTTTCCCTTTGGGTTTCTCCAGACAAGGTTGTAACGAGGCAGCATCTGCGGGTCAATCATTGTTCTGAGTACTTATGTTTTTCTACGTTCGGGTTTTTTCCCTCTGGGTTTTCTTGGCGAGGTTTTTAATGGGATAACAACTTATAAAAATGCTGATCATCCAAAGAGATGTATATCCATAGAGTTTCTTGATATACAGTTATCGGACAAGCACTGATACTATTTAGTTCAAGTTTTCACTGCATATGGTTTTTCCTGACAAGATATTAACGAAGCAAAATTAGCACCATCATCAGTATCATCATCGGATTCCAACATTCAGTGGTTTTCTTAACAAGTGTTATTTAGGAAACATGTTCGCGACGACCAACAAAGTTCAAAGTGCCGTACCCTTTTTATTGGTCCAGTTTTTATCTTATCAGATTTTTTTGAGAAAATTATGACGAGACAATAATTCTTGGCAAAGCGATTGAATTAGTGGACATCCAAGGGGGAATCTTAAAATATCAATGAATATAAGGATGATTGTCCACCTAATGGACACATAGCTTAATGACTCAACCATTTCTTAGTTGAAGTGTCATGTTATGGGTTATTTACCTTATCGGTTGCTTTCATATAAAAGGCTATGTTCCCTTTTGTATTATGAGAATATAGGTATGTATGAAACTAAGAAGAGAGTCCAACTAGTTAATACAAATCATACTTTGTTATCTACCATGTGTTGTACTGGTTTACATACTATATCTAAATAGCTATTTCATCCCCCCCCCCCCCTCCCCGTCCAAGAATAGATGACCTATTCATTTTTAAATTTTGTCCACTAATAGGTGACCTATATCATTAAACAAGGGGATATTTCTAAAACTACCCTTTTAATTGATTTTCTTTATTATAAGAAATATGTATAATTTGATAGTCATGTTTTATTCATTACGTATATAAATTAAAATGCTTTTCGATGGTATAAAGTTTACGAATATCTGTGGTATATTTTGAGAGATAAATCATTTCTAAATTCTAATAATTATTATCCATAAGGATATAATTGTAAAAAATACTTTAAAATACTCTTCTCTCCTTTTTTCCTTAAGAATTGTGCAAACTTGAACTAGGTCACATATTCTTGGATAGAGGGAGAATTATATACGGTATGCATATCGTTAGCTCAAGGTTGGTCATACCAACACGGTAACAGTATGTTCACTAGTTCTATAGAGAATAGTTTGGTTTGAGAAAGAACTTATAAAATGAAGATAGTTTTTAGGATAATTGAGGATGAGAACTAATGCGGGTGGAAAATAGAAAAAGTGGCAGTGAGAAATAGATAAAAGTAAAACCTTCCGGTTATATATATAACAAAGAAATCAAAAGAGCCTATAAAGAAAAAGAGCTAACTAATCTTGGTGTAGCAAAACCAGTTACATCCTTAAAAATTTCAGCAGCAGGAAAGTCAGGTGCAGTTCCTGTTCAGACTCCTTCAAAACTCTTTTTGGAACCATCTTTGGCTAAATAATCAGCCACATTATTGGCTTCTCTGTATCTCTGTGAAAACTTGACTTGGTTAAATGAGCCTTTCATAGTAGGAATTTTCTTTATCAAACCAATTGTATCCTAGTGTGGTTGTGATTCATTACAACACAATTGAATTTCATAATTTGAGTCACTTTCCACCTCCACATTTTTTAAACCAAATTAACAGCTAATCTAAGTCCATCTCTAATTGCCCACACCTCTGCAATAATGTTATTGTTCTTGAAGATGTGTTTACTGTAACACCCAATGAAAGTACCCGCCTCATCACTAATGACTCCTCCAATTTCTGCAAAACCATCCTCATTACAAGACCCATTGGTATTCAACTTGTAGTAGCCCTGACAATGAGGTTTCCACACAATGAACACTTCTTCTTTGGCCTGACATTTAGCATCCATTACAGACTTCACTTGATGGAATTCTCTTACAGACTTGATGGAATTGGCAAGGATCTACAATCCAGTAAACTTAGTCTTCTCAAAAACACATTTGTTCCTTCGAAGTAGTTGCAATTGAATCGACTGGTCTTGAATCAACTGCTAGAGAATATGGACATAGATTCTGGTCGGTCGTGTACTGAACCTTACAATTATAATATATAAAGAGTCAAGGATGATTTCGAGGTAATTGTACCCCTTCCCCTCCATTCGTCTCCTACTTGTTCTTTAGATCCGGCTTTCGACTTTTAAATTGGGTTGTTAAAAATAATTCAACCACATTGGAATGGATGGTCCAAAGTCCTCCAGCCTTTCATTGATGATAGCTCAAATTACTCAGTTGACCAAAGATCTCATAATCTAATGTAAACCTTTGCTCCTAATTCAAGGTCTGGAAAGAGTTGTCGACTTTCCCTCCGATGACTATAAGGAAGAAAAGATAATCGATTAGTGAACCTCCAGGAAAATTTGTCAATCCCGTAGCGGATCAGTTCCAACGAGCATTTCAAACTTACTTTCGTGAAAGATTGTGGGTTAAACGAGAGCCATAGCTAGTTCATCAGATTTAGGCTCAGGATCATCCTCTACAGTATTCTCAAAATGCAGCGAAAGTTTTGTAAGGGAACTGGAGCAGGCTACTATGAGACATAAGATCACCTATGTCGATTTCGGCTACATGTACCCTTTTGTTGAAGGTCCTCCTGACGAAGCATCCCTGAATGGGCGCCTTTTTACTATCATATGACGAGAATTTGACTCTTGGCTTTAGCCACTCCATAATCAGAAAAAGCGGACGCTGATCTTGTTCCGCGGCGATACAGACTTGACCTGCTCCTACCCACGCCAGGGTACCATAGCACGTCGGGAATAAGGGGTGCAACATACTGGGTGTAACCACTCCCTTGGGAGTTGTATCGCCCTGCCTTTCGATTGAAACTATCCATGGAATCCTTAATTCACCATTCCGAGCCTTATAAAGAAGGTTTTTCCATACCAACTCCTTCTACCTATACCGCAGTTGAAGCACCTAAAGGATAATTTGGTGTCTTTATGGTCAGTAATGGAAGCAATCGTCCCTACCGTTATAAAATACAGTTGCTAAATCTGCACAATTCCCCCTTCATGTATGGTTACATGATACCATGGAGGGGCCTACCCCTATTTTAGCTCTTACACATGCTACTACTATGGTGGCAGCGGAAAATTTTCTTATAGCTCAACTTTACCCCGCTCTCTAAAATTGAGATTTGGACTTGCCGAACCGGTTTGTCCTTTCGATCTATCCACCTTTCTTTCTATACCGAGATTAGGCCGGTCGATGGGACCAGTCAGACTGTTGGATACAAGCAGGACCCCTGCCTTTCCTTAGCATTTCTGGTTGAACCTGACGAACCCAACTAAGAAGAACGAACCTGACAGACACATCTTTTTTGGGAGGGTACTTCTGCAACTGCTAGCGCTTATCTTCTCATTTATCGAGTCTCTCCAATCTGAGGGTTCTAAACCACAAGCATCGCACCGATCATTGGGATTAAGTATGGAGTTTACTAACGAGAGCCTCCCATTCAGCCCAACTACACAATTAATAAAGTCCTTTTCGAGATCAATTGGAATTTCCAGAATCGCTTTCACCTGCGAGGCTAGCAAGCATGAATTCCTCAGGGAAACGCCCCCAACGAAGAATGACATCAACATTTGTAAGCAAAAGCGAAGGAGGCAACTTAGTGCCAAATACCTGGCAATCCTTGACCGAGCAAATCTATGATTTCATACTGAACCCGGTAAACGAGTAGATCGGAGCTTTGTCTGATAATATGAAACAAAAGTTTTTTTCTCATATCTTGGTCACTTTTACTCTCGTTATGACCGTGATTCTTCTATAGCTTGCTGACGAAATGCTTTTTTCCTTTCCTTTCTTATGATATTAGTTACGCACTAGAGGAATGAACCTATGAAATGGGACTCACACAACAGCCCCTACAATAAGGGCTTTCTCCCTGCAATTCATGGAGAAAAGCTTGAGACTCGGTAATGAAAAACACTAAACTCGGAGAAGCGATTTAAAACCCGATTTACGCTCTTTCTCTCTCCTCCCTAAACCTTCCGTTACAAGGTCTTTGAATCAATTCTGATTAAAAAGAAAGAAAAAAAAAATCAGACTAGTACTTCGAGCTAACAAAAATTTGAAAGCATCTGACGGTCATAGCGTGTTGTACTACAAAAAAGCTGGTGAAACAATTAAGCAGAATGTGGAAGAGAAATAAAGAGCTATTATTAAGCCCTAGAAGAAGAACAGAGACAGAAATCTGGGGTATTTTGTTTCATTTTCTTTGTAACTTTCCTAGAGAAAACCTAGAATTTTACAGAGAAAAAACACTCAAGTTGTGATTGGAAGAAAATGGCATCTCGTTTCTTTAGTATTATTCATGATGCAATCATTGAAGATGGGGAACTAGTAAGATTTATGTTTTCTTCTCTGCTTATTGTGCATTCCATTGTCAATAAAAAAGAAACGTTTTTTTCTGTTCTCGTTTTCAATGCTGTATTATGTGTAGCTTTCTCAAACAAATTTCAGTTCTTTAACTAAAGATGGTTCAGGTTGATGATATTACAGCATAGATTTATGGTAGAACCATAACCTAAACCTAATGGAATGGGATTAGATGCATATTTTGGAGATTTTAAATTGTGTATTCTTGTCGATTTAACTAGGCAAGACTCGTTCTATTTAAGCTTAGATTCAATAGTAGTTTACTACAGACAGATGAGAGTCCCTTTATGAAGAGATTAAAATAAACTTGGATCTTCAATTACTGCAACATAGATCGAGGATGACACAGCCTTAGATTCTTAGTTGCCCAACATTAGTATGCTATACGATAAGCAAACGGAAATTGAAGTTCTCTGAAGTGTTTAGCTTAGTTTAGTTGTAACCTTATGAAATTTCATTGTTTTAATCTCTTTATTATTTTCTTTTTTCTTCCACAATTTTGTCTACTTTAAAAAGAAAACCTAAACTATACGTACATTAATACAGGCTCTTCCAAAGGAATTTGTTCGGAAGTTTGGGACAGAATTGTCTGATGTTGCAGTTATCACTATTCCAACTGGTATAGTCTGGCATGTACAGTTAAGGCAGGCTAAAGGTGGCAATCTCTTTGGGAAAGGATGGAAAGAATTCATTTAGTATTTTACTCTTGGTGTCGGCCATTTTCTGATTTTTGAATATGGTGGGAATTCACATTTTCATGTTTTTGCATGTGACATGAGTGCATCGGAGATAAAATACCCTCTCTATACAAGCATCGCCGAGATACCCAATCATAGAAGTGTTTCTCCAGCATCTGCAACAGAAGAAGCGGACTATGTAGAGAACTTGGAGATTCTTTGTCCAGTACCAATTAGCAGCATACTCTTACCAGCTAGCAGTGTACCCTTACCACCGAAGAAAGAAAGAAAAGCAGAGTTGGAAGAAAAACCAATGTTTTCAAGTCTCAGTCGGGGAATCCTGCATTCAAGATCGTCATGCAACCAGCTTATGTGCGTGAAGGGAGAACTGTGGTGGTATTATTTTTAACCCCAAGATTCTCTGAAGCATGCTTTATTGCAGACATTTCCAAAGTATACATTTATGTTTTTTTATGATGCACATCTCCTTATTTGTGTGCAGCATGTACCTGTAAGGTTTAAGGCTTTTAGAGAAGTTAATTGTGATATCGTCACTCTTAGAGATTCCGAAGGCAGAACATGGGATGTTGGAGTTTCAACTTATCGTGAAAAGCAAACTAAACTGATGACCGGCTGGTCCGATTTTGTCTTGGACAATCATTTGGAAGTTGGCGATGTTTGCATCTTTGAGCTGATTGACAGGAACAATCTCCAGATGGATGTTACCATTATGCGAGCTCAGGATGTGGTTTGATTTACTGGTAACCACTAAACCATCGTACTTTCTAGACAATTGCATATATCTTGCTGTTTTCTGCTTATTGACAATATTATATTATTCAGTATGCACAAAAACTTTTTAAGGGGTCACTTTTATAGTTTGCCTGAATGTTATATAGACTAAGACAGATATATTTCCGTATCTCTGTCTCTCTATATGTATATAAATCTGTAAATGGGTTCTAGTTGTTAGGGTGATCTTGCCACATGAAAACTTCCTTGTTGATGGAAGACATTTGAAGGTAAAGAAGTAAGGGTTCTATGTGTAGAAGTGATCTTAGTATCTTACTGTACATAATGCTGTTAGCTTTTAGAAAGAAAGTTAAAGCAGCAGCCTCAGATACTCATATTCACGGTGGTACTACTATTAGACCCACATCACCAGGTCCTAGTCCCAGTTTGGGTCACTCCATCCAATGCATCAATCACTAGCTAGTCTCTAAATTTTAGTATTTCCAAATATTGAATTTATATCCACATTCAGTCTTTATATACCCAGACTTTGTCACTATACAGATTAAGTTTAAATATTTCCCGAGTACATGTAAATACCAAGCAAAGATTATTGACACTGAACTCGTGGAACCAAGCCTACTTGCAGACCTCGATCTCAGGTTCATTTTCATGCTCAAACTAGACAAGATTAAGCAAATAATATTGCCACATGTCTCGTACATGCTACATGTGTAAATGGATATGCAAACTCTTATTTAGGATCAGGTTTAGCCGTTTAGGCATTTTTACAGGGAAACTAACTTCTCTGTGGACAACTTGGGTAAAATGGATCATACTTATGTAGAGGTGACTTCTGTGAATATCTTCTGAGACCTTCCCGTCTAACTAGAATTGAGATGCCTGGCAGGCCTTATTTCAGATTTTGCTAGCTTGTTTTGTTAGTTGGCTTGGTTGTTTCTTTGGTTTTTGCTTTATCCGGACTCTGTATTGAGTTCTTTTTTCTTTCCTTTTTGTATTCGTTTTGGTTTTGAGCAGAAAAAAGGAAGTCTTGAGAGATTTAGAAGGAAGAACATGGGGTCTTGGATATTTTATTGTTGATGAAGATAAACAACTGAATTTTGTAAGGGCTGATAAAAGTTCACCTGGAACAATAATTTCAAGGTTGATGATGACTGTCTTTGAGCTATTTGACAAGGTTATTCTCAAGATAGCTGTTACAATTTTCTGAGTATCTAAGGACATTGTTTAACTTACTGGTTGTTACCATCCTATGTCATATTAGGTTACCGGTGGAAATACTACAAATTAGTTTGGAAATTAACTCCATTTCTATCTTAATAGTTTTTATTACTAGTTTGTGAATTGATGTGCGCATTTGTCTAAATCTATATTACAAACCTCGACTATTTTGATTTATGTAGCTAATGACATTGGATCAAATAAGATCAAATTGCTACATATTTACTTGTCTTAAATCTACTGCTTGATTTAAAAGGAGAAGATGCCTGAACTGAATTATAAACTACATTGCTACTGTAATCACACTTCGTCAGAATGCAAGACCTCCTTTTCTGGGAAGGACATCATACTTTTTTACCTGAATCACATGACGTCGAGTCAATTGTAGTATGATTTGTAGAACCAACAACCGCACAAGTTACTGGGAATTAATTTTCGACCGAATTCGATGAAATACAACACAGTGATGAGATTGATTAACAGTTAAATCACGGCAGCAGTTAAAATTACCAAACATTAGTACTTCGATAGAGTCAAATAAACCTAAGCATGATGCCTTTCTGTATACCACAATCACATCCTGGTGTGCACATTGTTAATCTCCCTGAAAACAGAAACTCTCATTTCTGGATCTTTTTCCTCGAGCAGCTCAAAGACACAAACATCTTCTTCTGTCAAGCCTAAATGTCGCCTAAGAGAAGTCCAACCGGTAGATAGTTTTGTTGCACAACCTCTGACACAGTATCCAAGCGTCCACACTTTTTTGTCTGTACTTTGAACCATGACATTCTTTATGTTCTTCTGTAGATATTTCTTGGCAAAGCTATTAGGAATATGCTGCACAAGTAGGAAAAGTTTTCATTTTACAGGCAACACACCACATAATTAGTAGTAGTTGTTTTTGTAGATTGAAAGAGTGACACGCCCCAAATTATGGGTTTTTACATACATGCATTCCCAGAAAGCAGGGTAGGCTTCAAAAGTTCAAAATCTTTAGGGAAGCATTGCCGACAAAACTGAATTGGCGGTATATTTTCTTTGTTTTCCTAACACCACCTCACAAAGTCTCTAGAAGAAGTGGAGCTTATATTTATGGGAGCACTGAATAGGGCTTCAGTTGATAAAAGCAACAGTGTAGGGAGAAAGAGAAATGAAAAGAAAGCTCACCTACGTGGTAACACTAGCAATACAGAACTGTGGCAGATCTCGTCAACCAATCTAATGATTCTGGAATATACTTCTCTAATCATCTAATAGACTAGAGTATGGAGATAAGACTATTCTTGCATCAGCAGGATCAACTCAAGTAAAGACTGACTCAAAATGGCTGATCACAGGTATGTTTGTGTACAGATGATGTTCTTCCGATAAGAGGAAACCTAGCAATACATATAAATGGAGACCATTATTTTTCCTATGTGTCCTACAGTAGGTGAAGATCCAACCCATTTATTGGTCAACTGATCAACAGATGAGACCATGATACAACAGTTCGCTATTCTTCGAAGTTGGATATTATCATGGTTTCATTCAAGTAACCCTATGAAAACAATAACAAAAGAAAGGGGGAAAACAATATTCAAAAGGCTGCTGCAACTCTGGCATGTTCAAAAGAGTGGGTGCAAACAATGTGTTCGGAAGGCAAGTTTTAAAACCCAGTTTCTGCAGTCAAGAATACTCATTGGTCAAGCCAAGTCAAAACGCGATGAATATAGAACTGCAACTCGTGTTAACACTTCAATGACAAGCACATCACATGGTAAACTTCGTGTTAATGGAAATACTAGTTATTTTCATGTTTCGACACATCATGGTGAAGAACATGCATGATGTGGAATAACCATCTTTGATGCTGCAGGCAACCAGTATGGAGCACAACCGGATCGGCTGCAGGCAAAGGATCGGCTGCAGGCAAAAGACGTAACTTATGACGAAACTAAAGGTTATGGCGGATGGCAGCAGAGTTATATCTAGATAATGTCATTTTTTGTGGAGCTACAGGAGCAACTATCACTGCCATCGGTACTGCAGATCTTATACTAGTGTTAGATGGGAATTAAAAACCCTCATCTAGGAAAGTTGTTCTCACTACTATAAGACAACCTGGAACTCTATCTATGCTGTGCATCCTAGATATAAAATTCCTTTTCCAGACACAAAAAATAAAAGGTAAAAATATATTAAAGACTGAAGTTTTTAGGTCAAGATCTCTCACCAGATATCCATAAGTTAGATAGGTATCTCGCATAAAAACTGCAAAGAAAGGAAATTGAGTCTTATCCGTGAATAACTTGGTTACTTCAGCCACTCTTTCAATGCCTTCGGCTCTCCGTAATGATTTATGGAAACGTTGTGAGGCGTCAGGTGAATCAGACGTGTCTTCACTCTCTTTTCTTTTAACAATCGGTAGGCGTTCACCTGATGGAGTTCTTTGATTTCCTAGATAGGGTGACTTGGTTTCATCTGAAACCAAAGACTTCGTACCCTTATTTTTGTTGAGGTACATAGGGATATCGAGACCAGGAGGAAATGACAACTGTGATCTTTCCTCATTTGTCTTACTTTCCACATGAGTTCGAGATGGGGGTGAGTCCAACCAAATCACGTTATCATCTTCTTCCCTTTCTTCCATTATTCTCAACCGGCATCTTTTCTTAGGATTACACTCTCCTTGGTTTCCTGAATTATCTAAATGCTCCATAACACTGGTAATACGCACATAGAATTGTGAATTCCCATTGTAACTTATTCCCAAGACATGACCATCCCGTAAAGAGTGATCTTCTGTGAATTCCTTCCAACCTTTGTAAAACCAAACCTTGCCTCCAGATCTCTTCAGTTCCACATTCCAAAGTATACCATTAGCGCTTTTCAGAGCGACAATATCAGACAATGTCCTTCCTATTTTTCTTACCACCTTTTCGGGGATTTCCTGCAAGAGATGTAAACCATTAATATACAATCAAACTCAACTCTAGTAGAATTCAGAGATCACTCAACTATAAGAAGGTTCATCAACAGCACTATGAACAACATGATACATTCGGTCAGTTCTAACATGAGAAAAGTTAAATAAGAATCTCACCATTTGATATTTCTTATTTTCTGTCCAAATAGCAAGAAAGTACGGCTTCCCTTTACCCCAACACTCTGCTTGATCAACCCATGTCCTTCGCTCAATGACAGTTGCTGTTCTCTTCAGTGCATCGCACTTAAACAATCTACCTACACGCATTATACATAGGAAACATGTTTACACTGTTAGTTAGGATTACGTCAATCGCCTGAGCCTATAAATATATCCCAAGAGACGAATATGCATATATTGCAGGAATAACTCACAGTTTCTTTTGTCAGAACAAAATGAATCTCTTCCAATATGGCATGCATGATACTTATGGTGCTCAACCTCGGAACCATAATTAGTGGAATTTCCCTTGCTTGTTTCTCCATAATCTTTCCTCTTCCTTGAGGGAATCAATTTTACACCATTGCTACCTATAGAGGGCAACACCTTTTCGCAACCATTTGTACCATACAACTTAACAGAAAACTGAGAATTACCATTATATTTCATAGTAACAAAATCCTCATGTCCTAAATAATGTGCTTCAACAAAATCAGGCCATCCTTTTCGGAAAGATAAACCACCATCTTCTTCTTCTCTAACATTCACATTCCAAGATCCTGATGGACTTCGGAGGATAGAATCATAGGGTATTGTCCCGTTAAAGTTCCCAATGAAATTTACGGGTATCTTCTGCATAATTGAGTCATAATAAACAAATAAAATTTAGGTATTTAATCAACGATTAATGCAACTACAAGTTAATTAAGAGAGTGATTATAACATTATAGATATATACAACTCCGGCCTCCAGGGATGGTAGCATAATTAATGCACTGGTTTTGAGGCCAATACCCTTGGCCTTTGAGAAGAACAACGAACAAAATAAATTGCAGTTATAAGTGTAGTTGCACGCAGAGATAGTTCTTGCCGTGAGCACCGTCCTAGGACTGATAAGAATTTGTATAATCCATGCCTTTTAACTACTCAGTCAGTGACGGACTAAGCGAGCTGACATGATATAACGGGTACACTAATGGAGTCAAAAGCAAAGAAAACAATGAACAAAATAGTTAATAAAAGTGAAATTTGTTTGGAGTTTTTAGATAAACTGAACAAACATAAAAACAAACTCATTTTCAAAAACCAATAATTAATCAGTGGGAAAAATGATTATGTTTGAACAGAAGAAAAATGTTAGCTACTTACCAATTTATTTTTAAAATCTCCTATCATCACTTTGAAAAAAGAGGGTTTACTGTAATTTTGACGACCACCCATTCTCTTGTTTACGTCTACAATGAAGTTTACTTGATCAAAATTTCGCAGGTGAAATGGAGAAGAAGAAGAAGAAGAAAGTAGTAATTAAGAGTAGGTCATGGCATGCGGGTGACTAGTGGTACTAAGAGAAGTAGCCTTGTTGCAGCACACGGAGCACATTCTAGTGGTGTCTGTCACTGTTATTGTAATTAACGACATCCTTATGTTGTCATATCTGTACCTCGTACGAAACTACTCATGTTTTTCCTAGTTTCTGACACCAAGCCATTGAAAACACACTGCATTCAGTTCAGGGTTACGTGTTAAAGTTCATCAGACACGTGTAATCTATGTTAGAGCGGTAAGATTTACCATTGTTAAAATCTCGAGGAGGCATTCATTTTCCAATTAGATAAGGTTTGGTTGGTATAGCTTTGAAATTTGACTGTAGACTTTTTTTGAATTCCTTTTTTTCTTCCTTCCCGTAGATTTTACCAAATTGATCTACAAACTCGTAGTAGTACGGTGGGTCGAGAAACTGTGAGGGAAATTTATGACTCCTCTTTCTAACTTGTACATATTACATAAGCCAGTGGCAACCCAATATATGATGACAAACATATATCGGTCCGACAAAAAGCCAACAGTGTAAGCTGTAACATGACAGCATGCTTACATCACATCACACAATACTCGTATACGATATAATATATTGGCACAAGACTAACATAAGGTATGGATAAATATGTGACACGGTATACCACAATACAAGCACGTCATAATATATATAAATACTGCACAACACAGTATAATACATATTCCATGTATATTTCACAAAAAAATCTTTATTGCATTCCATTCTTACATTTTATTTTCGACATATTGACTTATTTCTATAATAGTACATATACATATAAAATATAAATATCTAAAAAATATTTCTTTGGAAAAACATAAAATAAATGTGTCGGTACAACACATCACATCATGTTTATTTTTATGGTACGACACGACACATTATGTCCTCTAGCATGACATGGCATGGCACACCTAAATTTTTATTACATTACAACATGATACACAACACTCTAAACACATGATCCCTTGGACTTGGTTATGCTGGCGGACATGGAATTCGTATCATTACTATGGTATATAAGTTTAATTTGGATTAAAGTAAATTATTTATTTTATCCTAATTCTCATTTAGCGTATCACCCATTTTGAGACATTCATTCCACAGACTTTTCTAGATGATCCATTATTCAAGAATATTGTTTGGTTAAAATTTTACTGTCTTTATGGGATGGTATTTTAGAATGTGTTGGATACTCAAAATCTTAACAAGAAAAATTTTATGGGATAAAATTTTGACGAAGGAAAAGAGCACAATGCGTTCAAGTTCAAAATCATATATACATTTTACTTATTTCATGAAGAACAATTATTCCAAAGTGATTAAAGGAAATAGCTAGCTTGATTTTCTCACAATAATGCCATGAAATTACAATACCATCGCTAGTAAAAACTTACCCAGATTGAGAGACTGTTTTGTGCGGTTCTGATGATATCCAACACTTGTGTACCCTTGTTATCTGCAAGCAATCTAAAAAATATTTTCGAATCAAACAAACCCATGTCAATGGTACCATAAAAGTAATCATGTTTTCTCCAACCCAATGTCACTTTGTTAGCGTTGAACTATACTAATTGGCTAACAAATTTATTGTAGTTATAAATTTAGTACTTCCAAACCAAATGAGTGTTTCATATTTCTTTTTAGGGAAAATGGATTTCTTTAAAGTCAAAATATCTTATAACGATTGGGTACTAATTATATTTGCTTAATCCATCTTAATGCATTTCAGGATTTTCTTAGTATAAATGGATTTACGGAGATGAGTTCTCCGTGATCCAAAATTAAAAATCTATAACCCGAGATCTGACATATGATCTAATATTTTTTAGTGACTTAAACTCTGCATCAGGACATACAAATCTACCGGTTTGACTTAAATTTAGCATATATATCTCAAATTTAACGATTCATGAAACTGCTTGTGATCCAAAATCTACCACAAGATTGAAAATCACATCATGATCAAAAATCTATACATAAACCCAAAATCTTCTTAAGGATCCAAATATGCTATTGTGATCCAAAAAAATTTCCTTGGAACTGGTAACTTAGAAGTTAAACCGTGACTATAAATTTAACATTATGACTTAATATACACCTCATGACCCAAAGTTTGTTGCATAATTCATGATCTACAATTTGTAGATGACTTAATTGTCTTTAAATGACAGCGAAAAGCAAATTACAATTCTAAAAAATTTATGTATTGCCTTTGAGATGGTCTAGGAATTGAAAGTAAACTTTAAGAAAAATGCTTTGGTGGCAGTATGTAACTTTCTGTATGCTGATTCTAGTGCTTCGATTTTTGGTTGCTCTAGAGTGTAGTTTCCTTTGAATTATTTAGGAATCTCTATAAGCAGTAAAATAAAATCAGTAATAATGTGGGAAGTTATTATACAAAGATTTCCGAAAAGGCTTAACTCTTGGCAAAAAAAATACCTTACTAATGGAGGCAAACTATGCTCATCAAAAGTGTTTTCTGCATCCTTCCAATTTATTATCTTTCTCAATTCAAATCCCTTCTGCAGTAGAGAAGCAAATGGACGACATTATGGGATCTTTCTTACGGGGATCCTCTAAGTCTGGTAAAAAAGAGAGGTTGGGTAAGTTGAAGGAAAATTTTTTTACCTAAAGAAAGAGGAGGTGTAAGAATTAAAAAATTGACGTTAACCAATGTAGCTTTACATGCCAAGTGGTGTTGTGGAAAAAAGTTGAAAGAAATGCATTATGGAGATATGTATTTCGTCAAAAATTTGGTGGAAATGCTAATGAACTTTTGCCAAATGATATTACCAAAGTTGTTGATAAAAGTCTTTGGACATGTATTATCAAATCCAAAGCTATTATTGAACAAAATTCTATTATACATGTGCAGAGTGGAAATAAAAGTCCTTTTGGCAAGATAATGGTTGATGATCATACTATGACAAGTTTATTCCATACTTTGTACAGGTTGTCCAGGAATAAATATGCTGCTTTGAGAGAAATGGTGGTTGTTATTAATAGGATGCCCGCATGGAATTTCAATTTTTGTAGAAACCTCAAATAATCTGAAATGGCTATGGTTATTCAGTTACTGCAACTTGTCAACAGTCATATTCTCTGAGGTGGGTGATGACTTTCTTTCATAGTTTCTAGATAACTATTTTTCTGTGAAATCTTGCTATAATATAATTGAGTTTGAAGGGCTAGTCAGATTCCTACATAAGAGCTTATAGAAGAGTGTCTCAAAAGGTAATTTTATTTACTTGGACTCTTTGTTACAAAGTTGCTCCTACATTAGATACTTTGAGAAATTTCATTGTTTATCAACGGCTGCATTTTATACAAAAAAGCCGCATAATCCAATTCTTACATTTTTCTGCAATGTGCTGAAACAAGGAAGCTTTGGAATTTCTATTTTTCTAGTTTCATACTAACATGGGTTTTTAGAAAAGATGTAAGAGCTAATTTGTAGAAATGGAATAAGAGAAAAGAAAAGTCTTTATAATATAATCTGTGGCGTATGATTCCTTTTGCAATTTGGTGGACTATTTGAAATGAACGTAATCGAAGGCTCTTTTAAAATAAATACAAACAATGGAAGTTTCTTGTTGATGAAGCAAAATGCTTACTTTACAACTGGTCAATGAGAAAAAATATTTTTGGAAGCTATTCCCTCCACATGGTATTGCACAGCTGGAAGGAGTCTTGGGTTTTACTTAGTTTTTAGTTACAATTTTCGTATTTTTATTTCCTTGAGAGTTTTGTCAGTTTGTAATGGACTGTGGCCTTTTGGCTAATAGGTAGCACTATGTATTTTACAGGGCGGCCATTTCTTTCTGGTTAACCTGTTTCCTTATTTAATATATTTGGCCCTTCTTGAGTAAAAAAACCCGAGTCTTTTCCTTGGTCTGACATAAGTTTTATTTGATCTGTATTTACTTACTAGGTCGAATCAACTGTTTTTCATCCACTTTGTATAGAATTTGCCATCCGTATTCATGTTGGAATATATTGGAAGGGGAGCACTAGGGCTGCACAGGAACCGACCGGAACCGACGGAACCGTACCCCAAAAGAACCGAACCGAGGGTACAAGGTACAGGGTACAGGTACAAAAAATGGGAACCGAGTACAACCGGGTACAAGGTACAGGTACTACCCCAGAACCGACCTGTACCGGACCGAAAGAACCGAGGTATACTAGTCGTTGATCATTTTAGGTTGTTTTAATCTTAGCCATTAAGTTTTTAAGTTAGGTTATGTAACTTAGGTTACTTCAATTTCATTAATACTATCTGTTTCACTTAGCATGGCCTAAACATTACTTTTGTGTATTGTGACAAATGATTGATTATTTTTATCATCAACCTTTTTAACATGATTTGTTGTTGATCTCATAAGTTCGTATCTTGAACCTTACTGTGAGCACTGCAGCTATGTGAGTTGTCCTTCCATAAAACTCGTCATTTCAGGAATCCATACAATGAGAACTTACTAGTGAAGGTATGTGTCCAACTGATCTCTCATTTTTTCTCCCTGGCGAGGAATGTACCCCTATGCTACTGTCCTCAAATTAGGGAGTGTCTTTCTTTATGGTTTGTGCAAATGTTTACTTCCATTTCATTGTTGAAATTTTTGACTCTGCATCTTAACGAGAGCTTACCTTAGAAGTCCATAGCATTTTTCTGGAAGTTGTGGTTATCTCTGCTTGTGCCTCTAAATCTCCACACTCAAATTTCTTTCTACTTGTTTCTTACTTGGGTACACTGCAAATTAGTCGAGACTGGCAGGATGATGGACATCCATGTAACCTCCTTCAGTAGTTGTTGATGGACTACCTGAAGACCTTATGAATAGCATTGAACAAGTGCTTAGACAATTAAAATCCTTAAACACCTGATGCAAAAGTAGAGTATTCACTGAATAGAAATGTTTAGTTCACAAAACACGTCAGTGACTCAGTATTCAGTATTAGTTTCTTCACAAAACACCTTGAAATGTTTACTTCACAAAACACGTCATTTTAGATGCAACCAAAATACAAAACCAAACAATCTATAAGTAAGAAAAAAAAAGGTACAGGTACAAGAACCGACCGGAATCGAGGTAAAGGGTACAAGGTACAGGTACACGAATAAAGAACCGACCATAAAAAGATACAAGTACAAGGTTCTACCAAGAACCGAGTCGAACCGATCTTTATACACCCCTAGGAAGCACGTAGTCATGAATTCGTAATTAGAGATTCAGAGGGAAAAACTTGTAGGGCATGATGTTTTATGCATACAAAAAATTTCAAGTTATCTGGAGGATGGAAAATATTTACAAGAGAAAAAAATCCGAAAAGAGGAGACTTGCGTGTTTTTGAGTTGATTAAGAAAACAACGAATGTACTGATTAAAAAAATCTGAAGAGAGTGATTGATTATGTGATTCTAGTGATTCTAATTGCTACCGTGATTCTAGCTAGTTATCGTGATATTGTATACTGTGATTCTAGTTACCGTGAGTTTACTTCTTGTCCTATTTTCAGTTAAGGTTCTTTTTTGGTCAAACGAAGTGTGGATTTACTGCATTTAGTTTACTTTTAATGGATACTTTTCAACAAGATTACAAAGAAAAACTAAGAGATAGAGATGAAACATTCAACCGCAAACTGAAAAGAAACATAACACAATTCGACTACACAAAAAGAAGAAAAGCAACCGACTCAGGCATCACCTTCGTCGGAGGAAACTGTTACAACATCTATAATCTCTAGAGATGGAAAAACACGATTGGGACTAAACCCACTAACATCTAACCCATTATCACCAAACTCTTCAGCACTGTCAATAGCCCCCTTAGAACCACCATCGTCCTCATTACCACTATGATAAACAAAATTAGTATCAGAAGATTTGGTGATACCACTCATACTAGTATCAGGAACAACAACAGAAGAAGACTCGTCGCCGGCAGGTTGGACATCTGGATTGATAACTGCATCTTCATCGGCCTGATTGGGAGGATTCCACACAGCCTGACGGACCTCATCATCGGAAAACTGACCATATCAATCATAAAACTCCTCAATAGCTTCAACATATGCTATGTAATTATAATCATCATCGACCTTTGGTACAACTTCCGGTGAGTCTACTGGGTACACAGCAATTAACAACACCTTCAACTCGGGGAGCATGGGAGGAAAATGGATAACAAAGATGAACTATACCTCTCAGAAAGATAATCATTCCTCATTTCATTGGTCACTTGAACTCAATTAACAAAACGCACCATCCTTTCACTCAAAACTTGCCTAAATCCAGAAAATAGCTTTCGACAAAACAAAAGGGTGGGGGGAGGGAAGGGAAGGGAAATGGGTATTTGTATACAGAGTAAAGTCTATGCATAAATCCCAAGAGAATTCATACCATATTCACACCGTCCGAGGAAAAACCCTCTGTTCCCTCCGTCGTTTTAATTATTTTATTTTAGCAATAAATCAGCCTCAACTAATTAATCAATATCGGTCTAACTTTTCTTTTTTTTCTGACAGGTTATTGGGGGCCCGATTGCCTTGAACAACTTTTGCAATTGCTAGGGATAAGTTGTTCTCCATATGCGGTTCAAACCACCCAGACGGACTGCAAGCTTGTATTTTTATCTGCATGGGAAAGGCGGTAGTTCTTAAAATAGGGGCCAGGGAGTAATTTGATATTCAACCAAAGTACATGCCTATTAACAGTCATCATTATCTTTTGGATACACCAAATCTCAACAAAATCAAAGTCTGCAGCAATCCCTTCAATCAGAAACCTAGCCCCCAACTCTCAACACCCGACCATACCCAACATGTCAAGCCCAATCACAACTGCCACTTTTCCCCTCCCGAACCTCACCTTTGGTCAGGGGTCAGGTCTGAACATTGAAGGAAAAATGCTAAAAAAGTTAAAATTCAAAAAGAAACAATTGGAAACTCTCTGCAAACCCAAATCCATAACCAATATCTAATAGAAGGAAAAAAAAAAACAATATCATTATCATCATCATCATCATTTTTTAAAAAAGAAGTGGATAGAATATGAACAGTGAAACTAACCAAGAAATATTGAACATAACTACACAACTGCAAAAAAATCTTAATATTCCGGCTGAAGAATGTGAATTTGTAATTATGAAGAAGTATATAATCATGGAAACAGAGAAGATTTATTGGACACTAAAAATGATGGGAAGAGTAGTCATTGATCGAACAATTAATCAGTAGTAGCTCATAAACCACATCAGATCAAGTTGGAATCTATCAAAGACTCCAATTGTATCTCCTTACAAAAAGAATGACATCCTGAATTACTTTATAATGAAGTTTCATAATGAGTCTGTTTACTATAAGGTCAAAGAATTCAATCCCTGGTTTGTAAAGGGGACCTAATAGTTGTATATCCAATACAAGTACATGGGTTTTCAACAGATGGAAGCCTTAATTTTACAAAGGAGTTTTTCTGGTTGAAAGTCAAATATGTGCCAATACAATACATTTCAGTTATTGGCCTCACAAGTGTGGTTCTACCAGCAGGGGTGTACAAAAAGCATGACCCTCCTTTTGGAAACAACTTACTTAAGAAGAATGTCATGATCCAAGTACAAGTTGATCTCAAGAAAAAAAAATTACAAAAAAAATGGTGGCAGTCATAGAGGAGGAAGAGAAAAACACTATTGAATTTGAATATGATGCCTTGCCTGCCAATATGTGCACCAAGCGCAATATCATAGACCATCCTCAAAATCTATGTGAAGGAAGAAGGCCGTTGATTAATCCGGTTGGACATATGGGAAAAAAAAAGGGCCACAAAGGAGCAGAATTGGCCATGAGGGGAAATCAGGAAGAAGTTGGGAGAGGAAAAAAAATTTAGCAATCATGGTAAGTGGGACACAAAGGGTGAAAGGAGCAGAAATCCCCCATGAAGACAGATTAATAAGTGGTTTGAAAGGAGCAGAAACCAACCATTACAAAGGGTTAGAAATGGCAAAATCAGGGCCTTTTTTATTTGGTCACGAGGAAATGAATAGACTACAAACACAAGTCATTCAGTTCCAAGAAGAAGGATCCTCCTAGAATATCAATGAGACGGAGGGGATTCAGTGTAACCCAAGTAATATAAGAGAACAAACAAGGGAGTTGTCTATGCAAGAAAGTGAGGATCAGAACTTAGAAGTTGAGATGGATATACAATCAACAAAAGATGACAACAATGTGAAGCTTAAGCCTAGCAAAGGCTTAGGAGAAAGTATAAATGATGATACATAAAATTCCAATACCAGTTACACAGACCTGTTAACTCAAGCCTCATACTCACCTTTATACTTCCAATCAACCCCACCACCTACTGAAACTAGCCAAGGAAAATACCAGAAACATGAAAAGGGTAGAAGGAAGAGTGGTAACAAGACTAAACATAAGAAAAATTATATCTCAAGATCAATAACAAATATAAGCAAGGAAAAAAAGATTGTTGAATCACCAAGAAGTAAAATGAAGATGAATGAGAAATCAGCTCCGGATATGGAAGAATTGAGTAAAAGAACAAACTGCAAAATATAAACACCATTGTGGGATAATTCAATGCTCTAAAATATAATGCCAACTTCATCCCAGAAAATACCATAACAACAACCACTAGCCACAAAATTTCAAACTTGGATCAACCTCCTTTTGATCAAAACTCTGTTTTTGATGGAAACTACAACATATCAAGGGGTAACAATACAAGCATGGAAATCCACAAGCAGTGGGGTGAACCTGAAGGAGAACCCAGAACCTGGGCAAAACAGTGGAAAAAGTTCATCAAACATTGGGTCTCAGGTAAATGTCTATTCAAAACCTAAACCTTCAAATATCAAGTTATTTCAATTAAATGATTGTTTTTTTCAAATGCATTACTTATGTCAATACATGTGATAGTTTCCTTAGAACTACTAGAATAAAAAACTTCAGATACAATCACTATATCCACCATGAGGGAAATATGTTATTGTTACTTTGAACTTCCAAGGGTTAGGGAATCCCCTAACCCATAATTATTTAGCTGACCTGATCAAGTCCCAAGACCCAAACATTGTCGTTTTTGCTAAGATAAAAAAAAATAAACATTTTGTAACTCCTATTATTTGGAATCTGAGATATATTAACTCATTCACAGAAGAACCAATAACGACTGCAGGGGGGTTAGTGGTGGCATGGAAAGATGGTACTAATCTACAGGTGGGATGTGGCTTCAAGAATCTTATCAACTGTCATATAACTGATATTTCTACCAAGAAAGAGACCAAATATCTAGTGTGTATGGGCCATGTGATTGGAGCTAATAGTATATCTTCTGGAGCTACATGAAACAAAATCAAAGTGTGATCAACAAAGATTGGCTAGTTATAGGAGATCTAGACTGAATCTAAAGGCTAGTGAGAAAAGAAGGCATGACAACTTCAATGGTACATAGGCAGACATAATACAGTATCTCATGAATATGGGAGACATACAACACATGGGTTTTATAGGTTATCCATTCACATAGAGCAATAAAAGGAAAGATGAGGAGCTAACTGAAGTCAGACTAGACAGAGATAGCTAACAAGAAGTGGCAAAGTTCAAATAGCAAGGCAAGTATATCCCACATCATGCCAGTGTGATCAAATCATACTCCTATCATACTCAATACCATAAAAAACATCACAAGTGGAAACAAGCCTTTTAAAGTCTTGGGAACTTGGCTAAAAGAAGAGGCATGCGAAAGTGATTAATAAGCATTGGGATTATCAAGTTAATGGTAGTAAGGCCTACAAGCTTGTTAAGAGACTCGGTAATACCAAGGAAAAAATCAAAACCCGGAAATAAACCTCTTTAGGAGACATCAAGGGTAATCTAGACAGGGCCAAAGCTAGCTAAGTAGTATTTATTCTGAAATAAACCTAAGTAACAAAAGTGTAGTCTTAAGGAAGTTGGAAGAAGAGGTTGATTATTGGTTCAGGATAGAGGAAAGTTTCTGGAAAGACAAGAGTGGGAGAAATATATTAACTAATGAGATAAAAATACAGCTTAATTCCATAGGAAAACTGTAAATAGATACAAGAGAAATAGGATAGATGCTTTGCAAGATGAAAACGGTAATTGGGTTAAAGGTAGTGTTGATATTGGTGATGTAATCACAAAACATTTTAAAAAAGTATCAACCTCTTCCAGACCTGAAACTGAGCATAGTATCTAGCAAATATTCATCAAATAATATGTGAGTTAGAAAATGAGAGGTTGACTAATATACCTACTAGAGAGGAAGTTAAAAGAACAGTGTTCTCTATGGACACGGACAAGTTTCCGAGACTAGATGGTTTTATACCTAGGTTTTTCCGGATGAATTTGGATGTAGTTGGGGATGTTGTTCATGATATGTGACAAGTTTCTTCACAACAGGTTGAATGCTCAAAGATATAAATACCACCTTCATTACCCTCATCTCCAAGACTGATCACCCACAAGCTCCTAGTGACTACAGACCTATTAGCTTAAGCAATACATTTACAAAGTCTTGTCCAAAATACTAGCTAATAGGATGAAGTAGTACCTCTCTAATCTGATTTCTTCTTACCAGGCAGCTTTCATCCAAGGGAGACAAATAACTGATAATGTCTTCAGGGCAGTGAATTCCTTATGGGAATCAAAATGGAAAAGTCGAAAGCTTTCGACAGGGCTGGGTGGTATTTTCTCCTAAGAGTCATGCAAAAAATGGGCTTTGGCAAAAAGTGGTATGATCTAGTCCACCAGTGCATTAGCACAGTGTCATCAAATGTGTTGCTAAATGGAGTACCATGTAACCACTTTACTACCTCTAGAGTAATTAGGCAGGGGAATCCTCTATCCCCTATCTTTTCATTATGCAAGAGCTCTATCCACGGTGGAACAGAATAACTTCATCCATGGGATCGAGGTGGGTCCAAATGGTCCTCATATATCCCATCTTTGCTGGTGATCTGCTAATTTTTAGCAAGGAAAATAGGAGTGAGGCTCAGTATATTCTACAAGTTCTAAATGAGTTTAGCAAGGAGTCAGGGCAATGATAAATATGGAAAAATATGACATCTTCTTTAGTGCTAATACCCACCAGAATAATATTGATGATGTGATCAATACTCTAGGAGTAAACAAAATTTCACTAAATGACAAGTATTTAGGTGCACCTTTGTTCACCCATGTTTCAAATGCCAAGTTTTTTAGTAAAATTATAGATAGAGTTGAGTCTAAACTTAGAGGATGGAAAATAAAAAATAGCTTGCACTGCTGGTATTTCCGTGCTTATACAGGCCTCATTCTTAATTGCAGCCATGTACCAAATGAATTGCTTTAGAATCCCAGTTACAATTACTAACAAAATTGATCAGTTGCATAGAGATTTTTTTTGGGGAAAAGAATGAACATGGGAAGAAATGAGTGTACCTAAAGGCATGGGTTGTAGTGTGCAACCCAATAAGCATGGGTGTCTTGGGGTTTGTGGATACTAATATCCAGAATTCCACAATGCTGGAAAAGGTAAACTAAAGACTGCTAAAAAAAGTCAATTCCCTATGGGCTAAAATCATGAAGGAAAATACTATCCTGAGACAAGTATACTGACACATGTAATATGGCATCTCCTACTGACTCTTGGGTATGAAAACCCTTAGAAAAGAAATGGGGAAAATATAAGAGAATGTATAATGAAAAGTAGGTAATGGAAGGAATACTAGAGTATGGAAAGACAAATGGTACCCAAGTCAGGTGAACTTTTTGCAGGAACCAAACTCAACAGTGAAAAAGATTACCATGGTGCATGAGCTAATGCACTGTAGTGGTATGCCATGTAGCTGGAACTTGAATAAGCTGAAGATTTTCCTAGAAGAAATTTTAAATATTTTAAAGAACATAGCAATCAACAAAGGTAGAGAATACGAAGCTAAATAGAGACTTGAAAAAAATAGAAAATTCACAACCAAGTCCCTTTATGCCCAGAAATAAGAAGAGAAGCACATGAAGATCAATCACGAAAGAAGTTCTGGAATAATCTCTGGACAATGAACACCCCCTCAAAAATAAAAACTTTTCTATAAAAATGTGTTCAATCAGTCCTGCCTCTTATTGAGAAGATTGGAAGGATTCTGCCTCATATCAACAAAACTTGCCCCATGTGTGGAAAACAGGAAAAAACTCTAACTCATCTCTTCATTTCTTGTGATTTTTCAATGTCTATCTTTAAAATTTTAAACTTGAATGTCAATAGTATGTTCAACCGGTACACTACTTTCCACCCTTGGTTTGAAAATTGGTTTCAGTTCAAAAATCTTGAATACATGGAAAATTTCAAATGGGCTGAAATAATGGCAATAGTGCTCTGGGAGATATGGAAAGCAAGGTGTGACCTAGTCTTTAGGAGAAGAAAAGTTAATCCTTAGTGGTCAAAAAAACAACATAACAACCATGATAGGAAGCATTAGGAGATCATTACTTACAAATAATAAGGATGAAGATATTAGGTTTGTTAGGGGCCACAAACCAGTCAAATTGTCTTTACTGCTTTAAAATTGACAATTTCTTTTGTATACGTCAATGATTTACTCAATGAAGGGTTGGCTTTAATGGTTACTAATCATGTAGGAGGTTACACTGGAGAAGCAACTCACCAATGCAAAGCAGGCTCAAGAGAAGATATAGAGGAACTGGCAGCTTCCATGACGATCTAGAGCTCACAAGAACTGAACCACCCAAATGTTCAGTTGGAAAGTGACAATGTGAAAGTTATGGAAGCTATCAAGCTCAAGATAATTACTAAAAGAAAATAAGTCTACCACAAGTTGCATGAAGGCAACACTAAAAACTATGTTTCACCTATAAAGGGGATAAACATAGTTAGTATAATCCAATATCTGGAAAACTATTATCCAGTTAAACTAGCTAAATTATGCTTATCTTTGAGAGTTAATAGGTATCTTTCTTCCAACTTTTTTGTTAACAATGCTCAACCTGGCTAGACCAGAACAGATTGGCATATAACTCCAGGATGTTTCCTGTTTTATCTATTTAAAGAAAAAAAGAACTTACAAGCCCTTGAATTTTGATTCATCTCCAAATTTTTATTATATGATCCGTTTTTTCATGCTCAGGAGGTTTTGAGTTTACAAAGTCTGTTCTGTTAGAGCAACTGCAACGGGCGAGTAGAGTAAAGAGAGAAGAGAAAATTTTCTCTTTACTCGCCAGTTTGCAGCCGCAACGGGAGAGCATATTTGTGTTTCACTCTAGATTTTCTACAGTATCGGAGTGATTCTCTCCGAATTCTAAGTATACTCGCACGGCCATGTGAGATAGCGTATGCCGAATACGTTCAGATAGAGAAGCGTATTTATATCAGAAGTATCCCTAGAGAAGCGTATGGTATTACGCTCAGCTAAGTATACGCCTCATAATACAGTTAGCTGCAACAACGCCCCTTGAAGATACGAAACATTACAGTAGCGCTTCACAACACGGTGTTCTGGCTCGACGCTTCACACTTCCGCGCTTCTATAGAATGCCGTCCAAAACATACGGTGTGATAGAAGAACTCCTACCCATATACGTTCTTCCTGGAAATCGTACGGGATGTATACGTTTATTTAGGGAACCGCCTAATTCATACGGCGTTACTAGAAACCGCAATACAACCATACGGTCTCTTAGGAAGCCGCCTTGTATCCATACGGTCTCCTAACTTCCTCCCTCCCTTCCGGCTTCCGTATTTATACTATTAATCTTTTCTCTGAGCTGTATCACCAAACTCTAACCAAATAAAAATATACATCTTGCTTCAAACGTAAACTGGAATACATATACCATTTCTCTCTTTGTCGTTCATTCTCATCATCATCATCAAATAATGGAAAGGTTACCTAAATGTGCAGCAAACTATACCCTTCTTACTCCTCTCACATTCTTGCTAAGAGCTGCATCAGTTTATCCTGATCGTATCTCTATCATTTATGGTCGTACCCATTTTACTTGGGGACAAACTTGTCAACGGTGCCTACGTCTTGCTTCCTCTCTCCGCTCACTAAATATCGGCAAGAATTATGTGGTAAGCAGCGTTTAGTTATGCTCATGATTATATATATGGAAATGTATTTATATTATATACTTAGTTGATTTGTTGGTTAAAATTTTCAGGTGTCGGTACTAGCACCAAATGTTCCAGCTCTTTATGAAATGCATTTTGGTGGACCCATGGCTGGAGCTGTATTGAATGCAATAAATACAAGGCTTGATTTTCACCATCGGTCTCCTAAGTGGCCGTGAACACCATACGGTCACTTAGGTGTACTGCCAAGTTGTATACGCTCACTTAGAGCAACTGCCAAAACATTAAAACGGTCAACTGGGTGGCCGTTTCATAGATAAACGTCTTTCATCGACAGCATATCTCGTGATACGGCCACCCAACTAGACGCAACAATTATTACGACCTTCTATGAAGCCGTCTCTCGTAATACGGCCACCCAACTAGACGCTCAATCATACGTATTGTTAACTGAGCGCATTATATTTGGCGCTCATTCGAATGAGCGTATAGTTCCGCGCTCTTCTAAGTGAACGACAATACAACATACGTTAGGATAGCTAACCGTCCGTGTTATATTCGGCCCACTAAGAGAACGCATGTATCATACGGCTACCAAGAAGAGCGTGCCAATAAAATTTATTCCCCTATCGCTGTAGTTTTTAAGCCAAAGACCAAACAAAATTTGGTTTTTAATCGATAGGGTAGTCGCACCGTTACAGTTGCCCTTAGCCACCCTTCTATTTTCAATAGAAATTTATAAAAATGTGGGTTTACAAAGTCTGTTATGTCAGCCATCCTTTTCTATTTTCTATAAAAATTTATAAAAATGCGCATCCAGGGAATCGAACCCTGGTCAGTACCGTGGGAGGGTACTATGATACCACTACACTAGATGCGCTGTGTTTGATAGCAATGGTGAAGGAAAATATAATAATATTATACTGTAGCGAATGATCTTAATTTTCTGAAGATGTGAGTCCACTCTTGCTTATTTTGGGATGAGCTCTCTCTCTTTTCCTCATGATCATGGAAGGCACAAACTTTCCACGCAAAGTCTTCCTAGGTATCACCACCAACAACACTTAATGTGCTAGATGCTAATGTTTATTTCCTACAGATCCTTCTAGTCCTTTGACGATGGACTTGCAGATTTCAGCATCTCGTGTCCATTTATGTTGAAACCTTATGGTTCTGACCAGACTCTAGTCTTTACTCTACTGCGTCAGTCGGGATGTAAGGTAACAGCTGCAATTCTGTAAACAACACCAGCTCTCTGTGTTGCATTGATGACAAAATTAAGTGGGATGATGAAAAACCAGTTTCCCATTTATGCGCGAAGCAAGGGACCTATCTGCATCACTAAAATGAATATAGCTTATATCTGCTTCAAGTAGAGCATCTGCAGGTTTTAAGGCCAGTTCTCTTGAAAACATTATGGTCACTAGTGATTTCTCTGTGCTTCTAATATCTATTAAACCATTACTAATTTTTTCTTCTCAATCAAAACTTCACTTGAAGCTAATTTTTCAGACTATCTGTGTTCGTCTTTTTCTCATTTTCTTCATAATTCATATCTTGGTAACTGTTTGAGTATTAGTCTTTTTTTCTCCTTCAGTTAAGGTTCCATTTTCTCCAGTCAAAGAACTAAAATGGGGAAATATGACAACAACATTGCTCCTTCTTCTCAGTTGTTAGCCAACAAAACCATCACTTCTTCCAAGTTTTCATTCCTGACAAAAGCTCTCACCATTTGGTGTTGGAGAAAATGATCTTATTTGTTTTTTATCTTGGATTAATTGGAACTTAGGACCAAGAAATCATTAAGGAAATTAGTTCATTTTACTATTTGTGAATGAAACCTTTAGTCCCACATAGGAGAAACTAAAGATGTTACCTCTTCATATTACTTAAAATTTGCATCTAAGGGAGGCTCCTCAGGGGTTAACACACCTTTGTGTGAGGGAAATGACTTAGGCTATGTGCTAGTTGATGCAACCACACATTTCACACACGCGCGGTGTTTCGCACCAAAGCACGCACACCGTTGCACGTTTGGTCGAGTGGGCCGAGCCCGGACCAACCAAGACTTATCTTTTTGGACAAAATATTTTTGAATTATTTCCTTAAAGAATTTAAAATTAAATTATATTTTGTCTTTAATGTGGGGGGCGCCTGATCCGGCGAGTATAAATTTCTTACCAAAATTTTTCTTTACAACTTTATGTGTCATAATGTCGAGATAATTTTTCCCGTTTTCTTACCAGTAATTAATCAATTCGCACATAAAGTTTTGATTAATTAGAAATTTATTTTCCTTAATTGCTGCAATGATTTCACTCCCCATCTTTGCCTATAAATTGAAGTTGAATTCTCCTTTCCAAATTATCCCAGAGCAGACTACTATCCCTAACTCTTTTCCCCTCTTTTTGCTTTGTTGTGCGCATTGTTTGTTTATTTTTCATTCCTTCATATCCTGCTGTTGAGTTCGTTAAGTGGGTTATTTGTATTGTGCTTATACAAATCATAGCGGACAGTTTTACCTTGAACACATTTCTGTTGTGGGGGTATAGCATCTCTCATTCTTGAAGAGTATCAGCTGACTATTGTGTTAAGTACAATTTACTAATCATGTGGTTCTGTCATTTCTGTACGAATCAATTCAGAGATTTTATTTTAACGTTAACATCTTCTTTTTCAGTTTTTTTTTATTGTTGCAGATACAACATTTGGTATACTCTCTCTAAACTCTTAATTCACTTATTTACTTCCTTGATGAATTTCAATTAAACCCCAGGTTCCATTTGATCATATGTTTTTATTTCTGTTTCTATTGTTTATGAATTTCAGTTATTGTTTTAGTTTGATCAGGATAATAATGGGTTTATCTTATATTAGTCTTTTGCTTACTACTGTAGAATTTGTGGGTAATCCAATGTTTCCATATTTGGAATTTGTAGAAAATACCAGCAGCATTTATCAACAAATTGGATGAAGACTTGCCTAAAAAAGTCACTCTTAGAGACTCCATTGGTAAACTATGGAATGTGAAAGTACTAAAGTCTGGAAATTACTACTTTTTTCAGAATGGTTGGGAGGATTTTGTGAATCAGTATACTTCGCAATTTGGTAATTTTCTAATGTTCAATTATCATGGTAACACTAAGTTCCATGTGAGTGTATTCGACTACAGTACTCAATGTGAAAGGGAAGATACCACAACAGACTATGTGACTGGTAAAGAAAATCCTTCATTAGGTGAAGAAGATGCATGTCAACTGGAAGATCCAGAAAGTTTGAGGCAGTCTCTTAGTGATTCTTCTGATTCAACCTCTAGTTTATAGAAGCTGAATTATTTGCTCAATGGGATTAACATGTATGTAGCCCAATGTCACTAGTAGTTTCTATCTTATTTAACTTGTACTGTCTAGCTATTTCCCTTGATCTCTATTGGTCTCTATGGTGTACTAGTGATGACCGGGAGAACCTAAGGGATAATGTATTCCACCTGAATAGATTGTTGGGGTTTTAGTTTGATGTGTAATTCAGTCTGAATTATGAAGTTGTAGCTGTTGTTGAAATAACTTAGTGATTCATCTTTAAAATCCATGGTTCATGAGTTGTTTTTTTTGTAACACTTTCGGTGGAGTTTGAAGTATCAAAAGATGGAAGAAAAAGAATTTTAAGTATCAGACATGCAAAATTGTATCAGAAAAATCAAAAATTCAGGAGTTGTTGATGATGTCCAATAATGGACGGAGCTTAGCAGCATATGTCGCATCTAATCAAGTTATATCCCCAAGTTATACACGATTTAGTTAGATTAGACATCAACTTCTGTTGATATGCCTTGAATCATTTGTTTGCCGGAATACTACGGTGGTCTCGCTGACCGGTCAGCGAGTCAGGGGTCCAGGGGGCGACGCCCCCGGCTGGGGGGGCTAGGGGGGCAGCGCCCCCCGCCTAAACGGTATACGTAATGTATTATGACTGGGATTGTTTTCCGCTTTCTAGTCGAATTAGGGTTTATTTCTTTGCCCTATATATAGGCATACGTTGTACCTAGAGAAAATATCTTTGGTATTCTGCTCAGCAATAAAACTCTGGTTTCTCTGCCGTGGAGGTAGCTAACGTAACAGTTAGTGAACCACGTTAAATCCCTGTGTTCTTTATTTGTTTATCGTTCTCGTTTGATCTCTCGTTATAACAACTTCAGTAATGCCGATTACTTGAAATTGGAAAACATTTTACTCCACACCCACAAAAGGATGCCTTTTGTGTCATCTAAACATCTACTTTCCCTCCTTTTCAACCAACCATCTAACTTTTACCTTATCCACACTCTCTCTCTCTCTAGTACAAAACTCTAATTCCTCTCCTTCTTTCAAACGCCCAAAATATCTAAAACAGGAAGGAGAAAATTTGACGAGAAAGGTAACAAACTAAACATTTTCAACTACTAAAGCAATGAACTGATTACTGATTCATTTATGTTCTTAATTTTTAATGATTTTCTTTTTACAAATTTGTAGATTTCGAGTCTGATAGAAATGGCGACAACATCCGCTACACTCCCTAAGGTGCTAATTACAACAGCTGCCACTGCGAGCATCAGGAGCAACAGTAGAACAAGAAATGCAGTGCAGACAGGAGGACTCAACTCCTTTGGAGGTTTGAAAGCTCACAGCAGTGTAGCATCAATAGGACTTCCTGTATGCACTGAGCAATCCTTCGCTAATTTTGTGAACTCTTTGAAATCAACACCTCAAGGTAAAAAGGGAGGAGCACTTTCACCTACCTGCAGTGTTGCAGGTGAGATATTCAATATAGTTTTGATCATGAATGGTCTCACTTTAGTTGGTGTTGCGGTTGGATTTGTTCTTCTCCGTGTTGAAGCCTTTGTTGAGGAATCTGAATGAGAATGTGTTGCTTGACAGCAATTCTGTTCCAACATCAAGAATTATCCGTCTTTTTTTTTGCTTTTTTACACTGTTCTCAGGGGAAAATAAACTCGTTCATTTCACTGTATAATCAAAGATAATTGAACTTAGGGTATCTAATAATCCAATATCTCATTATCTAGAGCAATCATATTATCCTATGACTCGTGTGCTTTCCAGATATCCTTGTAAATATTATTGCTTGAAATATTTGCAATTGTTCCAAACTGTTTTGGTTCTATCGTTCTCAGCCAGAATATGGCCAACAAAGAAGAAAGTTAACTTTAAACACGGAACTTCTTGAATCACCATATATGATTCGTGGGTGTGTGTTAAATTGTACATTTATGCACAGAACTACGTGTCTAATACAGCTTGATCAAACCAAACCTTTTTGGACGATGAGACCTTTCCTAACAGCTGCACTCTAGCAAGTCTTTATTGAAGCCTCGCAGCAGTCATGCTTCACTAGAATTTAGAATTGTTGCGTAGACATGTCCTGTCTTCATCGTCAAAACAAAATATTAGACCGTTGCAGCAGTTATTTCGCTTTTGAGCTCAAAGTCCATTCTTCCCCGACTCCATGAATACCAGCTGATAAGTGTAGCTTCTCGATTTCTAACCGCAACGCGGGTTCTGTTTCTAGCCTTTAACCAGGAGCTACTACAGGAACACTGAAACAAAAACAGCATTGATATGAGTGCATCAGCTTATGGGGTCCCCTAACCAAAAATCAGAACCATGAAGACAACATACAAGCGTCATATTATCATCTGGACTGGACCTGTCTACAAAATTTGACTGCAGGTCTGCAGCTGTCGGTTTGGGATCCAACATGAATGTTGAAGTACTGATACCCAGTCTCCCTTACAAGCCATACCTACCAAAAAGAGAAACCAAGTACTGATGTGCAAAGATGAAAATTACGCAAAGTCGGATAATAATATTACATGACCCACCAAAGGTCTCTCCAGGACTTCTTCAATTTAACACATCAACAACTTGAAATTTTCAGGATGCTCAATATAATTCAAGGATTTCATAGTTATGTACTATATTTTAATAGGAACTTCAATGGTGAATAATGTACTAGAGGCTGGAAAATGAAAGCAAAAGTTGGCTGGTTTACCTCCATGCTTCTGAGACTAAGCAATATGTTGAACGGAACCTTCTCCTTCCTGACCGAGAGAATAGGTTGTCCCACTGACTCCAATCAAACGTCTCTCATCAAATGAAATATAACAAGTTAGGTTTGATCAGTATCCTTTGTACTCTTATCCACGAGAGATTTCTCAATAGCTTCATCGCAGAGCTCCAGGGTTGTCTCCACATTATCTTCATCATAATTTATGTCAAGAAAGATGTTATAAGTTTCTCTATCTACTGACAAACCTTCTCTCCTCATCTCTTCAAACAGTTTTCTTGCCTCTGCAAATTTCTTCTTCTTATATAAACCCTTGATGAACGAGTTGTAAGTAGTTGCTCTGAGATTAAACCCTTTTCAACCATTTCATCATGGAAGTAGCATGCCTCCTTCATGTTCCTTGCTTTACTATGTCCCTTTATTAATATATTGTAGGTATTACTATCAGCCATTACCCCCTGAGTGTTCATCCCCCTATAAATTTCAGTAGTGGCCTTCATATTATTTTGTATGGAATACTGCTTCATAAGAGAATTATAGGTGGTGGCATTTGGTTTTATACCCTTCTCCAACATCCAATTCAGCAGTCGTTTACCATCTCCTAGCATACCCAGCATACAAAACCCATTCATCAGCACATTAAATGTCACAATCGTCGGCTGATGCCCTTTATCCAGCATCTCGCGGAGGAGCTCGTGAGCTCGAACCATCTCACCTGATCTGCAGTAAGCATCCATTAATGTAGTATACGTAATAGTATCAGGATAAAGCTTAGCCAACTCCATATCTTCCATAATTTTAACGGCCTGTTTTATATTTCCAGCTTTACAAAGACCATTAATAAGAGAATTAAATGTATAGGTATTCAACTGTAGACCTTTCCCGCACATTTCTTGAAGAAGCTCGTTTGCAGTTTCCACCTCTCCGCGTTTACAAAGGCCGTCAACCAGAGCAGTGTAGGTAACGATGTTAGGCGTCAAACCCATTTGAACCATCTTGTTATGAAGGGAAAAGGCATTTTTCATCTCTCCTGCCTTACAATAACCATCGATTAATGACGTGTAAGTTATTTCGTCTGGTATCATACCTTTATTGCGCATCTCTCGGAAGAGCTTATCTGCTTCATCCATTTTTCTAGTTCGGCATAACCCACAAATCAGAGCAGTATATGTTACAATATCAGGAACTAGCTGCTGCTTCTGCATTTCATCGCAAATCCGATATGCAGCTTGTAAATCATTAATCTTGCAAAACCCATCAATGAGAGAGGTGTACACCACATTATCCGGGATTATGCCTTGATTCATCATTTCCCTCAGTATTCTTTCTCCTTCCTTCACCTTACCATTCTTACACAAGAGTACAACTATACTATTATAAGTAAATAGATTCGCCTTCAAACCCTTAGTAATCATTTCCCCTACAACCTCAAACGCTCTTTCAAGCTCTCCAGCTCTACAATAACCATCAATTACTGTGCTATAGCTTATAACATCAGTCAAGCAACCCTTCGATTCCATTTGTAACATAAGTGACTGAGCTTCTTTAACTTTGTCTAATCTACAAAGAGCGTGGATAATAATAGTATATGATGCTGTATTCCAACAAACACCCATTTCAGGAAATTCAGTAAATATCTTTAGTGCCGTTTCAATCCCATCATCATCAGACATATTATTCGGCAAAAGAGAGAGAAGACAATTACAAGAATCAACAGATATGACCACACCATAACTCAACATTCTATCAAACAAATTCCTTGCTTCATCAAAATATCCAACATCAACAAGAGCTTGAAAGAATATATCAAATACAAGAGGGTCAGAACCCCAATCCTTATAAGTGTAAACCAACTGTTTGAAGAAACTAGTAAATGAAAAATTGATATCCAAATTGGGTTTTCTCCAAAAATCGTAAGTAAGTTCATGAGCTATTTTTGGATTCTTTGAAGCTACAGCAATATGAATTACAATACAGCGAGCTTCCAATGTCGTATCTTTGCGTAACCGAGCCCAGTCGAAGAAACTAAAAACTAAACTGTAATCATATTTAATTTTCATGAATACCCAAATTAAATAATCACGTCTAAACTTTGATTCGAAGGGTTTTAAAATACGATGCAAAGTTTCAGAACGACGTTGTTTGATTGAAATTGAGATTTGATGAACAATTTCAGAATCTCTAATGGTGTGTTTTTTAGGTGAATAATCTGGGAAAGGTCTTCTATTGGTAGTAGTGATGATAATGGGAGAATCTAATGAATGGGTTCCTTGGTTCAGAAACCTAACAATGAAGAGAGAGTTAAAATGATGGCGATGATGTATAGAGAAGGAAAAGGCATACCTGTTCATGTCTAGGAGAAAATCATCATTATGTGAGAGAAATATGCCATTTTTGTCCCTCACAAATCATATTTCTCCATTGTTGTTCAGAGCCTGAGGATGAAGAGAAAACCGGAACTTGATCTCTTCCTTCATAATTTATCAGAACACAAATGCGGGGGTTTTGAGAGAGAAGGGGTTTTAGAGAGTGTCTGTGAGAGGGACTGAGAGAGTTGGACAGTCGGAGGAGTGTTGACGACGGACATAGTTGCGGATATTTGGGTTATGTCTTATTTGCAACTTTTAAATGGGCCATAGATTAGGAGATTTACCAATAACCCTATTTTTGAGCATACAAGAAACTTCGTAGGCATATAACATTATAATCCTATCTGTGATGGATTTCCAAGGGATGTCTAATGAGTAGTTAAACTATTAAGATAATTTTAAATAGTTAAAATTATAAAAATATCTTCTATTAATTATATCCTTAGTTAATTTTAAAACCTATAATCTAAATCAAAACCACAAAATCGATTTTATAATATTTTTTCCTCTTTTTGTTTTCTTTTTTCCAGCCAGACTTCCTTCAAAACCGTCGATTTTAATTTTTCATCACCGACAATTTATTATCGATTCGTAAAACATTAATCGTCGATTATAGATAACTACACAACTACAAAATAACTCGTACAAAGATTCCTTTCAGAAGTAAGGGATCTAATCCGCAAACTGAAGAAGAAGGAGTTAAATCATAAATTGAATTAAGTGAAGTTGGATAAGGAGGAGGGGGAGAACTAAATCTTAACATATATTAAGGATGTCAATGGATAACCGAAAACTACGATATCCGTAGCTGAAATTGTGGATAAAATCTGAAATAAGATTACGGATACGGATATCCGAAAAATATATTTAAAATGTTACTTTCACGGATACGGATATGAAAAGTGATATATGTATCCGAAAAAATCCGACTAGAGTACCTTATATATATTTATATGAATATATGCTTCTATGTATGTACGATCCCTTCCAACTTTCCGTCTCCGTCGTTTCAATTCCATCTTCCTTTCCTAAGATAAAACCATTAAAATTTCAGTTACTTTCTATCTTCCATTCTATTCCCAATAGATTTTATATTTTAAATACCAATATTTTCCTTTCATTTCCTTATTTTTCTTATTCTTAGTTTGGTGTTGTCTAGAGTGTTCAGTTCTCAACTCTCAAATACTTATGAAACACTTATAAATTGTTAGCTCAAAATCCAAATTGATTTTCTTCTCACCAGTAAACATTCAAAAGCTCAAGGTTACAAGGTAAGTATCACTACGACATTATATGACATCTCATTTGTTTAGAATATATGTTTTTCTGGATTGTTAATGGAAGCATGAATTGATTTTATATGTTAATGGAAGCATGAATTGTCTTTTTAGAAACTTAATAAAATGAACTATGACATTATTAGTTTTCAGATTGGATAATTATCCAATATCCAAAAATTAATTCGGATACGAATATGGAAGAAAAATCCTCATATCCGTTAGGATATCGGACGGATACGGATACCATAATATATTTTCGGATGCTGATACAGATATAGTTGTATCAGTATCCATATGCAACTATTGCCTTCTTTAACACATATATTCGAAGGTATTTCCCACAAACCCATCTCTTATTTCCTTCCATTTGATTGATTAATTGAGTTTAAATCGGAAAAAATTAAGGTTTTGGATTTCAATTATCAACCGAACTTTTGTCCGGTCAGTTAAAAAAATCACAACTGGTGAAGTTTGACTGATAATTATTTTGTAAAAATAAGTCAAACTTTTCTCTGTTGCTAGCATTACTTTTAATTAGTGAAGTTCGCCTGATAACTAGAAAGCTCGGGATAGCCAAAAAAATTGAGTTTGCTAACTTAACCCAAATAGTTAGGTTCGGCCGATATTGGGTTATCAAAAATTGGTCGAAATTCTCTCATATATATAAGTTATGATGTTCGGATGATAATTGTTATTTCGGGACATCCGAACTTTTCTTTGTTGTTAGAATTACAGTTAATGAGTGAAGTTCGGTTAATATTCAGATACTTCGGGACAGCCAAACCTTTTAATTTAGCTATAATTTTGAGTCGTACTTATGTTTTAAAGAAAAATCTTGTATGATTTCTAGTCAAATATTTGTTTTTTCAAGTATTAATTAATTTTTCTACTTTGTGTGTGTTAGGAACAAAGCTAAAGATAAAAGGAGAAACATGTAACTCCTACTTCTAAAACTCTCGTTCACCGAGGATGCCGCACCAAAAAATAGGGTGCCGGTAACATGGAACTACGACATGTGGTGCTTCAAGTTCGGTTGTAATTTGTGAGCCACCATCGGAGATCGAATGAGAAGAATACGACATGGAAGAAGAAGAAGAAGAAGGAGATGATAATGATAGTGATGATGAAGATGAAGATAACAATGAATATGATGATAATGAAGAATAATAACAAAAAACCACAACAAGTTAAAGAGAATAAGATTGATACACCTCATAATATAGGGCGTCATATTCCGAGTTATGATAATGTATTAGCTCTTCGGCGAGACAACCAACCACATGGTCTTCCAAAAGATGGAAGAATTTTTTGATTGGTTATGTAGAGTCTTGAGAAAAGAGAATCTACGAGACTCCAGATCACAAGGATGCAACCATTGTATTAAGACACCAGAGGGATGCATATTTGGATTTGTTTGCAGAGGTACCTCAGATGGTGGCTTTAGTACAAGCATCTGGTTTATGGTCGGATATTCAGTATCCATAAAAGGAATGTAATTCAGTGACAATGTCTTCCTTTTCTGGAAAAAATTCCCAGAGAATTAGGCATTTCATCTAAACTTTGGCGAGATGACAATCACTTATGATGATGTGAAGAAGATTACACGACTTCAAGTTTCTGGGGAAAGAGTCGATGCTAAAGAATATTGGTTTGGCTCTAAGAGTTGTAGTTGGTGGTCTAGGGAATGGTATTAATTTCATTGTTGAAACTTTGGAAATTACTTAGGTTTTAGAGTGGGATTACAGTAAAGATTTGAAAAGATTTTGATATCTTCTGATCCAAGAACTGCAATTCAAGTTGTTTAGTCTCACAAGTTACCTCGGTATGTCATAGGAAGATCGAGAAGGATAAGGAATCAGTTTGAGATTGCTATTTTGAAGTTAATTTTTCAGCAAATGCATTGGCTAAAAAGAAGCTAAATTAACCTGGCCATTTTGAGGGCTACCCAAAACCAATTTGGGGCTACTATCTTAAACCCATCCCTTAGATGTGGCTATGGGGTAACCTAGTGGTATGTAAAAATACTTAAATACCCTCTCAGTAATCAAACAATTACCATTAACCCTTTCGCTAATAAAAGTTTAAAAACCTAAACCTAAACCATTTCCACCTTCTTCTCTACCGATTATCACTCACTGTTTTCTCTTTTTCTTCTCTTGTTTTTAAACTACGATTGTGGCACAATCCAATTCATCGTAAACCGATTAATCGTAAACCAATTTATTGTATAATCGTAAACCAATTCATCGTCGTAATTACAATCTAAAGATGGAAAGAAAAAAACAAACAACCCGTCAACCTGCTAATACTAACTAGCCGGATTTTGTCGAGAGAATAAAAAATAAAGAGATCGTTGAAGAACATAGCGAAGAACACGAAGATGATGACCTATAAACGGAGACTGATTCCGAAAATCAGCCTCTCCAGAACTTTATAATGGCTCCAATAAGGTAAGGGTTTACCATTATTTGTGTTTATTTTGCTTCAATCGAATGAAATCGTCAATAGAATATCTAGGGTTTTAGGTTATTTGTCATAATCGGTAGTTTCGTGTTTGTATTTAGCTACCGATTATGTTAGTATTCTTCATTGCTCATGAACATCATGCACAATCGGTAGTTATGTTTAGTCATTAACTACCTATTATATTCCTGGACCAAAATTTAGGCATAATCAGTAGTTCCGTATAGGGTTAAATTCCCGATTATAAAGTTAGTGATTCATGAACATCGACCATAATCGGTAGTTATATTTAGTCATAAACTACCGGTTATATTCCTGGATCAAAATTTAGGCATAATCGGTAGTTTCGTATAGGGTTAAACATCCAATTATGAAAGTTAGTGATTCCTCAAAACATCGACCATAATCGGTAGTTATATTTAGTCATTAACTACCTATTATATTCGTGGACTCAAATTTACACATAATCGGTAGTTAACTTTTTTATATAACTACCGATTGTATGTGTGTCCATAGCTTAGACTTTCCAGTTCCATTTTTTATGTACAATCAGTAGATAATGTAGAGTCCGAGCTACCGATTATGCACAATCGGTAGTTACTTTGTTTTTTTGACTACCGATTATGAACAATCGGTTGAGTTTAATGTACTTTGTCTACCGATTATGTAGTGATTAAATGATGTCTTGTTGGAAATAATTTTTGTTTCTTTTGTTTTTTTAGGGAAAGGCGATCTAAGCATTCCCACGATACAATTCTTTCGGGGCCTTGTCATAAAGGGGGTAAGAAAGTAATTGCTAGTGCAAGAAGACAAAAGAACGCTAGCGGAATTGTTATCACCGAAGGAACTCAACCAAGTGTTCCAAGAAGTAGAAACCAAAAAGAAGGAGAACCAAGTGCTCCTCAATATTGATACCAAGATGAAGGAGAACCAAGTGGTAGACAAGGAGAAGGAAGTGGTACAAAGAAGCCAGTTAAGAAGAAAGGAGGACACAAGGTCCCCGACTCTTTGAAGATGAAGGGTATTCAAGAAAGCCAAATCCCTGGCCTCCCAAAAGATTGAGGAGATTTATTATTTGGGTACAAAGACTCTTGGGCGAAAGAAATTTACTCAACTGAGGTAATAATTATAAAACATCATTCTTAACATATTGTCTTTTTATTCGTAGAAGTATTAACTGTTATTCTAATTGTTTTTTAATTCGTCGTGTATATTAGGACCATTCTGATGCGGTTCGTCTACTCAAACCTACGGCTGAACCAAGAAAGATGAAAGATTGGTCGTTAGATGGTGAGTGTGAATGGTTCCATCAAATTATACTGAACTCGGGGTTATCTACGGCTGCCGAGAATTCAATTTTATATCATGACCGGGTGTCGATATCAACCTTCATGGAGAGGATGTATCTTGAGACCGATACCTTCCACATGCCGTGGGGAGAGATGACGATCACCCCCGATGATGTGGTGCAGATTCTAAGTCTCATTGACCATGGTACGACGGTGAAGTTTGATTATGTGAAGCAGTTAAGCTGGGAACAACTTTATTTTTACACTGAGAGGTTCCTTGGTTGGGATCGAGCGACATCCGACGAAATGTTCCTATGGTGCTTTCCTTACAAAACTAGGCAGTTCAGCATTGTTCAACTGATGAAAATGTTCAAAGGCACCAAGGCTAAAGAAGAGATCAATCCAGAGTTTAGCGATGACCAGTTCAATGCTGCAGCCACTGTATATCTTCTCTGTATTTTGGGATGTGTAATTTTCCCCAATGCTAGTAGAAACCGGGTCAACGCCAACCTTCTACAACTTTTGCATCCCCTCAACAAAGTTCGTGACTATTCGTGGGGCACCGCATGTCATGCGTTCTTGATGGAAGAGTTGAGAAAGGCATCGAGGGAATTAACTAGCCAAATTGCTGGGAACGTGAGCCTACTACAGGTATTTTGGTAACTCTATTGATGGTTTGATTTTTATTTTATTTTTCCTCTTTTAAGAATCAATTTTCTCATACTTGGTTTGATATGTACACTAGACATTGATCTATGACCACTTCCCGTCCCTCGAGTTGGCCAAAGAGAATCCGGCATAGGAGAAAGGAACACCCCGAGGAACAAAATACATCTTTGACAACAACCATCATGAGTTGATTTCTTTGAGGAGGAAATTAGACTCGATGTCGTCCAAAGATGTATGCTTTGATCCATACAGGGAAGACCGAGCTAGTGGTCATATAACGGGAAGGTCTAAGTTGTTGTTCTACTATGGACCCTTGTGGCATCCCACCGGATATGTCATGTACAATGCCTCTAGGGTGATGCGTCAACTCGGTTATGTGCAAGAAGAACCTATGAGTCACATGCGCGGCAGGTTCAAATTGGACGTCGAGAAATCTACTTGTCGTAAGGACTCTATCACAGTAGTTTACTATGATAACTCTTCCGTTGAAGATTGGAACACAGGATGCAATATATGATCAACGAGGGGAGACGTGTCAACCGAGGTGATGAAGTAGATCCACGCTATATGGTATGGTACTGGCATCATTCTCATCTTCATATGATCTGTGAAGATAAAGGAAAGACCACCAGGGTGTCCGAATATTCTTGCATCATCAAAGACAAACCCTCTGGTTATGAAAGGTTGGTACGTAATGTTATTTCCTTTTGAGTTTAGTATTACGGCTCAATATTTTAGATAATAATTGTTTGATTGTTATTGTCTAAAAACAGAAGAAAAAAAAGGTTTGCATTTTTCTCAAAGAAGATAGCTGGGTGCGTAAATGCGGAAGTGCCTCCATCAATTGAGAAGATGATGAGAGAGCATAAAGACCTCCTTGAAAACATTGATAATGAATCCTATGCTAGCAAGTTTGGGGAGAAATCTGTAAATAAGCCTAAGAGGCTAGCAGCAAAGCCGACCAAAAGATCTCGCGGTTCATCGAGTGTTGATGCTGAAGCAAATGTCCCCGAGGGTGGAGTCAATGCCGCTGATGCTGAAAGATTGTTATCCCCTGGTGCTCGTCGTCCTCGTACCAAAACCAAAATGCCTAGAAATTAGATTGTGGTTGTTTACTTTATGGATATGTCTCTGGTGTTTAACATTACTGGTGTTTAACTGTCTAACATTTAAAAGTATTTAATGTTCTTTTTGTGAGTTATCAATTGATTTGCAAGAGATTTATTTTTAACAAGTTATTTTGTTCAAATTTTACATTATAATCGGTAGATAAGTGGTTTGCATCACCTACCGAATATGCATTTACATCACCAATCGATAGATAACAATCTACCAATTATTTTAGTGTTATACAATCGGTAGATAATTATCAACCGATTACCCTTACCAATGGAACTGCCTGTACCTGAAAATATTTTGGACTATAATCGGTAGTTTAAAAAATTCCTAACATATCGATTATGCATTTCCAAAATGTTGGAATTTTGATAATTTTTTCGATT
>JAJJMC010025652.1:2023006-2145789 GCA_023531435.1 Papaver californicum
TTTTGATAATTTTTTCGATTTCCAATTTGGGGCAACATGCATAATCGATAGGTTAAAAAATTCTTAGCCTACCGATTATGCATTTTCAAAATGTTGGAATTTTGATAATTTTTTTGGTTTCCAATTTGGGGCAACATGCATAAACGGTAGGTTAAAAAAATCTTAGCCTACCGATTAAAATGGAATCGGTAGATATGTTACTCCATTATCTACCGATTATGATACGTCCATGACATTAAATGCATGCAAAAAATGATTTTTTTTATTAATGATCACAAAACATTGCATTAATATTTGTCTACACATTTATGTTCAAAAATATATTCAAAATCAACTACTCACCATCCGAGTTCAAATCAATTGCGTCCTTTCCTGAGCTTGTTAAACGATCCCAACGCTTCATGTTGGACTCGTATTGCTTCAACCACTCCTTACAATGTTTAGTTGGGAAGTAATCTGACCACCTACTCAATGGAGGTAATGGACAATTATCCGTTAAACTTAAACCGATAAAATGATTGTTATTAACCCATGCCATAATGATTCATCTATCCTTGACCGACTCATCACACACCGTCCTTGTGGGTGAAAATGTGACACTCACTCCTAATGAAGGAGGACAAAAATAATGTACCAAACAGTTCAATACATCCGCTAAAAGATACCCACATATCGGCATTACCATCCAATACCTGGATCTGATTGTCTCCAATCCGTTTCGGCATTTTACACGAGTATATAACTCTTTGATCTCTTGTTCTCTAACATGTTTATCTCATTCTCTCATCATTTCAATATAAAATTCCTTATCCTCCAATAAATGTGCGGCCATCATATAAATATTTCTTAAATATTGCCATTGGGTGATATTCTTGGTAACTGCCTCACTAAAGTCTCCTATTTGTTTCGAAGCAACGTGAAAACCACAACTGCCATCCCCATCGACATCGTCGGTGGACAAAACAAATGATATAATGAGTAGATGGAGTTGTTCCAAATACTCATCGTGTATAAGTTGGGTTTGACTTAGTTGGGAAGGAATCGTAGAGACCTTAGCTTTGACTTGTCGTGAGCTTGATCCACCTTGATCCTTCCTTGGACGACCCCTTTTCCTTAGATCCGAAAAATCTTCATACGCAGCTTCAGTATGTTCATGCCTAGAAAGGTCACGATGACTAGATAACCATTCCTTCAACTCTTGTCTTTGAATTGACCTCGACTTTTCGGTATTCGCCCTACCCATCGTATTTCCTTTATTTGGTTCCTGAACAACCTTTAGACAGGGGTAAAGGATTTCCTCTAAATAGTGCATCAATATTTGCTTTTGTGCCCCATTTGACGTAGAGTAACGCTCGAGTATTCGTGCAAATATTTCCGTCTCCACGAACGATGCACCATCAACCGCCGGGGTGCTTGGAGTAAAAGTTAATTGCTTCCGAAAGGGATGAATATCATTAATGTCAATCACTTCAATATACCTTACAAGCATGTGACGACACGGGAGAGTCCAACACCTATCATCGTCTTGCAGTTGCAAACCGTAGTCTCATCATCGTGATCTCTATACAACTCCAATTGTTTTATCATGAAATTTATTGCCCACCAAGAAACTTTGTAAACTATACCCCTTAAAAGATTTTTATGTTTTAAATGTGCCAACGGGAATCTATGCCAACTTTTTTTCATTGAACCATAAATCTTAGTGAGGTCACGATTGGTGAACTCATGGATTGCTTCTTGGACCGACACAACCCCATTTTGACTACCGACTAGTATGTTCTTTAATCGTCCATGGGACTCCTCTGCAATGCTTGTTGCCTCGTTCTTGGAGTTCCGATATTCATAAACTTCCTCCGCCATCGACCAAACTATCTTATCCCATGCTTTTAGAAATAAATACCACTTTATTCCATCCTCGGCCCACTTTTCATCGGCCAACCTTTTCTCTTCTTCTCTTTCTTACACGGTTAGTTTACTAATACGTTCATCCTCTTCTTTCGACCTCTTGGTACCTTTGTTTCGTTTTTTAGCTTGGATATGATGTCTGCAATTGGATTTGATGTTGTATTGAATGTGCCACGCACAAAGCAAATTCTGGGCTTCCGGAAACACTACCTTTATTGCATTCATCAAGGCTTGATCGTTATCCGTTACAATAACCCTTGGAAAATGCTCGCCATTGTAAATCGACCTTAATGTTTGCAACATCCAAATGAAACTCACATCGTTCTCAGCATCCATTAAACTCCAATCCACCGTAAATGTGCATTTGTCCGTAGTGTGGAAAGCAATGTTCAACAACGGCATGTTGTACCTTTTTATCTTGTAAGTAGTATCTATCAACAAAATTTGATGAAAGCATTGAGCCAATTGGATCATCTTCGGATGTGCTAAGAAAATACGAATCACCTTACCATCCCTTTCTTCTTTTCTCAACGTGTAATTGTGTTTCTCGGCTAACCACTCTGATTGTTGCATAACCATTCGACCATCCCATTCCGTCCTTTTGATCGTTGCTAGCGCCGACCAAATTGTAGACAACGAAGAAAAGTTGTTGGGGTCGTCCGCCTTTATCTTAGATAGGATTGCACTCGCTTTCATTACGGTCCTCATAGACTTCACCGTCTCCATGTCCTTTGGTTTTAACTTGGCAACCATTACGTGCCCAACAAGACTTTCTGGATCTTCGTGGTTGTGACGACCATTAGCAACTCTATACATTTTCTATACTTTTCTTTTCTTACCTTCGGGCTTATGGAAGATAATCTTAAATGGGAATCCAATCTTCTTTGAATTACCTCGGTATATCCTCTCCGTCTTCTTTACGTATTTATGATTCTTTCCCACGTGACTCTTTTGCTCGCCACCTCTCTTACAAATCATTTCAAATCGATCAACTCTCACGCGATTGTTCTAAACTACAACGCACATCTTCTCTTTTGCCTTGTTGATAAGCCATTCCTTTGCCTCCGCCTTACTTCCAAATGTCTTAATGCGCATATAAAAAAACAAATATCATAAGCCTAACCATGTAACATACATTCTTAGAACAAGTTAAGAATGAGTAGGTAGCGTACCAAATTATTTGCATAGTGTAGGGAAGTATCAGGACCCTCGTATGAAACAGGATTAACCCATTCAATAATCTACGTAAAATAACAATGAGTTAGACAATGATAATCGGTAGTTAATTATGTTCGCTTACTACCTATTACCAACAATCGGTAGATAATAATATCCTCGTGCTACCGATTATCAACAATCGGTAGATAATATGTATTCCTAAACTACCGATTATAGAAAGAAATCAAGTCAAGTTCTGTACACAAAAACAAGTATAATCAGAGGTTTAATTTGTTACACCACTACCGATTACAATACAATCGGTAGATAACTATATGCCATATACTACTGCTTATAAAGTTTGCAAAATATTAAATTTTTAGGTTTGGAGAAATTCATTTTTGGGGCGACTAACATAATCGGTAGATAATAAGTATTCCTAAACTACCGATTATGCAAACAGAAATTCAAAAAGAAAATCAATTTGGGAATTTTGTATAATCGATAGTAAGTAATCTTCACGAGACTACCGATTATATAATTATTTGGAACATAAGTATAATCGGTAGTTTATGTTACATTAATGAACTCCATAGAAGAGGTATCTATCGGAACAATACTCTTGCCGACCTATTAACAACAAGTAGATCTACGACAGGGGAGTTAGTATTGTGTCCTTAAATGGCATTATCTACTGATTTTGGGACGTCTGTGGCATTAAATGCATGCAAAAATAAATTTTCTTTGTTACCAATCACATACAAACGCATACAAAGTGGGTTTTTGAGCTTCTTAACACAATACCTGATTGTTTGATGCATTATTATCTTCATTTTAATGTGATTCATCGTCTAGGTTTTCTTCCACACCAAAATTTAGATCATCCAACAAATAACCCAAATCGTCATCTCTAAACGTCTTTGAACCTTCAATATTATGTTCTTCATGTTCAATCTCACCTTCTTCCTTATACTCATCCATGTTTGTTATTGATTTTAGGTAAAATCTGATTTCCCCAAACTTCTTCTTCTTCTTATTCTTCTTCCTCTCTAAAACACTTTCTATTTCTATTCTAAAACTATAACTCAAATTCATCATCTAACACTAACTATAACCAACTTAATTAACTAATTAATCAAAATTAACACTAATTAAACAAGGGCAGATTAGCCATGAAAGAAAATATATGGATAAAGGGTGTATTGATATTACTTCATAATAACCTTATTTTGTTTTATTAGTAGCCCCAAATTAATTTTGGGTAGCCCTCAAAATGACCAGGTAAATTAACTACGTTGCCATGTATTTATTTTAATGTTATAGCTAACTTAGAATGGCCCGACCAAGCTTATTATAATTACTGTATGAGGTATATATATGTTATGCTTGTAGTCTGTCAGGGTTCTTTCTAGTTTGGTGCTTTTGTAATGACTTTCGCTTTGATAGTAAAATCTGATGATTTAGCAAAAACAACTCATAAACAAAAAAATAAATCGTTTTTTTTACTGGGAACCTAGTTTTAAGCCCTCGACCGTAGTTAGGGAATTTGATTTTTTAAAGCAGATTGGATAACGACTCTTTAGCATATAAAATTTGGGTGTTTCTTTCTATACCCCAAGAAATAATAATGGTACCCCATTTATTAGTTGTTTTGATTATAATTTGGTCTCCGCCACTGCGAGCCTCAGTTAGAGTCAGGCATGATACATTTTTTCGTTAAGCCCAATCAGCCCCTCTCACCGTGGAAGAACAGATAATGACTATTTATACCGGAACGAATGGGAATTTTAATTTTATTTGAAAATTTTGATCCTTATAACCCCTTTCTAAAATTAGTTATATTACGATATGACCGTTAAAAAAATCCCTTCATATAAGGAGAATCTCTATAAAATCTTTATTTAAAAAAAAATATAAAACACAAATTAAGAAACTGGACCATATCATGACAAAATCACACTACGCCAGATTGCCAATTTTGCAACATTTCTAATTTTAATGTGCAACGGATATATCTGTTGCGCACTAGGATATGCTTTGCTCAAGATAATTAAGCAACGAGTTTGCAACTTTTTATTCGTGGTAAATGGTGGTATTTTTGTATGTTATGTTGTTTTTAGGGTATTTAAAATAAATATATTTTTGGTTTTCTGATTTTTACTTTAATTCAAAATTATTTTATAAAATCTTGAAATTGGTTTCCCACCAATTTTTCCCTCTTTTTTTTTCACCTAACAATCAATGTCCCTCTCAATTTTTCCTAACAACCAATCTCCCACCCAAGCTCCCCCCCACCCCCCATTATTTCTATTTCCCACCAAAAAGAAAATACACTAATTATTTCTATTTCTCTCACACAACCGGATTCGTTTCACTTGTTAGAAAACAAAAATATTTTTTTCTCTCTCTTTATCTCTCGACGAAAGCTAACCAGAGAAACCTTCAATCAAAACCTAAGATATGAGCATCAAAACTTAAATCCAAACCCATTAATTCTTAATCTAATCAAGACCCCCAAATCAGAAATGTCGATCTATCAAGTATAAACCCAACTTTTTCTTAACCCTAGAAATTCAATTTTTTCCCTGTTTCAACGAAGAGAGACTTGAGCTTTGCTCTTTTGGTTATTGTTTGATATAAGGTTTGATATTGTTTGTTATTTGATTTCATTATCAGATTTTTGGTTGTTGTTTTTACCTTTGTAATCTTCCTTTGGATCTTGTTTAGATCTGTGTTTTTTTAGTTCGGTAGGGATTTTTGGGGATTTTTTGATTGATTTTTGTGATTAGGTTTTTAAATTTTGTGTACTGATGTGGATTTATGTTTGTATGAAGATAGGTGGATATATACCAATAATGATTTTAGGGTTATTATTCTTGTTGAGATGGATATGAGAAGCATAAGTCTCATTTCTGATATGTATTTCACCACAGGTTTCTTTCTCTGAATCATTTCAGTTTAGGGCATTTGTAGTTCTCTTGTTTTGGTCTAATCCTTTCTCAATATTAAGTGTTTTACAGCTTCCCATTAATAAGCACGGAGGAAATGAGAAAGTTGCTTACATTGACACTGAAGGAACTTTATACCCTTTTTATCATCCTTATTTTGCTTTTAATCCTTGTTCTAATTTTAATGTACCACTAAGTCTATTTACAAGTTATTGCCTGGACAGGTATAAACTCACAGTCGTCATGATCGTATTATAACAATTGCTGAGAGGTTTGGTATGGATGTTGGAGTTGTACTGGATAATGTAAGTGTAGTCAAATTTGTTTTAACTCCCATAAAAACCGTGAATTGATGCGGTTATTATTGTGGCATTTGTAGCATTTGTAGATAGTACGCAACCCAAACATTGGAATAATGCATCTTTGTTTGCCATTGATGCGGTTTACTTTTAGAGTTTAAGTGAAAAAAGATATTGTATGTTTCAAAATTTTGACTTTCTTTTGATGATTTTTATTGTTTTCTTATGTAGATAGCAAACTATATTCCTTTTGATGACGACCTAGATTACCCTGCAAAGCTTGAGCGATCTGCTGAGACTGAACCTGCAACTACCTCGGTGAAGTGTATTATACCACAACTTTTTGATTACTTAATTGTAAGTTGTCGATGTTTTTCTTGTGTGATTACTTCTTATATTTGCAAAAGGGGGATAAGAAAAGAAAATTCCCAAATGGTTGGTCTGCCTATGATGATTTGAATAGCCCATTTTATACATCGTACATGAACTGTATAGGATGTGTACTTTAACTAGTTGAGAAGTATCTCATACGTGCATTTGGCTGATGTGCGCTACTTTATTTTTTAATTTCTCAACCGAGATCTGGCTGATGTGTGTTCCTTTATTTTCTAGTATCTATAAAAGAGCCTGCAATAAGTTTTGACTATACGTTAATGTTTTGCTCATACATTCTTGTTTAAACAGGCTGATGAGAACCCAGATTTTTTCAAGACATGGTACCCACCACTGGAGAAAACCTTACCGTGTCTGTCAAAGCCATATTGTTGTTTGGAGCCTGTTGTTTTTACTGGTTTAGCTCAGGTTTATATGATTGCTTAAACTCCTTGATTTGACACCGTTTCTTCAGTTTAAATATTTTTTATTTTATTTTAAATGGTTATTTTTTTTCTTTTCATCGGGAAGCAGTAGAAGTTTGTGCAATATCCATTCGGTTTGATGAACTGTAAGTATTTATTTTGGCTGTGAAGGTCTTAAACATAACGAAGATGAAGGTGAGGGACTAAAATGATGGATTATGATTGTGTTCCAATTTCTCAAAATGTTTCCGTCTTTTTACTCTTCATCTACAGAAAGCAAGCAAACTTATTGCTAAAAAATCACAGGTTGTTCTCTATGGTGAAAATTGTATAACTAATTGCTCTGTTTTCTTGTTATTCCAAATTGCACCATTTGAAATTGGATTTTCTATTACACACAAAGAACTAGATTTCTCTCATTTGCTTGGTAGTGCCCCGTAAAGAAATTCTCTTCAATTTCATGCTCCTATTGTTTTCCTTGCTATTATTTCGAGCCACTTTCGGAAAAGCATAATTGCTCATAGACTTTAATTCTTCTGCCAGGAGAATGTAAGGCGACTTCTTAGAGGTCAAGCATCTTTATTCGACTGGACAAGATCAACCTCGTAAAACAAGAACTTTATCCCCCTGGGTTTTGGAAAGTCAGCTAGATGCCAAGAAGGTATATGGTTTTCTGCTTGTAAGCTGTATTATCTCTTTCTAATTATGTTAAAACTTTTCCTTTTGCGAAATTTTGTTTTGTAACTACTTTTCCACTTATACACTTTCTATGAAAACATTACTGTGCTGGAGAATTGTGTTGCACATGTAGTATGAGTATGACTCAACTGATTTATTTAAAAAAAAAAACCTCATGTTGCAGTCCCATTTGTCCATGTTTGCGTATTGATCTGATTGTAAATTGCATTTGTATTTTTTTTCTTTGGTGTTGCAAGTATTTTCATATTCATCTGTTTCCCACAGGATCTGGAGAGAAACCTCAAAACCAATTGCAAAGAGTTTATAAAGTTGGTCACCTAGCTAGTTGTAGATCCAATGCTTTCATTTGTGAGAATGTTAAAAGTTTTTTTCATTCATTTCTAAAGCTTGCTTAAATACTACTCCCTTCGTTTCTGGAAAAGTGTTACTATCACTTTTTCATTTTAGCCTAAAAATAAGCCAATTTGAAAAAGTGATAGTAACTCTTTTCCTGAAACGGGGGTAGTATATATCTAATGTGTCATAGTGGAAATTTTATGCGGTTCTGCCTGAATTCAAAAGTGGGTTTTCTCTTATTAAACTTAAAAAATGTGTTTCTTATGTGACAGCAGTGAAAGGTGCATTGTCTGTAGGCAGCCAAGAGAGAAAACCAGACTTAGCTTTGATGAAACCCCTCAGGACTCAAGCCATCGCTACTCCAGATAACTTAGTTGAGCTTGTTCAGAAGGCATTCTATAATTTTAAACCAATTACAATGTGTTGGTATATTAAAAGTGTTGTATTGGTACTAATACTCATTCAATGACTCTTTGCCATGTTCATTTCCATACGGGTTTGATATCGAAGGAGACGACAAAGACACGAGAGATGAACCCAGACCCACATAACAATCAACAGGCTGATGAACGCGGAGATGATGGTCAACAGGTAAATAAGTATTAACCACTTTAAACCAATCTTGATTGCCCTTACTACTGCTTGTCTTACTCTCCACATAATAACTTTGGGTTTTTTTCTAGTTAACTTAAGAAAATGTTCACATCATGGTATAATACTGACGTTGTACTTTAAATGATTGTATCTGAATTGCTGAAGCTAATGTAAAGACAATCACAGATATGGGAACCTTGTATGCAAACCTAATGCATTTATCTCGTTAGTTTATTTTGGGGTTGTGTGAACTCAAGCACTCTGCAGTGATACCGTTGTATGGTTGCGGTGGGTTGGTCCTGTTCTGTACAAGGATAGGCATGCTCAAATATCACTTACCTCCAGCACCACCATGCATCTTTAATTTTCTCAGGGGTTCTGTTATAAAGACTATGAATTGCTAATGGTTAGTTGTTGTTCTAACTAACTGAGCATCTATTTCTTGTTGGGGTGAGATTGTTTTTCAATAGACCTGTGTTTCTCTAGATAGTATGAATATGAGTACAACTCTAATTGAGTTTTCTAGCTTCCTATCTATTTTGCTCGTTTTTCAGTAATTTGTATTAAATAGTAACCTAATACTAGCTGTGCTTCTATTTATGCAGGGTCCCGAGGATAGAAGTGGAGATGTTCATTAGCCTATCTTATTGAAGGAGGACATTATCAGCGTAAACTATGATGCCTTTCTCACTGATGTGGAAGCAGGAGATATGCTCGGAGGACATTACAGGTTACCTACCTTTTCTTCTTCACTGTAATCTTATAACATGTTGTTGTAGTATATTGTCCTAGTTCTAACTGGTTGTGTTGATTCAAAATTTGATTCTGCCGTTGTTTATACTTGTTCTATACTGAAAAGGACTGGGAAGATATCAAGTTTTGTGTGGACAATAAAATTGACTTCTGTGTTGTTTCCTTTGTTAAAGACGCCCACCTGATACATGAATTGAAAGATTATCTCAAAAGTAAAAATCTTCGCTACCTTCCACAGTTGATTTGGTATATGTAGGTGCAAATATATATATTTGCAGGTGCAGGAATATGCACGAATTTATCAAACAAAATAATTTTTTAACCTTATCAAAATCCGCAACTAATATAAGCGTTGGTAAAATTACGTTGCTTTATCACATAAAATGAAATAACCAGCCGTCAACATTTATCATGGGACCTACCTTAACGTTGCTAATACACTATTTTCCGTTGCTTAAATCTTATTTATCCGTTGCTTTAATACAAATAAGCAACGGATATAATGCTGCTTTAATTAAATTGTGCAACGTTTACTTACGTTGTAAATTCGTGCAAAATTTGTTACTCCCTGTTCCCAACGGATGTAAGCTTTGCATAAATTCACTGCAACGTTTATATTCGTTAAAAGGCCAAAATGGCGTAGTGTCAAGGTACATAATTGAGATTTGCATTACAAATCCGAAATTAAAGTTGTTCTCCTGTATCTAATATTTACTGATTTTTACACCCATATACTACTTAGTATAAATTTTTTTCTAAATCATATATTTTGTGATTATTTGTTTTTAGCATCTTTTTTTACAACATCACAAATAAAAGTAGGCTTCCATCTCTTTTTTTTTTTTACTTAGTTTTGATTCTTTTGATTAATGGTTCCAAGAATAGACATATGTGATAAGGTTAAACAGTCGATTACACAACTTTTGATCTTTGTGATGAGGATGGTCACTAAGAACTTAATAGGTTTCTCCTTTGTTGCGATGGCGTTTCTTCAGAAAACTATTTATTTTTCTTGCGAAAAAGTATTTTTAAAATTGTTTTCAAACAATCTGGGTTAAATTTAGAAAAGGTTTCTGTGAAGATGAAATATTAGAAGTTAGGTTCTCAAATCTATGTTTTTAATTTGATGGGTCTTAGTAAAGTTTGATTTTACGGGGTGCTAGATGAGTTTGAGTCTGCAAGAACGTAGGTGATGCCTGTTTGAAGATACCAAACGGAGATCCTAATGTTCCTGATATATTAGCAAAGTAAATCTGATGGTTTATAGAGGTACATAAAAAATATATTTATGATGGGTACAAAAAATTAACTTAAAGGGTACATAGATAAAAGGTATTGTTAGTATTTTTAAGGGTATATACTGGAGCACCATAAAACTTTAGATCATAAAACAATTTTTAGCTCACTTGTAAATACGGTGAACGCCATAAAATAGAATGCTACTTACCGGTCACGAGTACACTATGCTAACTTCACAATCATATCTTTCTGAACTCATATCCTGACTAGAATCCTGGTAGGATTTCTTTCAAGTTTTTTGGTCCTTGGCTTAATCACTAGGAATGCAAAGACATTATTGCTGAGTGTTGGTCCTCTGACCATTCTGGTTCCTCTGCTTTTATCATTTGTATAAAACTTAAGGAGGTTAAAACCAAAGTTAGAGTGTGGTACAAAGTTGTTTATGGTATATCAAAACCAACCTTGAGGAAAGTATAAAACATTTGGATTGGATTTCCAAGAATAAATTTGATGTTCACAGAGGTAATGCTTTGAGGAAAGCCAATAATACTGTAAAACATTGGTATCTATTCAAGAAAAAATTTGGAAAACCAAAAGTAGGGAGGAAACCATAAAATTTGGTGACAGGAACACTAAATTTTTCCAATGTTGCTAAGAAAAAATGAGAAGAAATAAGATTGATGCTACTAAGGATGAGAATGGTAATTTGGTCAGTAATGGCAATCTAATCTCAGAGTGTTTTTCTAAACATTTTGAGAAAATGGACACTGTTGAACATGTTTTATTTAAATCAAAGCATTCTAAATCTCATCCTAGTTCCATATCTAGCACTGAAATGCAATCTGTTATCCATTCATGATGCTCTGGAAATCAAGAATAGCCTGTTCAGCATGGAAGGAGACAAGGCTCCTGGTCCCAATGGTTTTCCACCAAACTTCTTCCAAGATAATTGGAATATTTTGGGAGAAGACATTGTCAATATGGTTCAAAATTTCTTTACTTATGGTTTTATTCTCAAGGAAATGAACTCCACCTTCATATCCCTTATACCTAAAATTGATGCCCCCTCCTCCCCCTCTCATTGCAGACCCATATCTCTCTGCAACACCACCTATAAAATCATTTTTAAAGTTCTAGCCCAAAGACTAAAACCTCTTCTGCCTAAACTCATATCCGCTTTTCAATATGCTTTTATCCGGAGTAGGAAAATATCTGACAATATAACTATTGCTCATGAGCCCATTCATAATATGAACACTAAATGAGGGAAAAGGTGGAAATTGTGTTATGGGTATTAAGATTGATATGGATAAAGCTTTTGACATGTTGGACTGGAAATTTCTTCTAGCTATTATATCCAAGATGGGATTTATTGATAAGTGGTGTAATCTCATTAACCAGTGTATCTCTACTACTAACCTGGTTGTGCTGGTTAATGGGGTACCTGGGAAATTCTTCAAACCTTTAAGAGGCTTAAGACAAGGGGATCCTCTCTCCCCATATCTCTTTATTTTCTACATGGAAGCTCTCTCAAGAAATCCTCTTCATGCTGAAAGCCTTGGCCTGATACATGGGATTCAAATATGTCTAGTTGTTCCTTCTATATGCCATCTCTTATTTGTTGATGATTGCATTATCTTCTATAAAGCTAATCTGGAGGAGAGTAGGAATCTGGTGGACATCTTTAGTCAATCCATCTCTACTTCTAGTCAAATGATAAATTTCTCTAAATCTGGAATATTATTTAGTAAAAATACTTGCCATTCTTTAGCTGCAAATATAGTGATGATATGGGTGTTCAGATGATTAATGCTAATGATAAGTACCTGGGGTCCCTGCTATTTACAAATAAGAGTAAGATCCAAGCTTTTTAATCTTGCATTGTTAGCCTCAAGTTTAAGCTTACTGGATGGAAAAGCAAGTCCCTTACTCTTGCTGGGGGGGCTACTATGATTGCAAATGTTACTTCTTACACTTATCAGATGAATTGCTTCAAGCTGCCTAAGCAAACTTGTAAAGACGTGAATAAAATTCAAAGAGATTGCTTCTAGAATAAAGATCCTAAAAAACCAAAAGGGTTGTACTTTATAGCATGGGATTCTGTTTGGAAAACAAAGGAGATAGGTGGGCAAGGCTTCAAAAACTTGGAATACTTTAATGAAGCCATGATAACAAAAATTGGATGGAGACTTATTCAAGAACCAGATTCTCTTTTTTCTTATATTATGAAATCTAAACATTATGGTGATAAGGATATTTGCAGAATGAACACTTGTTTTAGGGTGAAAACAATAGACTATAAAAAAGCACTTTCAAGTAGGTATGAGAGATCAAGCTCGAACAGGACGAGCCTAAACCAAGAAATAGTCGTTCACGTCCTTCTTCGATCACAAAGGTGGAGAAGAATGGGTAGGTCTTAGGGGAGGGAAGCAAAGAAGATTGAGAAAATTCAATGTGATGAGTAATTGTAGTGTGTAAAAAAGAATGGATTATCTCTGGGATGAATCGCCAATTCTGTATATCTTCTTGTTGGTTTTCTCTTGTTTTTTCTGTCTTTTCTAATTCTGAGAAGACACATTGATTTCTCGTAAGTGGTGGAAGTTATAGAAGAAGTGGAGGAGTAATGATTATGAAGATTGTAGTGGAGTCATGCCCGAAATGTAAGGAAGACTTGTATGACCGGGTGTGATTTTGATAAGTGGTAAGAAAGTTCGTTTACTAGGACTTGTGATAAGTGGTAAGAAAGTTCGTTTACTGGGACTCAGAATTCCATCGATTTTCATATTCATGTGGTTCAAATATTGATTCTTAACCATTTAAGCTCTTTCATGGACTCTTTTTATTTTCCAAAAGTGGATTTCTAAACTATTATATGTAAATCATAAGCATGGTGCATCAAAAGTTCTAAGACTAAGCATACACCATCAACAAAATAACAACTAATTAGTAAAAATCATAAATCAATTAAAATGAGTGTAACAAGTCAAAAAGAATCGAGTATAGTTACCAAACAATTGCGAAAAATAGCTTCATCCATTATCCAGTATTGGGGTTTAGCTCATCTTGCTCAAAACACTCTCAAAAGATTGATACATGGCTCAAAAAGTGCTTGAGAGGAAGAAAAAAAATAAAAAATAACTGACACAGTGAATTTGAGACCTTTATAAATGTTACTAAGAAGAATGAAACAACAACAGATATAAGTGTTTCTTTTCTATCGATGAAAGGAGCAGAAAAGATTATTTTTTATGATGTTGTTCTTTGTTTTGCGAAGAAGCTCTTCGTTTTTATGACAAAGTTCTTCTTTAAACCTTTGGGTAACGGTTTCTTCTATCTTTTAGTAACATTTTCTTCATCTTCTTCACCCCATCAGAAATTTTGCAGAGAATTTTTCTAGCTTTTTGGCCGAAGCCAACCCCCCCCCCCCAAAAAAAAAAAAAAAAAGATCCTTTCACATCTCTTCTATTTATATTAGAGCAATAACTCACACCAAATCTTCTCCCAAATCATTTGTTTTAATGAGAAAAAGATCACGACCATTATTTTTTCTCTTTTTTAACACCCGAGAATATTTTCTTCAACATCGAATCTGATTCTCTTTAAATATGTTTTTTTTCTCGATTTTATGTTGTTCGAGCTTTCAAGGAGATAATATCTCTTTTTTACAGAATATTCACTTTTAAACTATACTACTGAAAATAGTTTCTTCCTAATTTTCAAACTTTCCGAGAATAAGACTTTCAATTTGATACGATTATGTGTCTTTTGGTCGTGAACAACAAGGAAAGAATATCCTTGTCTTAACTTCACAAAATCTTCTCCAAATATTTGTTAATAAATCCACGTAGATTTGAGAAGAAGCAATTCCCGCCAATTTTTGATTTTTGAAAAGAGGGTGCCCCAATCCAAGAGTTGGGTGCCTTTAACAAATGAACTGGGTGCCTTTATCAATTCTTGTGAGTGCCTTTAACACTTTTGAAGGGTACTTTTAACACTTTCAAGCTATCTTTTCCACGATTGCTTATTCTTCTAAAAATACCTAAAAACACAACAATTAACCAAATTAATACAAAATAAAATACTAACAACATTTATTTTTGGGACTAATATAGACACAAATATGTGTCTATCATTACCACTACTCCTCGTAGTCTCAACTATCTTGTAACTTTTCCACTACTTGTTACGTTCTTGTTCGTGGATGTGTTGCCACAACACACGATTTTCGTAGGCCGCCAGACCAATACCTCAATGGGAATCCCCCCATGTGTTGTATTTGATGTCTCGCAGAATGATAGTGGACTCGTGAACCACTACTATTTTGATTAGGTCAAGTCAAGTCAAATGACTTGCTAAGTCAGTGAAGTCGCGCAACTCATTGAATTGGTAGTTAGACTGATCAGTGTCGAGTCTGATAAGTTTAGTGACTATGTACTATCTTAGGAATAACACGGCAGAACTTTAATAGTTATAAGTCTGCTTAGAAGTAGCAAGACATAATTATGAAAGTAATTAAAGCCAATATTGTGAGTAGCTTCCTTAGCAAGAAGGCTCATTAGTTAATCATATAAGGCTAACATTGGTATTAGGCCACTACTGAAAAGAATGACATATTTCTAAAGGAAGCAGCTAGCAAGGCTTGCACAAATGGAGATGTGCTAGCTTCTTAGCGCAAAAGCTAATGTGCTAGTATTTTGAGAGCAAGGATAATGTGGTAGCGTTTTGAAGGAAAAGCCAGTGTGCTAGCATTTCGGCAAGGAAGCTACTTTTTAGCTGCAAAGTCTAAGATGCTACTAGCCAACGATGCTAGCACCAATACACGACTTTAGTCAAGGAAGCATAGCGTTTAATGCGCCAAGTCAAAGAAGCTAGCGTTGTTGGGATAGAACGCTGCCAATCCAAGGAAGCTAGTGCAATGCGCTAGGTAAAGGAAGTTAACTAGGTCAAGGGATCTAGTACCAACAATCAAGGAAGCTAGCTAGGTCAAGGGCGCTAGTGCCAACAATCAAGGATGTTAGCTAGGTCAAGGGTGCTAGCGCCAATACACTGTGGCTGGAACGCATCTTGGCCTAGGTCGCTAGCGCCAATCCGCTTGCTGGAACGCCTTTTGTTCAAGGAGATTAGCGTCAATGCGCCGTTGGCTAGAACGCTGCTTGGCAGAGGAGGCTAGCGCCAGTGCGCTAGGACGCTTGCTGTTCGGGGGGCTAGCGCCAGGCTAAGACGCTTTCTATCCAAGGAAGGCTAGCGCTCTTGCGCTAGGCTAAGACGTTGGATAGGGCCAAGGAATCTAGCGTCTAATACGCTTGCAAAATGTAGCGCCAAGGCTAAGCCGCTGCTTATGCCAAGCAAGTTAGCGCTTCTAGCGCCAATGCATTGTTATTCCAAGAGTTAGCTCTAATGCAAGAAAGGGCTAGGGTTAACTTAGCTCAGAGGCACAATGCGCCTTCGAAGGCAATGTTCCTTATTTGTGGCGTGTCCAAGAGAAATGGCGCATTATTCGTGGCTTGTCTTTGAGAAAAGTGCTAAAGTGGCTTATTTTAGGCGTAGGATAAAAACTTGTGATGTGTTCGTTGAGAACAAGGCGTTAAGCTAGTTGGGGATTAAGCACTAGCTACTCCCAGATTTGATATATGTTATTGGAACATCGGTGCGCACTCGAGGAAAGTACAAGAAGTTCACCTATGGAATTTATGCGACTTGAGACTAGTTCGATATGGAATAAATATTGTGAATATTGAGGAGGTTGCACGGCCAGTTTAGAATGCATGTAGTTGTTCATAGAGACTGTATTCTTAATTCGCTTGCGGAATATATAAGTAGAAATACAGTATTTCGTGTTTTGGTATAAAGCTAGAAATATGTGCATAAGTATGTGCATATATTTCTATGTTTCTGCTTCTAAACAGAGGGAAATTTTATAATTCTAGCCCTTGTCAAAAACTCACCATCTACAACACTAAACCAGAAAAGACAGATTCTTGGATATGCAAAGGTATTATTGAAGGGGTGGAGAATATCCGAAAGTACTATATTTGGAAAGTTGTAAATTGCCAGAAAATCCAGATACATACTGATAGGTGGATTACTGGAAAAGATTCTATCCTAGAAAAACCAAACCTTTGTCCTTCTGATATGACTTATGTCACCCAACTTATCAATATGCAGGGTGATTGGGATTCTAACATCATAGCTCTTTGGTTTTCTCCTGAAGACCAAAATGTTATCCTATCAACTTCTATCAATGTTCTTAAAGATAATCTTATTTCTTGGAGTTCAAATGAAAAGGGAGACTTCTCTGTAAAATCCTTTTATAACAAGAAAATTGATGCAAAATACAAAGATGATGACCCTATCTTTACTTGGAATGATATCTGGAAACTTGATGCTTCTCCCTCCATTCAATTGTTCATTTGGAAATGTGCTCAGGGTATCCTGCAAACTAATGCTAGAGCTGCTAGCATCCTTCATTATATTGATCCTATTTGCAGCAGGTGTAAAAATGCTGCTGAAAATATTTCTCATTGTCTTATGTACTTCCCCTATGCTACTTTTGTCTGGGTTTAGATGTTTGGTGAAAATTACTGGCTAAATTACTGGTTCTCCTCTGACAACTTCAAATTCTTGGACTGCTGCTTATGCTACTACATCTTGGTTTATTTGGAAAGCCAGATGTGATTTGGTCTTCAAAATATCTCTTATACTTCCTCCACTATTGCTGACAACATCAAACAACATATAGGTTCCTTTGTTAGAGTGGTTCACAACCAAAGTCATATCATAAACAATATTTATTACCAAGTTACTGATGCGTGTCGTAGGTGCAATCAAATTAGTGATCTTATTTCCACTAAATTAAAGAATAATATAATAGAAGTCAAGTTCGTTCCCACTATGAGCTAGGTATTTAAGTTGTTTAAAGTGTCATAATAGGGGTTCGGATCTTCGCCTAGAAGTCCCTTGAACTTCTTCAAATAGTGAATAAGATTCGACTTCAGCTCCACTATGTCAGTTAAAGTAACACACAATCGTTGTGAATATAAACATAGAGATGTTAACTCTCTTAGCTTCTTCTCCGGAGGTTGAGGAGCACCCATCTCTTCTATGCGATCTTCCTTTTTGTCCGAGTATGAAAATTCACTTGGTGAAGAACTAGGTGAAACGGAGTGTTCAATGCTCGAACGAAGTCTCTTAATAAATTGCATGATCGAAGACGTATATTAATGGGACTTGGTCTTCCCTCTTTAAGCCTTCACAAAAGGGACGGTACCTGAAACCAAAAATATATAGAAAACAAAGTTAAAAAAAAAACAACTAAAAACAAGAATAAACGAAAACAAATAACAACTAAAACAAACTGCTCCCCGGCATCGACGCCAAAATTTGATGCGTGTCGTAGGTGCAATCAAATCAGTGATCTTATTTCCACTAAATTAAAGAATAATATGATGGAAGTCAAGTTTGTTCACACGAGGAGCGAGGTGTTTCAGTTGTTTAAAGTATCACAATGGGGGGTTTATTTTAGGATTTTAGCAAAGTAAATAAGAAAGCAATTAAAGTAATTAGGTTGTAAGCAATGGAGAAAGATATGATCGAGAAATCCTTCTTCGTTACTAAACATTCGTCAAAGTAGTATACTCATCTATTCATTGTTAATCACCAATTATCACCAACCGTAGAATAACAATAAGATTTGTTATCCCCAAAATTCCTTGTATCACTGGATACGGAAGCGCTCGACTACCATATTTTATTCGATTGGGCCACCCAGAATAAGCTCTCAAGGTGTAACTCAATCGAATGCTTTAGGTCTTGTGAATTTAGGTTGATCCTTGCATCACACATAAGGTCGGTCTGCGTACTAGTGTTATCTTTACACGCAATTGCTCCACAAAATCCCTCTGCAAGGTATCGCGTTTTCTACTCGTATAGGAGGTGTTCAACTATTATACGTATCTCACAACTCTCTATTAGCTTTAGATTAATTAACGAACCGAATTAGTTGGCCACCTAAATAATCTATCAATCAAGCATAAACATTCATATTAGTAAAAATAAACGATAATCATGTGATAATTAGAAGAATAAATTTATATGCTAAATTAAATCATGTATTAGAACTTAGAATTCATCCTCAATCACTTAGATGTTTATATACTCATCTATGTAGAAGCATCCATGTTATACACATAAGAAAATAGTTAAGAAATCGTTACGATAATGGAACCGCTCTGAAACCCTAGCTTTCTCCTCTTTTGGTGTTGTTGATCTCCTCCAAGACTTGAAAAGTTTTGTAAAAGGTTGTAAAAGATGACTTCTTAATATCTTGGGAGTCTCCTTATATAGTTTTCTTGATATCTAGGGCTTAGAATCCTTTCAGGCCTGGGTTTTCTTTTTTACAAGTCCAATTTTACGTACGGATGGGAATACTCTAACAACCAACTGTAGGTCAAATAGATGTTTTGGGTAATTCCAGAGTCATTTACGGCTAGGTTTTTGGATTTTCTGGCCGTAACTGAGTCTGAAATTCAATTTCTTCCTTCACTGTTTTGGCCATAACTTCTTCACCGATGTCCGATTGACCTTATTCTTTTTACGTTAGCTTCTACTCTTCGTCCTCTACAAGATGGTGTCTTAAGAATTTTCGTATCTCTTTATTATATTTTATGGATAGGTTAGGAGTGATTTCCTAACCATATGTGAGTCTGGAACTCTTGTTTCAACACTTCGACTTGTCTACGGCTAGGTTAAGATGATTTCCTAGTCGTAGATCTGATCCTGACACTTCTCTCGAACATTAATCCTTCTACGGCTGGGCCAACATGATTTTCTAGCCGTAAATCAGAAGAAACTCTCATTCTCTTCCAAGGTCTATTGATAGATACATATTTGTGTCTAATTTGATCTCACTTCTGAATATTGTTAGTCCTTATTTTGTACTAAAATTGTATTTTCATTATGTTTGTAGTTATTTTTTAAGGATAAATTATTACAGAAAAATCATCTTTAAATGTGTTAAAGGCACCCAATAAATTGATAAAGGCACCCCTCAAGTTTTGGATAAGAGCACCCATGAGTTGGATAAGGGCACCCATGCCCAAATTCAAATAAAAACTATTGGCGGGAAATGTTATTATCTTTCACTACCCGATCTGTGCAAATCTTGATCGAATATTTTGAAGATTTTTAAAGGCTTTTATGACAAAAAGATTTTAGTACATTACTTGTAGGAATATATGCACATTTAGGAAACTGAAAACCAAAAAAAATATCAATGAATATCTTGTTCTCGCTGTTAACAGGAAAAGAAATCAATCACGTGAAAATATGGGAATTCCTTCCTATTTCACTTGATTACGTTTCTATAATGACAATATGTTGTAAGATAACTATGACAGCTATGGTAACACACATAATCACCGGGAACAAAATCAGGATAAAAAATAAAGAAAATATTTTCCCGTGAGAAAGAGAAGTCTGTGAGAATTAATTGAAGATTTTGAGGAGTTAATACAAGATTTGGGTTGATTCTGATGGCTTAGTATAAATAGATATGATTTGAGAAGAGATAGGGGGGCTGGAGAGGCCAGAAGTGAAAAAAATCAAAATCCAGAAAAATGCTCATGATGAAGAAGATGAAGAAAACGTTGTGATAAGGTTGAAGTTTATGTGGCCAAAAGGTTGAAGATTTTGTTGCTAAAGCTTTTAACTTTGCAACATTTATTTTCATTTGCAATGTTTATCTTCAGTGAAACACTTTTCCCTATGTAACAATGTGTTTGTAACGCTTATAAACGTTACAAACTCGTTGTTTTCATTACTTTCACTCTTTTTTCATCATTTGTAAACACTTTGAGCTATGTACTAATCTTTTGAGGGTGTTTTGATCAAGATTAGCTAAACCCCATCACTGAGGCAAGAAGGAAGCCATCTTTCCATAATTAATTGGTAACTTTTAATTATTTTTTATATGACTTTTTCATTTATTTTTAATTGAAATTAAGATTTTTCTTAATTGATTGTGATTTTATTTGATGGTTTATGCTGGGACTTAGAGCTTTTGATGAGCCATGCTTGTGATTTACAATTGATATTTTAAAAATCTACCTTTGGAAAAAATTAGAGTCACCTATTTGAGCTAAAATTGTATAAAATTATTATTTTTGGAACCAATTAAAAGTGGTTATTAGTGAAATCCATTACCTCAGTATTTGTGAATATTATTTTCATATTCTGTGTATATTTTTTAGTTTAAAATTAGTTTAATAAATCTAAAATTATTCTTCACAAGTTCGAGAGTTTGAAACCCTTTCTTACCACACTATCAAAACCACATCATCTATGGCTAGCTTTCCATGCTTTCCTAGCCGTAAGTTAATCTGAGACTTGGTCCTTTCTTCGACTTGTTTTACGGCTAGCTTTTGAGAATTTTCTAGTCGTAAATGCTGTTGGATTTCCATTCTAAAAGTGTACTTTTCAGCTCTAACTTCTCAGTTTCACTCCGGAATAAATCATTTTCTCTTCTTAGCTCTTTTCAACACCATTTCCATTGATTTTCGGATGATTCACCTAAAGAAACAAATAAAATAGAAAAAAAGTAATAACAAGATAATATGCAAGAATTATAACTAAAACTAGTATGGAATTGAAACTATACGTGTAAATTATGCACTTATCAAATTCCCCCACACTAAGCTTTTTCTAGTCCTCGAGCAAACTACTATCTAAACTAACTTAAACTAAACTAAAATACAAAAACTCTATTTCGTCGAGGACACGGTTACACTTAGCATGTGTATCAAGCCTTTAAACCCCTAGGTCTCCCTAGTGAACGAGTTATAGTCTCGTGAGGGTTTACAAGAGGTATATCCATAAAAACTACTCCAACTTCAAAGTCACAACCAAATAATAAGAAGTTAGAAAGGCCAAAGAATATTATTCTCATGCTTAACTCTTAAGTTAGGAAAATACCACCATATGAAAGACTCCAGGTTCGAGAGTGATCGAATGTTTCGACTTCTGCGTCACCAATAGGGTTTTATGAACTTGAACTCAAAATACGCAATTTATGCTCCTCATATGTGCAGACAGGAATGAAGATATGAATCATGCACACGTTCAGTGGTGGGAAGGAAAGGTAACGTTCCGAATTATATGAAGACATTATCCTATAGAACGTGGGACGAGAAAGAACCCCTTTTTTCTGATGACCTCTAAGAAAGGAAATCAACCACTATGTGAGGATGAAAATGCTTACTTTCCATCTCACCCGATTTACAATCAACACCACTCTCACAGCATTCAGTAGAAACGTCTTCGGTCTTTGGTCTTCAACTATTGATGGTAAACTCTTGAACTTCATAGAACTTTGAAAAATGTAACTCTTTTCCTCAATTTCTTGTTGTTTGAAACATATTTATAGATTTCTTTGTCCCCACGGCCTTATTGAATGAATACAAAAACAAATATACACTAAAACAATATAAAACATTTTTTTATCTTTTATTTTTTATTTTTTTTATTTTGCTAAATTGAAATACAAACTAACAAATGAAACTAATATGGCCATGTGAGAAGGACTTTACCACTTGATTTTTCACAGCTTGTCTTGTCTCAATATCATAAACTTCATAAAAATTCACATCTTTTGATTTTCTTTCTCTCTTGTACATAAGTCTTCAACATGTTTATATAATTCTGCTATTTGTATTGTTGCTTTACTTGAATATGAAATTATCTATTTCTTGTACAATTGCTTGTAAACCTTAAATGTCTTCAACTTCCTTTAAATTTGTGATTATCTGCTTGTTGATGATGATATATTTCTATGGACCTGTTGTCGTCGAGAGAATGGTGCCAACTGCAAACAAGACTACAACATAAAGTTAGCAATTCTGAGGACACCCTCATGATTGATAAAATTAGCACTCAAGAAATCAAAAAGTAGTTCTTAAATTGGTGCGAGGTTGATAGCTCATCATTCTACCCGGAATTTGTACAGATGAAACTCCAAACAGAAAATAAAGGTACAAATAATTGTAGGTTTGGTGCCTCACTCATGGGTATTAAATGATCATCTTCTTTAATACTGTATTCTCTATCGGCAGTTTAAGTTCATTGTTGTCAGCTCTAGTCTCTCAACAACTAAGCACCCCGAATATAGTTCTCTAATACTTATAAATTCAGTTATTTCGGTTAGAACTCCGTATGTAAACTTAGATAAAAGTATACAAAGTGACTCTAAAAATCTCTAAAGGTTGGAGGTTCTTATGCAAATATGTACAAAAAGTTTAGAAATTCTACCTACAAAAGTGAATCCAAAAATCTATATGCTTAACCACTCCCTCACACTTAATCTTTGCATTGTCCTCAATGTAAAATAAATAAGAGAAATTCTAACATGATATGAAAAACTAAGAAAAATCAAAAGATAAAGATAGAAATACAAAATCAATGGGTTGCCTCCCATGCAGCGCTTGGTTTAAAGTCCTCAGTCCGACTCTCTACTCGGCCGTATTACTCCTCCAGAGGAAGCAAATCATGAAGCTCAATCTCATTTACATCCATCGTAGTGAAACCTTCATAGTATGGCTTTAATCTATGGTCGTTGATCTTGAAAATTTTTACAGTTTTGGGGCTAGAGATTTCAACAGCACCATGAGGAAAAACATTAGTAACAATAAATGGTCCCATCCATCGGGACCTTAGCTTACCAGGAAATAATTTTAGACGAAAGGACTTTTTATCCCACAACAAAAGTTTTTAGAGAAATCATCTTGTCGTGAAAGAACTTAGTCTTCTCTTTGTATTTACGAGAATTCTCGTAAGCATCTTTACGTATCTCCTCTAGTTCATTAATTTATAGTTGCCTTTGTTTCCCCTCTTTATCATACTCCATATTGCACATCTTTATCGCCCATAAAGCCTTATGTTCAAGTTCAATCGGAAGATGACAAGCTTTTCCGTAAACCAACCGATATGGAGACATGACAATCGGTATCTTGTATGCCGTTTTATACGCCCATAATGCATCGTTGATCCAAAAACTCTAATCTTTCCATGTAGTATTAACGGTTTTCTCTAAAATCGACTTAATCTTACGATTTAAAATTTCAGCTTGCCCACTAGTTTGTGGGTGATACGGTGTATCGGCGTTGTGAGTAATGTTGTACTTCTTGGGAAGAGCATGGAAGGATTTTCGAAAGTGTGAACCTCCATCACTAATAACCACATGTGGTGTTCCATGTCTAGTGAAAATATTTTCCTTCACAAACTCACAAACAACTTAAGAATCATTAATAAGGGTGGTTTTATCTTCCATCCAATTCAAAACGTAATCCACAACAAGAAGTATATAAAATTTTCCGTACGAACTAACAAAAGGGCCAATAAAATCAATTCCCCACACATCAAATATCTCCACAGGGAGAGTCGGTGTGAATGTCATTTGATTTCGAGCACCTTTTCCCGTTCGTTGATATCGATCACAAGATTTGCAAAAGCCATATGCATCCTCAAATAGAATAGGCAATTAAAATATACTCTCAAGAACTTTGAGAGCCGTACGTTCATAACCAAAATGGCCACCACAAACATAAGAATAACAAAAATTAAGAATGGAATGAAATTCAGAGTCAAGTACGCACCTGCACTAGACATTGTACTAGGTACTTGCCTTGTGGCCAAGTAGTTCACTATATCAGCGTACCAAGGTGTTGAAGCATCGATTGAGAAAAGTTGTTCGCCTGGGAAACGATCCTGTAATGGAAGGTCCTCTTCAGAAATGACAAGTCTACTAAGATGATCAACAACTGTATTATCAACACCTTTCTTGTCTCTAATTTCTATATCAAATTCTTGCAGCAACAGAATCCAACGTATAAGTCGTGGCTTACCTTCTTTCTTCTTGAGTAGGTATCTAACTGTTGTATGATCAGAATATACAACCACTTTTGTGCCCACCAAGTATGATCTAAATTTTTCTAGTGCAAAAACTATAGCCAACAACTTTTTCTCTGTGGTGGAATAATTGATTTGTGTATCATTTAGGGTCCTAGATGCATAGTAAATCACGTGGGATAATTTGTCCACCCTTTGACCCAAAACGGCTCCAACTGCATAGTCGCTCTCATCATACATCAGCTCAAACGGTAAACTCCAATCGGGTGACTTGATAATTGGTGCAGTCGTCAACAACTTTTTCAATATGTCAAAGGCATCCTTGCACTCCTTGTCGAAGTTAAAAGTAGCCTCCTTTTGCAACAATTTGCACATTGGCATTGAGATTTTGGAGAAATCTTTGATAAACCGCCTGTAAAAACCCACATGACCAATAAACAAGCGAGTCTCCCTTATCGGAGTGGGATATTATAAGTTTATTATTAAGTCTATCTTTGTTTTTTCAACTTTGAGCCCTCGAGATGACACAATGTAACCGAGCACCATACCATGGTTCACCATAAAGTGGCATCTCCCAGTTAAGAACAAAATTAGTGTTTATGCATCTTTTTTTAGAACAAGTTCATGATTTTCTAAAAAAATATCAAATGAATCGCCATAGACACCTTATGATTTAACAACGAGGATTGAACCAAGACTAGAGATCCCTAGTCCAAATGACATTACTTACACTTGGTAAAAAAATGACTCAAAAGAATCAGATGGAAGAGAACTTCGCTTTCTAGAGCTAGAAAGCATCAAAGTTTGGTAACAGATTCTTTTGTACAATGCCTAATTTATGAAGATGAATAGATCCATAGTATGTTCAGCTGCTCGGCCAGAAAGTAGCATTCTGGATAGACCGAATATAAGTAGGTAATGGAAGAACAAGTCTAAAAATAGATCCTAGATGACGTAATCCTTTTGTTCGGTCAGTTTAAGAAAAAAGATAACTGGAGAATAAACTAAGATCCTTCGATAAAGCAAAAGAGTAGGAAATTAAATTAAGATAGAGTAATTAACAGGAGACATAAGCGCCTACTTGGCTTTCATAATAGCATAGGCTCATATTTATCCCTTCCAATCATCTTCTCTTGTAGGCATGCCAGCTCTACTAACACTAAAATCATCCATAAATACCTCAGGGATGTGTTCCACGTAGTCAGAAAATATACTAATCATACATATCTGAAAAGTGGCAGGCGCATTGCAAAGACCAAATGGCATCCGTTTGTATGCGAACGTACCAAAAGGATAAATAAAAGTTATCTTCTTTTGATCAACTGGTGCAATAAAAATCTTATTGTAACCCGAATAACCGTCCAAAAAGCAATAATGTGAATGTCCTGACATCCTCTCTAACATATGATCAATGAAAGGCAATGGAAAGTGATCCTTCCGGGTAGCAAAATTAAGCTTTTTGTAGTCTATGCATACTTTCCATTCTGTTTGAACTCGTGTAAGAACAAGTTCATCATCTTGATTTCTGACAACAGTAACAGACTTCATAGGTACCACCTGTACCGGACTAACCCATTTACTGTCAGAAATTGGGTAAATTACCCCCACACTTAGAAATTTGAGGATCTCTTTCTTCACGACCTCCATCATTGGGGGGTTAAGCCTATGTTGAGCATCACGTATTGGCTTGGCATCATCTTCCATTAGGATTCTATGCATGCACATATGTGGACTAATGTCTTTGATGTCAGCAATTGTCCAACCAATGGTCGTTTTGTGCTCTTTCAGAACCCTAAGCAGACGTTCTTCTTGTATGGTAGTGAGGTTCTTTGCAATGATCACCGGAAGCTCTTCTTTATCACCCAAGTAAGCGTACTTAAGTGATCGAGAAGAGGCTTCAATTCTAGTTTAGATGCCTGCATAATAGAAGGTAAAGGAACCTCATTAGTTACGGGTAAGGAAATATAATAAATATTACCCGTTTTAGCTTCTTGTAATGCCGTCAAGGAACCACACATCTCCATTAGATCTTTGGATAAGTCAACATCCAAGTTTGGATTCCCATTAAAGATGACGGTTCAGATCTTCGCCTGGAAGTCCCTTGAACTTTGGCATATGGTGAATAAGATTCGACTTCAGCTCCACTATGTCAGTTAAAGTAATACATAATCGTTGTGAATCCAAACATGGAGATGTCAACTCTCGTAGCTTCTTCCCTGGAGGTTGAGGAGCACCCATCTCTTCTATGCAATCTTCCTCTTTGTCCGAATCTAAAAATTCACTTGGTGAAGAACAAGGAGGAAGCGGAGTATTCAATGCTCGAACGAAGTCTTTTAATAAACTGCCTGATCGAAGACATATACCAATAGGACTTGGTCTGTCCTCTTTAAGCATTCACAAAAGGGATAGTACTTGAAACCAAATATATATAGAAAACAAAGTTAAAAAAAATAACTAAAAACAAACCTAAAAACAATAATAAACGAAAACAAATAACAACTAAAACCAACTGCCCTCGGCAGCGACGCCAAAATTTGATGCGTTTAGTAGGTGCAATCAAATCAGTGGTCTTATTTCCACTAAATTAAAGAATAATATAATGGAAGTCAAGTTCATTCCCTCGAGGAGGGAGGTGTTTCGGTTGTTTAAAGCGTCACAATGGGGGGTTTATTTTAGGATTTTAGCAAAGTAAATAAGAAAACAATTAAAGTAATTAGGTTGTAAGCAATTGAAAGAGATATGATCGAGGAATCCTTCTTCGTTACTAAATATTCGTCAAAGTAGTATACTCATTTATTCATTGTTAATCACCAATTATCACCAACCGTAGAATAACAATAAGCTATGTTATCCCCAAAATTCCTTGTATCACTGGATACGGAAGCGCTCGACTACCAGATTTTATTCGTCTGAGCCACCCATAATAAGCTCTCAAGGTGTAACTCAATCGAATGCTTTAGGTCTTGCGAATTTAAGTTGATCCTTGCATCACATATAAGCTCAGTCTGCGTACTAGTGTTATCTTTACACGCAATTGCTCCACAAAATCCCTCTGCAAGGTCTCGCGTTTTCTACTTGTATAGGAGGTGTTCGACTATTATATTATCTCGCAACTCTCTATTAGCTTTAGATTAATTAACAAACTGAATTAGTTGGCCACCTAAATAATCTATCAATCAAGCATAAACATTCATTTGAGTAAAAACAAACGATAATCATGTGATAATTAGCAGAATAGATTTATATGCTAAATTGAATCATGTATAGCTACTCATGGATGTAGAAGCATCTATGTTATATAAGAAAATAGTTAAGAAATCGTTACGATAATGGAACCGCTCTGAAACCCTAGCTTTCTCCTCTTTTGGTGTTGTTGATCTCCTCCAAGACTTGCAAAGTTGTGTAAAAGGTTGTAAAATATGTCTTTCTTAATATCTTGGGAGTCTCCTTATATAGTTTTCATGATATCTAGGGATTATAATCCTTCCAGCCCCGGGTTTTCTCTTTTTACAAGTCCAATTTCACATAAAGGACTTTTACTTAAGGTTGAGAATACTCCAACGACCCAACCATAGGTCAAATAGATGTTTTGGCCAATTCGAGAGTCATTTACGGCTAGGTTTTTGGATTTTCTGGTCGTAACTGAGTTTGGAACTCAATTTCTTCCTTCACTGTTTTGGCCATAACTTCTTCATCCGATGTCTGATTGACCTTATTCCTTTTGTATTAGCTTCGTATATTCGTCCTCTATAAAATGGTGCCTTAAAATCTTCATATCTCTTCATTATATTTTACGGTATGTTAGGAGTGATTTCCTAATCATATGTGAGTCTGGAGCTCTTGTTTCAACAGTTCGACTTGTCTACGACTATGTTAAGATGATTTAGTCATAGATCTGATCCTGACACTTTTCTCGAACATTAACCCTTCTAAGGCTGGGCCAAAATGATTTCTCAGCCGTAAATATGACGAAACTCTCATTCTCTTCCCAGGTCTACGGCTAGTTTTCCATGCTTTCCTAGCCGTGAGTTAATCTGAGACTTGGTCCTTTCTTTGACTTATTTTACGGCTAGCTTTGGAGAATTTCCTAGCCGTAAATGCTTATGGATTTCCACTCCAAAAGTGTAGTTTCAGCTCTAGCTTCTCAGTTTCACTCCGGAATAAACCTTTTTCACTTCGTAGCTCTTTTCAACACCATTTCCATTGCTTTTCTGATGATTCACCTAAAGAAACAAATAAAATAGAAAATAAATTAATAACAAGATAATATGCTTGAATTATAACTAAAACTAGTATGGAATTGACACTATAAACGTGTAAATTATGCACTTATCAGTTAGTGATCAAGATACTAGAGAAAGACTAATAAATCAGCACAGATAAAAAATTGGCTTCATTATTAGCATTTGCTCTCTGAATAATGTTGACATTTCGGAAAACAATGCCTATACACAAATCCCCACTTGGAGTAAGTTTGTTCTTTTTGCTCTGTCTTTCTCAGGAAGTTCGATTGGTGCCAGAACATACTCTATCCAAGGATGTGGCAGAAATGGAGCAACAAAGGGAATTGAGCTAGCTATCAACTGGGAAAATTAATTCCAGACATCAAACATTGATTTCACCTTTGAAGAAGATACAACTTTGGAGGCTATAAAGGATAGTTACAAAAGGGAAGTGCAAGGAAGGTTTAATTTGGGTTATCGTCTAATGAATGTGGGAAACTTTGAAGAAATATCTTTTATGCTCGGCAATCTCAATAAAATTTGGCTTATTAAAAACTCTTATATTTTTAAGTTAATTAGTCTGGCTACCAAAAATAACATTAAGGAGAATTTATATTAGGACATCACACTGTTGCTGAGTTTAATCAAGTCCCCTCATTTTGATAACCTCATAGATAATAGTAATAATGATACCGGTGATATCATGGCTTTACATGAGACTATTTTTAACTATTTTTAGCTCTGTGAGCAAAAACAATGTTAACTGATTTTTGCCTTGGCAGTTCTTTTTCGTATTAAAAAAAAACATTCAAATATGGTCTTTAGTTGTGGTGCATTTTGAAGCGGATAAGTTCAGTTAATCAGTACTGAACTAGGTCAGAGTCGTCAGACCTCACGATTGATAGTTGACTATCCAAGTGAGGAATCTGAAAAACAAATTGACCTTTTAGCTGGAATCTTCAAAACCCCCGCATGCACTAAACCAAAATTTGTAGTAACTTATTAAACTCTCAAAATACTTCAATTATATTTCTTCCTATGCTAGAATCTAGATTTCATTCTTAAATTAAGATTTCAAAGATGGGCATTTCCATGCCTATCAGTTTCTTTACAACTTGACATGTTCTCGTAAATTATATTCTAAATTTCTAATTAAGCACTAATCAACTCGTCTAAAACGATTCTTAAATTCTCGAAGAGCTCATTTGCACAAGCAAACATCTTTGGCTCAGAGTCATGAAGCATTAATTAGTGTATTATTTATACTGTTAGATTACTACTTTTCTTTTTGTCATGTTTCAAAATTTTGACACTTTTTGTTCATCAAGTTGATACTAATTTAAATAAGCTCTAGTTAACCTTTGCATTAATTAGGAGCCTACATTACTAAAATTATAGATTTGCAATGACAATGAACAAAGAATTTAATTCTGCAAGAATTTGACTTTCTCTATATTTTCGTTACTATATTTATTCCATGTATTCATCAACTTGATATAGTTAATTTGGCTAAACATAAAACATTAGTACTATTCCAATAGTCCAATCTCATTCTCTCCGTATCGTGACATTATAACAAGTACATAAGATATACCTCTATACAACAAATATAAATCTGCGTACTAAGTATAAACATTAAACTAAAATCTGCCCATTTAGATTTCCTTCAAATAGTTTCTTTATATCCCTAAAAAAAGTGTTACATGTACGTGCTCATGTGCCGGCCGTGCACTATATGGACATCAAAATTAATTTTATTTTTTTAATAACTAGATATTTCATAAAGCTTAAACCATATACATCATAATGTTTTCACCCTTTATAATCCCTTTAAAATTTCACGTTTCAAAATAGCTATTTAAAGATTATTAGTTATAAAAAAATTCTTCTTTACACGATTTAATTTTACTTTTTCAGTTTCATCATAAAAGTCCATATGTACGTACATTATATCTACATTGCTAATTGTACTAAAAAAGACGACATATCATTTGGAATAGTTTGTTTTTTCAAGTCACAACTAGATAACCTATTATTCAAAAAAGATATTACTTCCTTGCAGTCTGTTCTGATCTTGATGGATTGAACCTTTAACTCTACTGCCCAATCCACTGCTTTCTGAATAGCAAGAGCTTCTGTTGCTGTTACACTTATGGTGAAACCTGAAGATAAGTTAATGTCATTTATTTTGTTGTTGAACCAATAAACAATACCAATCCCATAAGTGCCATCATATTATTCATAAGAAGCATCCACATAAAAAACATCTTGTTTCCGTTTATCTAATACATTCTGGCTCAAGTTAATCTTATTTTTTCCCAAATGTTGTTCATACATCTTTTTACCAAAACTCACCTCCCACTCTTTTATTAATCTATGAATCATTTGAATACATTTTGTTGGGTTAGGTTTTATTTTATTAAACACACAGAATTTCTGTAGTTCCAGAATTCCAAGAAATGATACTAAAAATCCTTCCAATCTATTAAAAAGAGAAGAAAACCAAGATTTATCAATCATAAGAAGTCATTATTAATATTGGGAATTGGTATGCCTAATCCAAACCATGTAGCTTTAGTAAAATTGCATGAAGTAAAAAAGATGAACAGAAGTTTCATTATGAAGATCATTGCATAACAAATAACAGGGGTCAACATGCCTTAGAACTCCATGTATTTTCGTCGAGGCAAAACATCTGCAGGCATCTTCCAAACAGATAGTTTAATTTTGGGTAAAGTTTTCTTACGCCAAAGTTAAAGCCAAAACTTATATTTATTATTATGATTTTTATTTGAAAAAATTCTATCGGACTTGGTAGAAAACTCCCCATTTTTATTTCATATTTATCTTAGTATGTCCTGACTGTTTCTGTTAATATAAACAAATTTAGTTTTATTTGGAGTATCTGATGCAAAAATATATTCAATCAGTTGAGTATTCCATTTACCATTTGCATCCATAAGATCATAAACATATTTAATATCTTCGTGATGCCAGTTATGTAGTGAACCAATACTACAGATCAGATTATCACTAGAGATGTGTATATTATTACCATTTCCAATATCCAAAACACTATTGTTTCTTACGACTTCTAATTCTTTCCTAATACAATTCAAATCCAAGATATATTATATTGCCTATTCTTATGAAAGGGGTGAGATCAAGGAAAGTATTACCCTTTAGAATTTTAACCCAAAGATCATTTGGATTGTTTAAAAGCTTTCACGATGATTTCTTATCCCTAAACCACCACAATTTTTAGGAGTAAAATTCTTACACCAAGCTTCAGAGTAATAAGCTTTCTTTGGATTGTCTTTCCACCAAAAAAAATTTGAATTCTATCACACTGGTTTAAAATAACAGTTAGAAATTCAAAGCACTGCATTTGATAACAAGGAAAGGAAGATAAAGTCAAATTAATTAATAACCACTATTCAACCCGCTTATGAAAATAATTTTTCGTTCCATCCATGTAAAGTTTTGTAAGCTTTATCAAGAAGAGGATCGAAATTCAAAGTTTTTTGCCTACTGAAAAATAGAGGTGTCCTAGATATATATCACTTATTTTTAGAGATATTTTGAACTCTTAAAAGTTATGAAGCAAATATTTTATGTTCTATTATGCACTTTTTTGCTAAAGTAAGCTCATACTTATGATAATTTTTATTTTTTTCCAAAGGATCTACTAAAAATGTCAAGAATACTCATTAAATTCCTAATTTTCGTAATACAAGCTTCACAAAATATAAAACAATCATCCGCAAATAGTAAGTGAGAAATAATAAGATAATTTTTATTTATTCTAACCCAGAAAACTTTTTGTTTTGTTCAGCATGTAATAGCATTCTAGATAACCCTTTTAAAGTTGTTATAAACAAGTATGAAGATAAAGGGTCTCCTTGTCGGAGACCCCTCGAAGGGCTAAACTGCAGACCATGAACTCCATTCTACAGAACTGTAGATTTCATAGTCAAAATACATTCATAAATCCAATCACACCATTTTTGACTAAATCCTAAATTTCTAAGCATATGGATAACAAAGTTCCATTCCATTTTATCAAAAGCTTTGGATAAATCTAATTTTAGAGCCATAAAGCCTTTTTTTACTGACTATAATTCAATGCAACATTTCATGCGCAATCACTATGTTGTCAACGATTTGCTTTTTTGGAATAAATACAGATTGATTTGGAGAAATGATTTTTTCCAGGACTGTTTTAGCCTAGTTGTAGGTGTTTGTATGTAAAAACGAATTTAGGGTAAAAAAAAAAAAGTGATGGAGTAGGTTGATGCCAGTCAGAGAAATTCGTCTAAACGCCAAAAATTTGTATTGTATAAGTACTTTTAAGATTCGAGAGATCAATCTTACGAAATTTGCCTAAATTAAGGAATGATAGTTCCAATTTCGTTTCGGTCACACAGGAAGGAAAGGGTTGATCTGTAAGGAGGGAAGCAAAGAAGGTATTAAGATCAATGGAGTTGAATGTCAGTGATGGTATGTGTTGAACTGCTATGAAGATGAAAATCAAATTATCTTGCGTAAGTTTGAGTTTTCTGAGAATGCTATAATATGATAGCTTTGTGATCATATATCCTTGTTGTCTTATTTGTCAATAGGTTAAAGAACCTATTTATCGCAGTGGAAGTTAACACTTTGATCTTGTAAGTGGTGACAGTTGCTGAGAAATGGAAGAGTATAGAAGTGGAAATCGTGGTGAAAACCAATTATGTCATGCTAGTGGGACTTGACGGTTGTACGACCGCTACTTCATTCATTTCTTCAACTGCCGACACAACTTTTACTTTCCCGTCGTGGGTGCCTTGCTACACCGCACGTGTTATAGGCCGCCAGACCAAAACCCTAGTGAATATCCCCCATGTGACATAATTGATGTCTCGAGCATGATTAAGTCTATTTTGTGGACGTGTGTTATCTGGTCAGTTGTTAACTTAGCTAGATTGTTCGTCTTAGCATATTGATGAGTCTAGCATGTTGACTCATTGGTAAACAAAGCATAAGGTGTATGTTGAGACAAGCAGAGATGTTTAATACATCATAGGCGTAGAAAATCTGATTGATATTGACATTGGTAGTTGTGGCATATCATTTTGTCAGCTAAGGCAGCAATGATACTCGGATGATCTTGTTGGATTAGTAAGCATAGGTCTAATGAGATTGTTGAATCGATCATAGACCAATATATATACGTGTATATTTTACAACGTTTGATATGCCAAACGATTTCGTATGAGCATCAAGTCGTGGGAGTACCAACTCGTGTGAGTATCAACTCGCGTGAGAACTAACTTGTGTTAGTAGCCATAAAAATTTTAGTTTTGTTCTACTGTCAAATGGCTTGAGTAGCAAAGTAGAGAAACTATAATATTTACCTTGGTGGGAGAACCAATTAAAATATGAATGGTCAGATTATTTTAATTATTGGTAGTAGTACTAATTGGTAGCAGGACCAGATGGTAACAAAACCAAATGGATTATGCTCTTTAATTGATATAACCCTAATATTTATATGCTTCTACTGCCGTGTAGAGACAATTTTATAATTTTAGCCTTTGTCAAAAATCCACCATCTACACCAAGATTCTAGAAATTTGTTTATATAAAGCATTATTAAGGCTTATCAGCCTAAAATCTACAGGGGTGACCGGATTTTCATTCTTAGGTATTAAGGAAATGACATTATCATTTGGGGACTCATGCAGTCTACCAGATTCAAAAAGCCTCACCATAAGGCTAACTGCATTTGATTTTATCTGATTCTAATAAGTCTGGAAAAAAACAGGGGAATCACCATCATGGAACGGGGATTCCCTAAAGTTCATACTAAACAAAACTTTCTTGATTTCTTCATTATCTGATAACCTAGTCAAATCTTCATTTTCAGCCTCGGTAAGTATAGTAGGTATAATAATATCAAAAATATGATCGGTAGAATTTTCTGAAGTGGTACTAATACTAGAAAAATGATTTTCTAATAGGATATCCAATTGATTTTTTCCTTCTATCCAGATGCCAGAATTTTCTCTAAGCGTGTGAATCGTATTATGCCTTTTTTTGTTCGAAGCTATAATAAAAAAATATTTAGTATGTTTATCATGTTCTTTAAAAAATTTATCCCTACTGTTTTCAAGCCAATAAATGTTTTGAATTTTATTATCTAGTTAATTTTTTTCAGATCCTTCAACATTTTTTTGAAACTAAATACTTTATTAATTTTCTTTAAAATCAATTATTTATTTTTGAAAATGTTTGTTAAAACATTCTTGTTCCATAGTTTAAAGTCATATGATAAATTACGTAACGTCTTAGTAATATAATTACCATATTTCAATTTATTGACATACCAAGCATTTTTAAAGAATGCTTTATAATTTTTATATAAGTTAATTGATTTTTGATATTTATATTTTATCCAACATTAATATTTGATCTAACATTTATCAAATTTAAAATTTAATACCTGGAAAAGACGTTAACGACTTGCCTAAATCTTGACTCCTGTTTAGAAACTATTAAAAAGATTATACAAAATATAATTATTAAATGAATTTACTATCATACCTTTTAGTTTATTCACATTTACAAAATTATCAAAGTAAATAACCAAACCCTAGAACTCTTCTCTTCCTTCTCCACACCTTCACCGCCACCATTATTTATCCGGCTCTTCCGTTTGATGTTCCTTCTAAATTGATATGATGATTCAAGAAGGTATTATAAGTGTTTGTGAAAATGGCAGATTGAGAAAATATTTTTGAATTGGGTATTCAAGTTGTAGAAGATCGTATTCAAAATGATGAAATTAGGGTTTCAAGGAAGTGTAGAAATTGTAACGTTTAGTGTAGAAAAGGAGGAGAATCAGAAGAAATCAGTTGAAGACTGAGGTCGTTGTTGAAGAGTGGGTATGAATTGAATTCGTATTTGGAATTATGAGAACAGGAAGAAGAGATGGTGGTTCAATTCGAGTTCTTATGACATAGAAGATTTAGGTTCATGAGTTGTTTGCTGTGGATGAAATCAGCGTAATGGTTAGTTCGAATTGGCTTTTTTTATGAGATTTGTATTGTTGCTGAAATTTGGGTTTGATTTTTGGGTTGAGATCGAGGAATAGCAACAAAGAAGATAACAGATGGAATTAAGTGTTGAATCAGTTAAAGAAATTATGAGGTTCAGTTGAAATTATGAGGTTCAGTTGAACCGGTGAATGGGAAGAGATCAATGTAACCTAGTTGGTGCTCATCCGCAGACAGTAAAGTCAATTTTTCTTCAGTTTTTCTCTTGAACTGTGAAGATATGGGTTGATTTGAACTACGTTTTGGTCTTGTTAGTTTCTGAGATGGTAAAAGTGAAGAAGTTGAACATCAAACCAATGACCGAGATGTTTCTCCGAAGGTTAGGTCAGTATTTGAAGCGGAGATGGAGAAAGAAAAGTAGTATGAGTTTGTGAAAATGGGTGAGAATCAGATTTGGTTTTGGCTCGACTTGTGATGGTTTTGGTGAAGGTTTGATTTGAACCAAGAAAAATCAGTGAGATTGAAGAACAGATTATGTCGTTGTCCATTTTGTGGGTAATTGACGAGTAATAATGAATGTGAGGTTGTTTCAGTCAAGAAATGGGTTAGTATTTGGACTGGAATTTGAGCAAGAACAAGGAAGAAAGTTGGGCTGCTGCTATTGAAGATTGGAGTTGTTCTGATGACTTCCGGAGATTAGATTGAAGACGTGAGAATCTGTGAGTTTTAGTGTCATGGTTTTTTTTTTTTTTGGAAATGAATGTATCGCAAGCTTAAAAATCAATGGCACATCTGCATCTCCATAGTCAACGTTAATTTCATGTGACAACCACTAAGTTGGATAAATATTAGATCAAACATTAATATTAGACAAAATATAAATACTAAAAACCAATTAATCTTTTTTATATTCATTCCATCCTCTAAAATATTTATAAGTTCTCATTTGTCACAACCTAATAGGATTAAAATCAATGAGCAAAGGGATCTGGTGGAACACTGGTTAAGTGATGAACAACAGCATATGAGGAATTATCAAACCAATCCTAGACAGTACGAAAGATAACTTTGGAAAATATGGAAGACGTACCAGATCAGAGTCTTTGATACTCGAGCTCCCTTCCCCTACTCCCTCACTTTGTCCGAAAATATGGTATCTTCTTTTATTACTGCTTCTGCAATTTCTATAGGAATCAAATTATTTGACTGTTATCCCATCCTCGTCAGAGAGTACATGGGAGATGATCTCGCTCGACATCTAAGTTAAATTCAATATGCTGGAATGGGAAATGAAATGCATGTGGAACAAGTTGACATTTTTTTGTCTTACTGATGATACGACAAACATGGAATTAAGTAGAGAACTAGAACTAGATTCTTAAGTTCGTGTCATTTCTGTGTAAATCTTAGAGCAAAGACTGGTCAAGATGGGGATCAAAAGGAGCTTCTTTAACTGATTAACAATTAGATTTGTTTTAAAAGTATATTGAGATTGAGCTAGAAACGTAGCTAGACCTTACTTAACTAGGCCCGATTTTAGATACATTTATGTATATATTTTATAGTACCTAATAGGCACTTACACTGTTGCTGCTAATGAAGGAACGTTGATCGATCCAGGAAGGCCACGAGTCCATGACTGCGCACGCATACAGAAACGCGAGAATCAACGTGCCAAGAAATCGGGTTTATCTTTTTTATTACATGAAAATCAGCCATATATACGGTCTGTCTAACAAAAGGGAAGCCTGGGAACCGAACAATACGGAGAGAATAAATGGGTTACGAGGAAGAAAGTAGCTGGAGTAGTGATGTGGGAACTTGGGGCTAATCTTTAATTAGTTTGTAATTAAAGAATCTTATGGTTGTTTGCTAGCTTCTAACTTTAATTTCCAATTCCAACTTAAAATAGGTATTTATATGTGATACAGTGGTCCCAAGTGAAGTCCCCATCTTCTTATTCACTACTGCTGGTCATACAATATGCTCTGCTGCATCATTACATGATTAAACAAAATTCTTGTGTATGTCTTATTCTTCTCCCTATCATCACTGCTTTCTCTCTCAGTTGATATTCAGAGAGCTTACGAATGTAGTGATTCAATATCAGAAAAATGTTGACAACACATAATAAATGGCAAAGAATATGAAGTATTTCATCATCAATGTAATCTTCTTTCATATTGTGAGTTAGCTAGCTAGCAAGCACCACTTTCAATGTGGTGGTGCAGTTTAGACAGACCCATTACTGCCACAACAGAGATATCTCGCAGATCCATCTGCAGCTCATTAACCCTACACTACTACTACGTTCTAGTACGTATAACAATAAAGAAGTCTTCCCCTTTACCTACCTACTACACACGTTTTTTTTGCCTTAATTCCATATTTGTTGCATTGTAAAGATCCTAGAGAGATGTGGGTGCAGTTAAAAAGGGAGATTATGAAAATGGGGTTAGTAAAAAGAGTGGTGATAGAAAAATGGGGTTCAGAGAGGGAAGTATAAAGGGAAGGGACTTTTTAAGGTTGATGCAGATCAATTATTGAAAGTTGATGTGTTTTTGTGGTTTGACCATGAGAGATAGGGTTATAAACAATAGTTTTTCTCGTTATCCAAAACGGCGTTGTTCTCGGTGATTCTTCTTGAGGGTTACAAGAAAGAACGGATGTATATGTATTGGATTTTAATAGAGAGATAGATGGAGACAGAGAGAAACTAGAGAAATGTCTTTTCAATTAACTTAATGACGATTTCTCCAAAGATAGGACGATTATTCTTTCTTCATTCATTCGAGAATGACGAGTTTAGTTACTAATTAATACTCCCAAAGGTTTTACGGTATCCCAAAAGTTGATTACTATTACCTAATAGATGATGCCAACACACAGATTTGGCCATAGATTCAAGGAAACTTAGCTACCAAGTGGGACTGTGGAGCTCATTGACATTTTAATTGGGACCGTGTCATTTGTATGCAATGGTCTTCTCTTTCGAATTCTAAGGATTTCATTCTTAATTGTGCCAATGAGTATTTGTTATCATAATTTCTTAAAATAAAAATAAAAAAATTATGTCAACAAAAAATTTGAAAAAAGATTGGGCGCTCAGCATCTTAGTTAGGTTATGCTTAAAAAAGGAAAAATCTTAGCTGATTTAAAATTGACTGTCCATTATGAGGCTGTACATGGCTCGGTTGCCTGAAGATGACGAGGATTTTTGTCCGAAGATGGCAAGCATTGTCGGCCTCTACAGGATCTCTTCTTTTTATTTAGTTTTCAAATTTGTCATTGTAACGGGTGTAAGATTAACAGTATATCGTAATTGCTTTTTCATTGCCATTGCCAAACACAGAAGGGGGAAATGACACATTGTTGGTTTGATATCTCTAGCTATGTCATATATGCATGTAAATGGCCATGTTGAGGTCAAGCAATTAGCCATCGCATAATAGCGTATCTATGATTTAATAGTTAATTGGTCCTATAGCCTTTAAAACAAATTTTATAGGTGTAAAAGACAAGTAAAATAAGATACTTCTCTAATACCTAAAGATTTTGTAGATATTTTTCTAATATCCAAAATTGGATATTCTACCCAATCTTTTAATTTTTAATTAAACTAATTTTTATGCAGCAGACGGAATTACCCTTTGTACCTATACTATATGCATCGAATCACTCCTCTTTTTCGTTTAAGCAAATCTATGGGTTTCTCTTCTCCATCAACTGTTCCTTCCTTTTACTTCACCGGCTTCAGCTACTACCATGGCAGTCACCTTCTTCGATCTCCACACTAAAGCTGGTCTCAAATCTCTGGAGGAGTATCTCTCTGGAAAAACCTATATCTCTGGATAGTCTCTCAATCCTTGTTTTCTAATTGGATCTCAATTTTTCAATGCTAAAAAATATGTTTGTTTAGTTAGGGAGAGAAAATTTAGATTGATTATTGTTGTTTAGTGTGGATTTTATGTCTAAAGATTGTGTTTTTTTTTGTTTGATTTCGAATGAATTTCAGAGATCAGATCATTAGAGATGATATAAAATGGGTTTTGCTTAATCACTAGGTGGTTGGTGGTTGGTTTGAGGGTGTTCGGTGGTGGTGGAGGGTTATTTTGATTGTCATAGTTGATTCTAAAACGGGTTTTGCTTGATTTCTCTATTTTCATTTTCAAGTTTTGATCTTTGTGATCCAAAATTGGTTGGTGGTGGGTTTTGGGGTGCTTGATGGTGGTGGTGAATGAATAATTTGATTTTCAGAGTTGATTCTTAAATGGGTTTTGTTTCATTCTTCATTTTCATCTCAAACTTTTAATTTTTTTGATCTATCATCATTTGATTTAAATTTTCTTTAGTTTTTATTCATCAATTTTTTTATAAAAAAAATAAAAAATAAAACAATTCATTGTTCTCCTATTAATTTACTAGTAGCTTTCTGGGTTCATACTAAAAATGTTAAATTTGTTTGGGGTGTTGACGGGGCGCAGGTGGTGGTGGTGGTGGGTGGTGATTGTGATTATTGTTTTATTTTTATGTATATAATTTCAAGTGAAATTAGTTTGAATCATAAGTTGATTATTTGATTGGTTTTTGATGTTGTTGAAGAAGGATCTAATGCTGATGTGAAATCTGTTGAATACAATGGACCTGCTGATAAAACTGCCAAGAGAAAGAGGAAGAATCAATATCGTGGGATTCGACAACGTCCATGGGGAAAATGGGCAGCTGAAATTAGAGATCCAAGGAAAGGTGTTGGAGTCTGGCTCGGTACCTTCAATACTGCTGAAGAAGCTGCAAGAGCCTATGATGCTAAGGCACTTCGTATCCGTGGAAAAAAAGCTAAGGTGAACTTTCCTGATTAGCTTGTACCTGTTGATGCTCAAAAGCCTATTGTGAAGGCAACCATTCAGAAACATAGAGCTTTCCCAGTAGTCTTGGGCTAATAGCCTGGAATTCTATTCGATTCTTAGTATAAAAATAGTGAACAATGAACACTAATAGGCTGAACCTTGTGAGGGTATGCAAAGGGGGTGATGCTGTTTAGAATGAGAAAGAAACTTTCACTATGTGCCGATGAGGGGGTATAAACAACATACCTAATCTTTGGACCTAGTTATTTATACATGTTTGGTTTGGTTATAACCATTGAGTTTAACTATTAAGTCTTAGAAGTAACACCTACTGGAAGGAATATGTCGACACATACAGACTCACAGGCTGACGTGTAGACCGCAATTATTGTGTTTTGCTTTTTTGATAACAAGGTACCTTTCTTGAGCATTATTCACCAGTGAGTCAGTGATTAATTATGTGTCGATTGGTTGCTTTAAATTTTTATTAATTTTTTCTTACTTACATTGTCCGATATATTTTGGGTTGACCTACTTTCAACTTCATTTTGCGTTGTAATGGGATTTTTGTTCGTGTTGTTGAGCCTATTCCTTAGTGAGACTAAATATAAGCAGATCAATGACTATAGGGTGACAATTGATATCAAAATTAGCAACTCATGACGGTTCTGATTTGTAACATGTCAATTGTTATCTTATGACAATCACTGAGAAATTTGATAACATTTCTAGGATGAATCTGGTTTCATCATGCATATCCTGACAAAATCAAATATGAATTTGTACATCATATTATACTTTACAAAATAAACCAGGGTTTCATCCTGCATATTCAGGCAAAAAAATATGTTTTCTTCAAGATGTATCTGGTTACATCCTGCATATTCTGATAAATAAACATGTTTTTCTCATGATGTATCTGGTTTCATCCTGCACATTTAGATGATTATTTATTTTTATGGTGAAAGTTATGGTGGTGTTTGTTGTATTTTATTATTATTGAATTTGGTGGTGGCAATAATGTGGTGTATAATTAATTTGATATGCATGATGGTAGAAACACCGGTTTTACCTATATTTATTTTGTTCATCCAAGAATGACACTAGATGCAACCAGTTTCATGTTAATTATTTTTTAAATAATTTCTTTTTATTAGTTTAAGTCAGGATGCATCCAGTTTCATCCAAGCTATTTTTCGAATAACTTTTTCTATTTTATTCTAATTCAGGATGGAACCAGTTTCATCATAGCTATTTTCTTTCGAAAAAAAACTTTTAAATTTACTATCAACAATGACTCTTCTTTTGTGGATAATTTAAAACCCTTTCCAAAAAAATAAATTTTATTAAAATCGAATATATAATTAGGAAGTTATGAAATTTTTTGAATTGGTTTTAAAATTGGAGAGAGAAAAAATAATAAAAAAAAAAACATAAAAATTAGGTATATAATTATCTATAATTTGTTATGTTCATATCATCCATCCTTGACATTTATATGTCCCATAGAACCACAATTTAAAGATATTTAGACAATAGACCTATTTTTTCATGATTTAGTCTAACAATTAGTGTAACATTGTTAAAAATCTCTAAATGTATACGAAGACAGGGTTTTCCAAACATCAGGACGGATCTACACATAATACGGTGCAGTGTGCATATGGACACATATTTTGTACTCAAAGAATCATATTCTAACATCATTTTTTGCTTCTTTAAGATAACAACCACATGACATAAATATAATTAATTAAACCCAAATCAAATCGAATAATCTTTGATGTTCAATAAATCTAAACATGCAAATTTATTGTAGAGAGACATATTGACCGAATAATACTTAGAGAACGTACGATTATTCTGAAATAAGTGTTTGTCCTAAACTTGAAAAATACGAGAGAAAAAGATAAAAAATCACATTTCCCGGGTAATCTAGAGCGGATCAGTCGCTGACCATAAGCTTCGAAAACTATTAACAAATGATTATCAACGTCTTTCTCGCTTAAACCTCAAACTAAACACCCATCTTTTTTGTAATTAATTAATTATTAGTCTAAATGTCTTCTTACACTAAAAACAACAAAAGAGAACAAAGAAGAATATTGTATGGGTATGTTACGAACCTTAGAAGAAGTAGACAGGGTCACGTACTGTCCAATTAACATATCAGTGTCACGTGATGTAATCACGTGTATTATCCGATGATTAAGGTCGATCGTAGGACTTAGTGCCACGTGGAACCTCGAGGGGCTCAAGAGAGAGAACATTTGGACTCGGAGAGGGAATATTGGTGGAACGAAGAAGGGGAGTGAAAAGGAGAGACAAATACTAGCCGTTGAAAAGGACGGAGAAGTGGAACTGGGAGAATGAGTCATGTGGACCCACTTTTCATTCTTCCATATGGGTTTTGTAGCACCGATGACGCCGGTCACCCCTACCTTTTTCATATGCTCATCTGACAACATATCGCCATAATTTTGACATTCTCACGAGTTTGAAATTAGTTCGTGGGGATTACACGTGTGGGTTACTTGGATACTTTTTTTTTTTTTTTTTTTTTACTCCCACCTTTCACTTGTGAGCCTATCCACAACAACCATTCTTCGCGGAAAATGCTCACGTGGTTTTGTATTGATCCGTCATGTACGCTGAATGACTCGTGATAGTTTTGTTTGAGTAACTATTTGATTTTTGGAATATATGAAGTATATGAATCAGAGAAATGATGGATGTTTTTGTCAAACCAAAGTACCAGGGACAAGAGGCAAGAACCAAATACTAGAATGTCAAAATATCATTTCAGTTTTCTGACGGCCATTAACACACCAAAGTGCAACAAACGGTTCCACAGATTAGTTGACATTTCGATCTCGTATATAGCATACATAGGTGTTGGTGTATCCAAAAACACCCAAGGAAAATAGCATGAGCTAATGCATTTTGATATTATATGCCTGCTTCAGGTATGATCAAGATTCACAAGAACTCTACTACTGGATCGATCAACATCAACAGATTTATATTCTGCAGATGATCATCACACAAGAATCATAATCTTTAAATTACCCTCCATTCTCCTGTGAAAAGACTTGGAAAAAATACCAATCTTACGTTACAATACCTAACTGTTGAAAGTACGTACCAGATTTGTTCTTAGGATCACATTCCTGTATACTGTTTTGCACCGAACGAGGGCTACCGGTTAGCAATCTTCTGGTATTTATTGGTCCCTTTTCCCCATTGATTGTAAAAATCGGTCACTGATATTTATATTATCACTACAAAGTACAGTTATATAAAGGCTATATAAAATATAACCCATAGGCCATAATAAAACGGTAGACACAATGGAATGGATGAGGTGGGGTTTGTTTAGTAACTACTAATTACTGTGGTGATGTAGAAAATAGAGGCAATAAATAGTTCAAGTAAGAAAATGAAACCAATAAGGGAGTGGTTTAAGAAAGGATATTTTGGCCTGCTATGACCCAGTCTTAATCCCTCTTCCATGAAATAAAATAGAGAGAATATTTCAGATTAAGACAGAAGCCCGGCCTCCAACAACAAAATATTTATAAAAATTAGACACAAATATAAAGAGGAGAAAATTCAAAGTGGGGACTAAGCCACTGAGAAGGAAATTAAGAAAAGAAAGAATTTATTTGGGTCCCCATCTCCTTTTGTTGTCGCTGTTGACAAGAGAGAGAGGAGAAGGAGGAGGAGAAAAAGAAACTGATAATCAGAGTAGGAATACTGTCACACTAGTCATCAATTCCCTACCATATTAAAACACAAAACAGTACTCTTTTTGTTTACTCGAATTCCAACCATTCTCACCTCTTTCCCTACACACAACCACCATTAAATCCTTCATGCACTTCATCACCCCCTTTGTCTTTATTTCTTCCCCCTCCATCTACAAAGAAGAAGAGATAAGGCAATCAGAAAACTCACTTCTCTCTCTCTAGGGGTGCTGGTCATGGTGGTGATCTTGATACCACTTCTGCCTCTGCTTCCTTAAATTACATCTCTTTATTTTTTTCCATTTTTACTATCTTTTATTTCCTTTGTTCATCCCCAAAAAAACTTTAAAAGGATCCTTCTTCACTTCTCTTTTACTATTTAGCTTTTTCCTGCTCTCCTACCTTTCTCTCTAGCTAGTCAATAAACACTAGTCTCTCCGCAATTTATTTCTTTAATTCTTCAAAACCTGGCTAGGTATAAAGGAGAGTCTCCCCCACCCTAGTAGCATTTTCCATTAAAAAAGAAGAAGAAAAGACTACAGAGATAGAGCATTCACTATACCTAGCTATATACCTTTTTCTCTCTCACTAAAAAATATATATTTCATTCATTCACTCACACAACCATGCAGCATATAATCATAGGGTACTCATGATATAATCACAACACTTTCTTCCCTTTTTTGGCTCTCATCCACATTTTTCACCTCATTCCTTCCTTCCTTCATTCATCACTCACTCACCTTTCTCTCTCTCTCAATCTCTAGTTTAATTTTATTTAACTTTGTCTCTCTGATAACTTAATTAATTAATCATTTCTCTCTTTCCCTTAAAGTTTGTATGTATAAATCCCTTTTAACTCCATCTAGTAGATCTGTGGATGAGTTCTTGAACTTATTGGGTTTCCACCAGTTTTGTGTTTTTATTGTTATTCTCAAGAACAACTCATCATCATCATCACCATCATCAGTAGCAGCATAAGCAATGGGAACTGCATCAGCTTTTCCGGATCTATCTCTTAATATTAGTCCACCTTTAGTTTCATCAGACTGCTTTAAAGCTTATAAAGAAATGGGTTTAGATGGATCAATGAAAACACCACTGTTTAACGGTGGTGGAGATAATAGAAGCTCAGCGACAACAGATTCTACTGGAAGTGATATAAGCCATGAACAAATAGGAGCTGCTTCTTTCCAGTATTTAGAAAGAACTAGTTTTGATCATCATCATCTGCGTCATCTTTATAACATTGATGAACCAACTTTAACTCTGGGATTAGATCCTACTCTTTCATCTGTACAGCAATTACCACACATCAATAACCAGCTGATGAACCAACACCAACAACACCACCACCACCAGCATCATCAGCCTCAAATTTATGGTCGTGATTTCAAGAGAAATTCAAGAATGGTTAATGCTGGCAAGAGAAGCATTAGAGCTCCAAGGATGAGATGGACTACTACTCTTCATGCCCATTTTGTTCACGCGGTCGAGCTTCTCGGTGGACATGAGAGTAAGAGCATATTAATAATAATCATTTTGTTTACCGTTATATATCTTACTGATCATTCTTCTTATTTTCTCTCTTATGCTTACTGATAGAGTTTATCTAAGTATTGTTCTTGATGATGTTCAAATGTGTAGGGGCAACACCTAAATCAGTCTTGGAGTTGATGAATGTCAAGGATCTTACATTAGCTCATGTGAAAAGCCACTTACAAGTAAGAATCCTCCATAGTTATGCTGTCTGTTATAATGAAATTAGAATTAAGAAGATTAATATTCTGTTAGTTAGAAGATAAACACGGATAAGAAGCAAAGGACAAAAGAACATCTAATTAATATAGGGAGAAGTGCTAGTACATAGTACTCTTAACAATGTGGACTTTATTTATCTATCTCTCTAAAATTTCTAAACCCCCTTCTTGTTGGTATTCATGCAGATGTATAGAACAGTGAAGAGCACTGACAAAGGAACTGCAGGTGTTTGGATTTTCCCCCTACCAAGCTAGAACCCAATATGTAGTTTTTTATTTATCTCTCTTTTTTTGAGACGATATTCTTTGATAAGTTTCATTTTGGTGCAAGATCTTTTCTTTCTAAAATAGTGAAATGTGGGTAGATTTTCTTATCAGTTCATCATCATCACCATCATGATTTTTTTTACCAACAAAGAAGAAAAAAAATTGGTTGAGTTTTATAATGGACAAAAACTTTGCCAAATTTGGTCCATTAATTTTGAATTGTTTTTGCGGTTTTTTTAGTGTGTCTGACAAAGTACATGCAGTATATGCATTTTTTCTAAAATGTCATGAATAATATTTTCAGGCCAAGAGGAGACAGAAATGGGATTCAATCAGAGGATGGGGATTGCTGCTAATGCAGTTGAATCTGGTAGCAGTAGTGGTGGATTATCTTGTGAGAAACCATATTTCAACCCTACTGATCATCCTAATTCTTACTCACCCAGGTTTGCCCACACCTTCTCCTAAACATCCTCCAAATTTATGTTCTTTTGCCCTAATTTGTTGGCACTACATGCAAATATGCAATGATCACACGTATATGCAACAAAACCATGTCTTTATTATCTGTAATATATATTTGATGAGATTTTAAAAATGTATTAAACAACTGAGTTCAAGTACATTGATATTGCTGAAACAGTCTAAGCTAGCTAAGCTATGACCATCAGTTTGATTAGAAGTATATTTAAGCCATATTTAATGGGTTTTAATTTGTTATGGTTGGATTTTGTTGACTTTGTATCCATGGAAATAGCTGGATTCATCTCTATCAGTTAAGAGAGAATATCTATGTTTTATTTTAAGTTTACCAATCTTCATTATTAATTTGTGATATCCATGGTAGTTTTACTTGCCCATTCTGTTCAATAATGATATTTGAGTTCACATTAATCTACTTTATTTTCTCAATGCTAATAGCGTACTATATTTTTTTGTGTCTTTTCCGGTTAGATAAAACATGTTTGTATACTTCACAACAACCAAAAAATAACTCACTGCAAAAGTTTCTAAAAATATAACATGCATTTTTAGTTCTCATCGCGCATTAACTTGAGACATGTTTTAGTTTTGCATCAAAAGATCATATCATATCTATAGATACAAGCACATTACTCTTGTTTCTAGTTATGATTTTGATTACAATGGAGAAATCTGAAACTATTTAATTTCATTTTTTTTCTCTTCTTTGGTTTATCCAAACTAATATGTTTCAATTTCACCAGACTTGAACGCCGGGGATCATGGTCATCGATGGATAGAAATGTTGTGAGTCCATCAACTCATGAAGACTTTGATGCAACTACAACCGGTCGTCCTCTGATGAGATCTACCAGTGATTTACTATCAACAAATGGGACAAGAACCAAGGTACAGATTTCAGCTTATTACATCAAACTAGCGTGTTTTTGTGATCCCATTTTCGATTTAGAACTCTTTTAATCTTTTACCCTGTACATTTATGCATATGGTTTATTTTGATGTTCCTTTTTGATTATTACTAATCTATGTTTATGCGACATTTACAGGTGGACGAATACGAGTCCATGACGAGTCTCCATTTGTCACACAACGAGAGGGTGAAATTATTTTTGAACAACTCCAGTCTGGGATCTTCGAAGAATCAGAATACTAGATTGGCAATGCCAAACCTGGAGTTTACCCTTGGAAGACAAAGTTGGCAATCAATGGGTGATAATCATTATGCTCGTGATCATCAAGTAGTTCAAGTCCCCAACTCAAATCACCATCATCGTGATAAACTAATCACCCTTCTTAATTGTTAATTAGCTAGTTAAGTAATAGTATATTTTTGGTTAAGTCATCATCAACAAATATCATCCAAACTTGAGATATACTATGCTTGTAAGTTGATGCCTTGTTTTAGATTCAGAGAAACAAAACAAAAAAAGAATGAAAAGAATGGTACAATTAATATAAAAATATTCTACTATACATACCCCATTGCATTAGTACTTGTAAATCAAAACTGTCAATATTGCCTCTAGAATTTATGACCTGAACATGGAGACACCAGCAGGCAGCAGGTCTGCCTAATAAGTTAGGGTTACAGACTATTGCATCAGTATATATTTGACCATGTCAGAGTTGTACTAATGGAGTTCTGTGATTAAAATTAGACGTACCATTAGTTAATTAGCTAGCTACCTACCTAGGGTTTGCCATGGAACAGCTGGTTAGTAGCTAACTAGCATGTAGTGTAGACCGGCGGAGGTTTGTTTGGGACCCACCAGTTTTGGTTCTTGGTGATGAAGAAATTGCCGTTAGGGTTTTCATTGGATCAGATAAGATCAAAGAGAACGATCATACTGTATGAAATACACACAGCTAAGCTAGACAGACAGATAGAAGGAAGACAAATTAGTGATGACAGTTGATTGATTATTTGGAAAGAAAAGTCCAATATTTGACAGAATTAGTACTACTAGTTTTGATTTCATGACGATCTGTGTAATAATGTCTGTTGATCATTAATGAGTTCATGGGAATTATGCATTTCTCTGATGAGTTTTACAGCAGCACTAGTTGTAAGGTAGGCCACATGTATACCCCATAGGCCCATACTCTACTTCTTCTTTTTTGTTGTTGTGAATTCTAACTCAAAGTCTCATACTGTGACTAGAGATGAGTCGGAAGATGTTTTAAACATTTGAAATAACACCCTCGCTACCAAAGGGTGTATCTCATTCAAGGCTGTTCCAGTCAGGTTTATAATTCAAATGAGTGTAAATTTTGTTTACTTTCGATCCCTATTGGTGGGATTGCACACTTTTACTTATGACGGTTATAATGGATTAATTTATTTAAAATAGGGATATAGGGTGACTCACTAGTCATGTTAAATGTCCAAATTACCCCAATAACTACTCTAAATCTAATACAAAAACAAATAAATAAATAAAATCCTAATTTACTTTTCATCTTCCTCCTCTTCTCCTCCTCTACCCTAATTCAACCACAACTTCTTCGTCTTTTCTATTCCATCTTCTCTATTTTCGTTCATCCACACGACAATTCATCGACGATTCTAAAAATGTATCCATCGACGATTAAACTCTTTTCTATAAAACAAGATGAGGTCGAAGCAAATATCTAAAGGGGGCTCATTACTACAAGAAAACAACCAGAATTCCGTGATTTGAGTTCAAATCTGCGAAAGAATCCGAAGAGGCACAACACGAATCTTCCAGCGAAGAAGAAGCTGAACCACCTGCTAATCCACTAGGAATGACTCGTTTAAGGTATGAATCGAAAACCCATAATTTTTCTATCAGTTTTATTGGTTAATTAGGGTACATTTGTTAAATTTAGGGTTTAAAAATCAGTTTCGTAACTGCTTACGACTAGGAAATCAACCTAGCCGTAAATACATATATACGGCTGGGAAAAGATGAACTCCTAGCCGTAAATACTGTAACTGTCTTCAATATGTTAGGAAATTAAACATTCATAATCGTAAATATTATGGTTATGGCTAGGTCGATTCATGGAAAAGTCAGTCGTAGGATAACACTACGTAGCCATAGATAGCATTGCCTAGTCGTAACTGACTCTGAGTTTGGGTTGCGATTTTTGTTATAGTTTATGGCTAGGTCAGTGCTTGAAAAAGCCAGCCGTAGATTAAATTTTTCCAATCGTAAATAGATTTTCCTAGCCGTAAGTAACTTTAGGACTGGGTTGATTTTTTTATATAGTTTATGGCTAGGTCAGTGCCTGGAAAAGCCAGCTGTAAAAATTGTCGACCCAACCGTATAAGCATATTTTTCAGCTGTAAATGATTCTAAGTTTCCTGTTTTAAAAACATTTCTTTTTTCTTTTTTTTTCTTTTTTGACTTTGTTTTGTTGTTGAATGTCTATATGTATTGAACATGCTGTCTTGATTAATTTGTCTTAGGCCATGAAAGGACAAGAAGAAAAAAAACACAAGAATAACACTAAAAGCTGAACCAACTTTAATTCTTTATCATAAGAAAAATTTAGGTACGGACAAAAAGAAAAAAGGTAGACTGTTTATCGGTAAACCAAGTGAAGAATACCATCTAGTATATTGACTAACCATTTTTTTTTGGTCATAACCAAAGAGTAGTTGCCCATAAATGTAAAACAGGGAATGACTAAAGCTGATTTCACATTACAAATTAGTATATTAACTAACCATTTTCTTGGTTCATAATCAAAGAATACTTTGCCTATAAATGTAAAACAAAAAATCATAATCGGCCGACTGTTGATGAATTAGTTTGATAAATATTTATCATAAGAGAAATCTTAAATTTTCTGATCATAATCGACCGACTATTGATGAATTAATTTGAAAAATATTTATCACAAGAGAAATCTTATATTTTCTCCTTCCCGTCTCCGTCATGCTTCATCATCATTGATTTTAATTAGTAGTTTTCTTTTTTTTTAATCTTTTTCGTAATTTGTTACCGATTTCTTTCGATTGACTTTTGTTTAGGATTCTCTTTACGTCTTAATGTTAAAGTGGGTTCTTGTTACTCTCTTATATCAAAATTATTTTTTCATCGTTATATAGGCATAGTTTAATTCCTGGACAACTTTTTTTTCGTATATACCCTTATTTATGATAGTAGTATTACACTAAAATCGATTTAATGTTTCTAGATTTTATCAAAAAGTAATGGATAATATAGGAAAAATGATAGATTTTTATAAATCCTTTTTTTTTTATCTAATATATTCCTCTTATATGTCTATATAACTTGGACGGAGGGAGTAATTGTTTGTTCAATCAATCAGTTTTGATCTTTCTTGTTTACATGGCTTTAGTATATAGATGACTTGCTCAGTATCAATGATAAGAGTATCAAGAGGAAGGATATACATTAGTTGTTTCAACAACTTAGTATATGGATTTACGATATATAGTTTTCCATACTTTCTAGATTTCGGCATAATACTATTGTTGTACTTGTTATGACTAAAGCATTGAACTTTCGACTTGAATGCGTGCGTTGAAAACATGTTAGGAAATAATTTCTCAGATATCTATTAAATTTATATAGTTTGAACTCGAATTAAATTTCGAATTCAAATAAGGATTTTAGGACCGATCGAAAGCCAGAACCGATCTCAGGATTAATCTCAAGTCAGGACCTATCTCTTAACGATCCTAAATTAATTCTGACTTATGTTTTTGAATTATGTATTACTTTCTTAATTAATTTTGATGTTGGTACAAGTTAAATTAGGAAAGTCCATATGTAAATAAATATTGAACACATATTTAACTATTTTATTGTTCATATTTATTCCTTTGATACTCAAGACTAGATTCTGATTAATAATTGGGAGTCATTTTCTTTACGATACTTAGTATCAAAATTTGATGTGCTTTCTTTCCCAGAATGTTGCACATAACTAATTGACTAATTCAGCAAAGTACTTGGATTTGCAACTAGATAATATTTGTTATCACACTAGTAGGTTATTTCAAGTATGTTAGAAAATATTATTGATTATTTATTTTGGTAATAACATTTTTATATTTATTACAAATGATTTATATATGTTAATATAATCGTAAAATATCAATATATATGTTAAATTCGGAAATGGCATTGATTGAATATTTTTTGATTTTCTAATATAAAATATCTTGTTTCCAAATAAGCCTTGGTCTTCAACACTATAAATACCGGAGTTTTGCATTCTTACAAACTCAACCCAGAACACACATGAGACAAGTGTGAGGTTATTTTTGGTAGCAAGTAGTCTGATTCAATTTGTATAAAAGCACGATTAACTAGTTTAAAAACTTTTTTGGGTTCAAGGTGGGAAAAACTATATAGTTATTTAGTTTTCATTGTTTATTACTTGTTATTGAACTAATGCACGATTATCTTCTAGATAAGTTCTTGTTTATTCCATGATCCTTCTCTTTTGATATAAGGTCACTCAAGACTTTGAAGATCTGACTATACAGATTCTAGTGATTTCGAATCTGTCGATAGAACTATAAATTTTCCAATGTTAACAGACTCCGTTATGTGTGACAAATCATATAGTAGAATCAAGTGCAGGTTGTTACTTTCAAGACTAGGAAGATTTAAGATTTTGGTATTTTGATCTTGGTGCGATTGTCTTCTTGACTTAATTGTCTGAGACAAGCAAGATTATTTATTTTGATATAGAAATCTTGTAGGATTGATAATTTGTTTGCTTGGAAATTTTAAACCTTGTAATCGATTATATTAATTAGTTTGTAACTTAAAAATTTGGTTAATCTTGATCAAGGAGTTTCAGATCTGATATATATCTTGATATCTTTTATACTAAACGGAAGAACCTTGTCCTTGAACTTTTTCATATATATTCTGGTATTGTGATTGTTAGTGAATGCTTATCAAACAATATGATTCCTTGTTGTTTGAAAGACATCCTGAAGGAATTGGGTTGTAGAAGCCTTCACAACGGTGAAGCAACTCTTGACAATGGGTATTTTTAAGGTATTCATGTGTGCTAGCCCTATTGGTTCTATGCACAAAGATACTGAGGAAACTGGGTAACTAGGGGTAGTTTATTCGATATCAACTACACGTGGTCGTGAGTAGGCATTTGTAGTGGCTTAATTCTAAGAGGATTCAAACTGGACTAAGTCCTGGGATTTATAGGCCAGGCAGTTTTCCTCGTTAACAAAAACTTGTACGTTGTTTCGTTATTTAAATTGTAATTGTTTTATAATTATAACAATTGCACTTGTACCTTAATCATACCTTGATTGATCACATAATCATTTCCTAGTCGAAATTAGATTATTATCAAGGTCACCTTGTCTGTTTGAACTTTAACGTTTCAAAAAGATTACACAAGGTGTATCTTAATCGGCTAAAAGAAAAAGAATTGGTGGTGTACTCGGTACCCTTGTTTATTCAAATTTATTGTTATATTAAGATTGTTGGGAAACAAAAGCCATATTACACGAAATTAATATAAATTAGTGAGAGTAGAATAAATTTGTGTAGAATTGAGGTGTTGAGAAGGTATGAATTGAATTGAGTTTAAATTGCCTATATGTGGGAGAATTTAATAGATAACTTGGATGATATATCCGTTAGCGGCAATATCGCTGCCAAGTGGAAATGTGATAGATGTTAATCGGCAAAGACTCATTTTCTCGGCCGAGAGTTTATCTAGCGATATTTCTCTCTCGCTCGATAGATTCTTTGCCGTGATTTGTAAAACCTCAAAATTGCTGGTTTAAGAAGCGAGTTTGATTATTTGACGGCAACTCTGTATTACATGCCCTTAGCAGAACTTTTATGAAGCTTGTGAGAATTATAAGAGCTGATGTACGAGAAGCTCGGTAGCACTGACAGGGACACGATAACATAGACACGACACGAATGCGGACACAATCTGGTTCCGAAAAATTAGGATGTGAATGCATATGTATAAATATTAATTACATAATATTTATATGTATCATCATGTGATGATATAATAAGATTGAGAGTTTCAATCACCCTAAATATGAAAAATATATATGTCTTATGCCCTATTTAATAAATGGTGCTGCAGTTGTTTTTAAATACACTTCAAAAGAAAAGAAGTAATTGTTATTATACACGTGGAAGGTCGAGCATTATTAAACCCATATCACAAACAAAAATCATTATTAGTATAACATGTATCCAACCAAGGGCAGTGTGTAATGTTTTTTCAAATACATACAAAGTAAATAAGTGAAATTTTGGAGACTTTGAAATTTGGGTTATTTTCTCATAAACATCAAATTTACATACAATTTTTTTTTACAATTGTCTAACAGCCAGACTCTAGTTATTTTATATTCACTATACAATACACTCATGCTCTTTCAATTATGTCATGTGACAGTACTCTGTCATGGCCAAGAGAAAAAAATATTGATAAAAAAATGAAGAAAAATAAGAAAAGAAAACAGAGATGGTGTGATATCTATGCTAAATTATTTTGACAATAGACACGTATCTTACGATTTATTCATCGTGATTTTGTAAACATTGTTAATATGCATAATAAAAAATTTGGTAGATATTTTGAATTTTTGATTAGATATTATACATTTTTTTTGTCTCAACAAATCACAAAAAACTCTCAGAATCTACAAAATTTGTATCTATAAGTCACAAAATACTCTCATAGAACCACTAGAAATCTCTAGATTTCCAAATAATCTCCAGGGGTCGCTCAAATATAAAAGTCTATAAAATTCTTGTTTCACTACCTCCCTGTTATTCATTCATTCTAACTAAAATTGAGATAAATTTGTTCATTCACTCAAACATAAACTAAAGAAAACGCAAGAATTAGTAAAACAAAAAAATCAAGTTCCGGGATTTTTTACAGTTGGGACTTTGGACTTTACAAACCCAACAGTAAACAATCCTGAAATTTGATTATTAACTTGAAATTTAGGTAAATAAGTCTTGATAACTCACTTGTTGTAGTTCTTGCACTTAAAATTTAGGTAAATAAATCTTGATTTCTAACTTCTTCTAGTTCTTGCATTTGAAATTTAACTAAAATAAATCCAATTTAAAAACTTTTTCATTTATTCTAACTAAAATTTAGCTACATGTTTGTCCATTCACCCAAGCATAAACTAAAACACAAACATTAATTCGTCCTAATATTCATAAGTTAAAATCCAAAACCAACCACACAAACAACCAAAGAAAAAAGTCTTCTACAATTATGATATTGGTAGATTTAAGGAGAACCACCACCACCACGATCTATTTTCTTTCTACCACGAACACGAGTACGAGGACCACCATCACCATGACCAAGCACATCACCCGCTTCAGAATTTGTATCTTCACTACTAGGTGACGACAGACTTTGGCTAGTACCCGCACTTCTTAAAGAATGTCTAATCCCTAAGTCTTCAAACAGTCCTTCTGGTTTAGATCATGCTTTTCCTGATTTCGTTTTGCAGGGTCCTTAGTTAATCAACTGTCAGCACATTATCTCTATTGATGTATGGATTCATATAATCTCTGCCAATTGAAGTCCTCACTTTTTCTATTTACATATGAAAATAAACATTAGTAGATTCTTTCGTAACATATAAATAATTCTTAAAAGTATTAATAATATAAATACTTTACGTACCACCATGAGATATTGACCTTTCCAATCCATATCAAATATACTACTATTCTCGGTATCACCCTTTTTTTTCCTTATGCCCTTTTAAGAATTCTTATCGCTTCTGGATCATTATTGATCACATGAGGATGACCAATAATGGTAATATCATGTAATATATTTTTTCGGCCAACTCTGTGCCTAGATGATCCTCTACCTCCCCCATTTGGAGTTGGTATTCTTTTTTATTGTGATTGTACCAAACATCAATCGTCGGCATTGGGTCATAGTTGAGTATGATATTGGGGTCATCGATCGTGGATCCATTAACACACAATTTGAAGCTTCATGTGTGACCTTTTTTTGGACATAACCAATTTGGAAGAGAGTTCGACGAGTATTGGTCATTACGAAACCTGTTGGATGAAACAAAGGCCCGTTATATCCTACCAAATTTGTAAAAACACGCTCATCCTATTCATCTTTGTTAAATCTCAAATAAGGTTCCAATTTCACATCTTCAACAATGAAACTATCCATTCTTATCCTCAAATTAGATATCTTCTTTTCTTTGTGATTTACTTGAGTGTCCATAATTAAAACGGTGTAGATGGTGGATTATTGACAAAGGGTAAAATAGTAAAATCACCTCTACCAGGGTAAAAGCGTAGAAAAAAATAAATTATTTTTATGTTACTGACCCGACATTAGAAACATAGAATTCATATTTTATATTCCGCAGGAAAATTAAATTATAAAGCCCTTGCTACATGCATCACACACCAGTCCTCAGCCTCTCTAAAAATATATATACATATTAGAGCTTCATCAGGCTGAGCTTTCAGTATTTTAAATATACACAATATTAGTACTGTACGACTCAGTGCTTACTCCTTTATAATGATTGGACAACTCCTAGATGTGTTGCACACTAGTATAAAGTAATATTGTCTCTTTATAATGATGATTAGACAACTCCTAGATGTATGACACACTAGTATGGAGCAATATTGTCCTCAGAGTATCACTGGTACTTGTTGCAATACTACCGGATAGTCTATAAATCCTATATATTGAATCTCAAACTCCTAGATGTATTACACACTAGTATAGAGCGACTTGAGTCTTCTCTGGTGTTATATTCCCCCGGTGAATTCCTAGAATTTTTTTATTTTAATTTTCAAGCCCTAATTGAATAATATTGATTTATCACAGTGTTCATACAATCTTGTATGAAAGTTCATAGCAAGCTGCACTTGGTATACTGGATCAAAACCTTGATTTTTGATGTATCGTCATGAACATCTTGAGAAAACGTTCTAATGGGAAGAGAATGGGGAAAAAATGTTCTAAACAACATATGTCCCCCTATGTGTCTACTACGACATAGTAAAAGGGGGTCCCATTCCTAACAATGGTCTAAGAGAATATGGCCTATACCCTAGACGAAATACAAGCTGAGAATTATCATAAAAAATTCTTGGAAGGTTGTTGTTTGCTTCGTTTGACTGCCAAAACAAGATCTAAACCTAAATCCTTTCGCGAAACGAGATAGATGACGATTTTCAATTCAGAATTGGGGTTTTCTAGTTAACTATCGAAAATAGACATCGTATAAAAAATCTACAGCATATTTAATAAGAGCGTTGTGTCTAAATTTTATAATAACAAAAATCAATAAAAGATTTTGTTCATTCACACGTGAATGGTCGTAAGACATTAATAATATATAAGACGTTAACGATATAAGACGTTTAATATAAGGTTAAGAACAATAATACTGAAGAGTTATAGAAGAAAAAAATAAGGGAGTAGTGGGACCGGCACCAGCCATCCCATGGCCGGTCCCCACTCCCCTATTTTTTATTCCTAGTTTTATTATTTTATATCATTGCAGCCTTATTTAGGGTTTCCTTTTTCTTATCAAATTGTTTGCTCGTTCTATCAAGAACCTAGTCTCCTTCTAGCTTCAAAACCATAAGCCCTGCAAAGCTATATAGAATGTTCTCACTACCATTTAATATATTAAACTATTATTATTATTTAAATACTTCCTAAATTTTGGTCTTCGGTCTTTATATCAAAATCCTCTTTTAGATATTATTTCCAAACAATATCATAGATACCATATAGCATGCAAGGTATTGAGGAATGATCCCATGACCACTGACCCGAGCTCAGACCACCTGGTCGGTCTTCATCTATCACAGTCTTCATCTATCACGGCCTTCATCTATCGCGACCTCATTTATCATGATTATAGTTTTATTATTTTACCTCGATTGGTCGTACTACCAACAATTAAAATAACCTGACCACCATAACACAGGTAGGGCTGCATAAACCCGACCCCACCCGCCAACCCAACATGTACCCGCCATTTTTAACCTGTACCCGCCCACACCGTCGATTCATGGTTCGGTTATGGGTAACTCTTTCTTTTACCCGCTATAGTTGGGTCGGGTAGCGGGTGGAATCTAAATATACCCGACCTTACCCGCTCACCCATCCAAGATTTAATAACAGCCCTTGATCCCTCTACACGCGTCCTACCGTTGATTCTTCAAAAATAAGCTAATATTTCTTCTTAAATCACAAACCACCATCATCATTCACGCCTCCACCTCCACATATCACAGCGACAACTAACGCCAAATCACCATTTTTTTCTTCTCCTTTTTATGATGGTGATGTTAGTTGTGGTTATTGATTATGTGAGTTCGTTGATTAATTTTGATAAATAGAGACGGTTGTGTTTTAATAGCTTTATCATTTTTAAAAATTTGGAGCCGGTGATGAAATGAGATCAATTGGGTTCATATTTATCTATATCGAAGTATAAAAAAAAATTATCCTTCACTTTCTACTATAATTGAACTTAAATGGTTAGATTATATAACATCAGCTGGTTTCCTTTATGTTCTTTAATTGCATATTTATGCTGTGTATATTTAATATTTTTGTAAGTATTGGGAAGATTAACACTACTTACTTGATATGTTGTGTAACCTTTGGTTCAATTCTCGTGTAAAAATAGGTTCTCTTTTCACTCGTTTTTTATTAATACTACTTGCATGATTAGTTGAATAATTTTTTCTTAGAATACTTTAATTTTAGGGTTATTGGGGTCTGATTCAATTGTGTTTCGATTTTGTTCAACCTCATCTTAAGGTACCAAACTTAGTTTCTACAGGTTTTTATTATTAATCTAAACTAAATTAAAAAAAAATCCTTTTAGAAAAGATATATATATATGATTTTATCCGCAATCGCCTGACCCGACTTTATCAAATGACAGGTCGGGTTGGAACCAACCCATTATTTGAGCGGGTTGACTATGACTAAGAGACTTTCATATCCGCCTTCAGCGGGATGGGTGGCGAAATATGCCAAACCTGACCCGCCCGACCCGCTGTGCAACCCTAAACACAAGTGAATGGTCATACATTCAGTGATCATCCGTTTAATGGTCATACACTTAATGATCATCCGCTTAATGATCATTTGCCTAAGGCTCATTCGACTTGATCTTCATACACATACAATGTGACATACCGAAAATTTTAAACCTCTGATTGATCCAGCAATCTCATCAGACCTATGCTTGTTAATCCAATAAGATCATCTGGACATCATTTGTTGTCTCAGCCGATACAATGACATACCACGATTATCAATGTCAATATCAATCAAAATCTTTACGTCTATGATGTATTAAGCATTATTGTTTATCTCAACATACACAATGTGCTTTGAGTCAATAGTCTAACTAGGTCAACAACTGACCAAATAATATACGTTTATGAAATAGACTTAATCATGTTCAAGACAACAATCATGTCACATGAGGGGATATTCACTAGGGTTTTGTCTGGCGGCCTACAACACGTGTGGTGTAGCAATACACTCACAATAAGAAAGTAAAATAAGTCGTGTCAACAGTTGAGGAGATGAATAGAATAGTGGTCGTACAAATCCTACTAGCATGAAAAACTCGATTTTCACCACGATCACCATATCTCTATTTTTCTACTTCTTTGCAACTGTCGACACTTACGACATCAACTTGTTAACTTCCATTGTTATAAATAGGTCCTTCAACCTATTGACAAGAGGACAATCATCTAATAAGACAATCATCTTAGCAAGGATATATGATCACAAAGATATCATCTTACAACATCCTAAGAAAACTCAGACTTTTATGATTTTCATCTTCATAGCAGTTCAAACATGTATCATCACTGATATTCAATCTCATTGATCTCAATACCTTTTTTTGCCTTTCTCCCTACAGATCAACCCTTCTTCTTCCTTTGTGACTGAAGCAAGATTAGAATGATCATTCCTTGATTTAGGACAATTTTGTACAGATTGATATCTCGAATCTTAAAAGTACTTATACAGTATAAATGTTTAGGGTTGTGATGATTTCTCCGACTAGCATCTACCTACTCCATCATTTTACCTTTTTTACCCTTAAATTATTTTTGCCCACAAACAAGCGGAAATTTTATCTTGTAGAACGAGTATATCCCTCTTCTCAAGATGTAGAAAGAGCCTGGCTCGGAAAGTGGTCATAGACCCATGACCATAAAGATACAAATTATGAATATAAGAGAATTCACCAAAATAAACATAAAAATATGACAAACATTGAAATTAACCATATAAGTTACCTGAAGAAGACCAACATTCCCCACAACTTCAATAGCTCAAACTCTCGAGGCTTTTCTAAGGTTGGCAAGTAAATAAGCAAGGGTGGCAGTGCCCTATGAATACTCTTGGTCTTCTCAGGATCATTCAACCATTGTAGAAAATTAACACTAACCTTATTTCCAGGTACGTTGTGGTTGTACGCCTAGCTAACATTTCGTCTATCACATGTCCTTCCCGTTCCATCTCGAGAGTTCCTCCAAACTTGGCCCTTAAACTATGCAACAATATCTTTATATTGATAGGTATACCTTTCTTTTTTGGTTTATATGCTCCATCTCCAATAACCAACTGAAACTCCATCTCGGTTTCGTCTCTCTCCCATTCAAGTGTGTCTTTAGCAAAGATATGAAGATCATTCCAAGCCATGTTGTTGTCAAAACCTTCATACACAGGTTTTCCTTCAACTTCTAAGTCAAGAATTTGCTTGACAAAATCCGACGTTATTGTCATCTCGCCGAATGGGAGATGAAACGTATCGGTTTCAGGATAATATCATTCTCTTAAAGCTGTGACAACAATATTATCATACCACCTGGGGATTGACAATTCCGGACGCTAGACCTGTATTCAACACTAGAGTACGAACATAAGTATATTTTTCACCTAATGATGAATGTTTACCCCTTTGATGAACTAATTTTTTTACCACACCTCTATAATCCTACAAAGAATATAAACAAAAATTTTCACTCAAAATCTTACCAGACAAGTTATAATTAAATTGAAGTTAAACAAAAATCATGACAAAACAAGCCAAGTTTTTAGATTATTACCTTTCTCTCACAAACTATAGCAGCCCATGAATGTGGATAACCAAATAAGATTGTAAACCTATCTGGGGCCTCACCCCAAGGTCTATCATTCTTCTTCTTAGGAAACATGTATTTGTCTTTAGGAATATGCTTGCCTTTCGCTAAAGGTTTCCTCCTCGGATTTCTTTCCTTCACTTGAGGTTGAGGCGAAACAATAACAATTTTTTTTCCTTTGCCTTCAACAATAAATTCTTCGCCTTTTGTATCTTCTTCTTCATCCGATTCTTCCTTTTGATGTGCATATCTAATCACAAACGTACATTGGACATCACCGATAGATCAAATTGTTCCCTTCAATTTCTAGATTATTCTCCATGTATTGGATAATATTATCTACCTCTTCAGGTGCTTCAAAACTTCTTAAGGTACTTTCTTCCACCAAATCCTTCTTTTTCCTATTTTTCTTGATGACACCTCTATTATTTACCCCTAAATGAATATCATAGCGAGGAGTGGGCGTGTTCTCAATCGATGTTAAATTATTAGTCCTCTAGCTTGCTCTTAGGTTTTGCTTTATTAGGATTTCTATAACATACGAGCAATAAAATTGATTGATTTAGGTTAGGTAATTTCCAAAAATTATCCACAAATAAATTTAAAGTATGAAAATTTAGGTTTTTTTATGGTTGGGTTTTAAAAAAACGAAACAAACCTAACAAAATTACGGTTCATAAACCCAACAGTGAAAAAACTTGGAAATATGAAAAACAAGGTTTTTTACGGTTGGGTTTTAAAAAATCGAAACCCAACCGTAACAATATTATGGTTCATAAACCCAACCGTGATAAATTTCTTCATTTATTAAAAACATTATTGTTGGGTTTTAAAAAAAAACGTAAATGTGACAGCTTCAGAAATTCCAGTTACGGTTGGGTTTTGGAGAACTCATAAACATAACAGCTTCATAAATTGATTTTATGGTTGGGTTTTGAAAAAATCTTATACGTAAATTAAACCGAAAACCTAATAATTGCTAAGATTTCAATCAAAATAACACTTTTTAAACACAAAAAAGAAACATGGGTTTGTAGAATCATCCCTAACATAAACTATACGTTCTTGTTGAGGAGTTTGAACAAGACTCCAGATTTCGTCTTGGATTTCTTGATTGGATTTGTTGGATTGTTGTTAATTGCACTCACTGTTGCTTTGTATATCTTTATTAGGATTTTTCATCTTTACTACAGAGTTTATTCGTCGATTATTAGTTTTTTGAATCGCCGACTAATCGAAGACGATAAATTTGATGGAACAAAATGAAAAAGGGAAGAAGGAAGAGAAAATGGCTAAGGTTCAGAGTTAGAGAAAAACAAAATGAAATGAATTAGAGTTAGCTTTTCCTTTTTATTTGTTTAGGTTTAATAGATGGGATGCTACTTTAAACTTTTTATAAATGATAAATTAAGTTAGACATTTGATATTGCTTTGAACACCCCCTAGCTAACTAATTTAGTCAACGTGAATCCTGGAGAAAACCCTATATCGATCCATAAGCCCATTTGTGATGTTTCTTAACACTTGGCCTTTGAAAGCATACCTCGAAGGCTGATGTCTTCCGAGCTTGAGGCGTGGATACTTCAAAAATGGCGACGTATCCGTAATGGCGCCATATCAGTATCGAATATTTGGGGATACCGGGGGATACGTATGGGATACTCCATTTAAAGTATTTCATTAAATTACAAAAAAGGTAGAGGATATTCTTGGATACCTCTAGGATACTCTAGGAGGGGATACTTCCAATAACTTGACATATATTTTTATATACAAAATGTATATATTTAAAATTTTGTATACAAAATTTATATATTTATAAATATTTATACATATCAATATACCATATAATTATATCTAAATATCTAAACCTGATAATAACTTTTTCGTTATAAATTGGAGCACATATAATTTTAGCCATTATATATGAAGAGAAACAAGATTGAACCCTAAGGTGCTGAAGATTTAGTGTTTGTTCATATTAATCTCCGTCTCCTTTTACGAAAAAGTGAAAATTATACGAAATGAGAAAGTAAAATGCGTGATATTAATGGAGATGCATTTAATCCATTTGATGGTGTGGGAGAACTTGAAGATGCAAATTTTTTACTTGACGAGCCAGAACTAGAAACAATGTTCTTTGATAAACACAATATTAACGAGTGATGGATGGTGAAATTTAGATAGTTTTTATTTTATATTTAATGTTTCAATTTCTAAATAATATTTACAAAAAAATTATTTTATATGATTTTTTTATTAAAATAAATTATTATTAAGATTTTATATATAAAATATTATTAATAAATAAAAGTATCTTATTGTATCTCTCGTATCCCTATTTTTTAAAAATTCCTTATATCAGTATCCTATCCCCCGTATCAGTATCCGTGATTCATAGCAGTTCCGAGAAAGGAATTCTCCTCAGCTACTGTGGTTGCCATTGGCCGTAGATTAGGTACAATAGCATTTTGAGATTTGACTTTCCTGTTCCATTTTGTGACTAGCGGCGTAGCACTATGATAAGTGGTGGAGTCTATGTTACCAATTCACCTCGAAGTTCGGTCCCGGTAAGTAAAGTTCCAAGGCCCCCATTGGTAAAAAGGCAACCCATAGTCCCACACTGAAACTATTTTTAATTCCTATTACGTTTTTTTCTCTTTTTTAGAAGTTGGAGCTCAGAGAAGTCAGTTAACACTGTTAGTGAAGGTTCTTTCACACATGAACACCACAAAAACAAAAACAAAAACCCTAGTTTGAAATTCTACTTGAGGAATCTGAGAACAGAAAAATCAATGGATGTTCTTCATAAAGTTCTTCTTTATTTCGGTTATACCATACTCTTCATTCCTCTTTTTGTCATTCTGTTTCTTCTTGGATGGATCAAAGGTACTTCTTAATCTTGTTTAACTCTACTTCTTGAATTTTTACTTTTATAGACCAATTAGAACAAGAAAAATCCAAGTTCTTGAAGCTAAAACGATCAACTAGTTGACTGATAATGTTTGGTTTTGTATTCAATCAGCTGCCATATTTTCTCCTTTTGTGTTTCTTGTTATCAAGATTGGTGATGCTGGAGTTATTTTTGGCTTATGGCCTTCACATCTGGTTTGGAGTGCTTACTGTATTTCCAAGTATGACTTCTTGAACCTTTCCTCCCTACTGTATAATTTATTGTAATTATGTTGAAATTTGAACTAAAAATGAAAAGTTGAAATACTTATGTTTATTTTTTGTTTAGATCGAAAATTTATGGTCCGTATATGAAATGTCTGATGATTGTAAGCCTCCCGATCCCCATAGCCTTATGGACAATTATAGGTGTAGTTGGAAGTGTCATTATGGGTATTGGATATGCCTTTATTTGGCCTATGATGGAGACTTTTAAAGCCACTAACAAGCCAGGTTTCTGTAACAAGCTAACTGGATGTTTGGTGGTAAGGTTTTTGTTTACTTTCGCTTGATTTTTGAATTGACAGAACCATCGTGCATTCGTGCTCTTTATGCGTGGAGTAACTATTTTGTAATGGCAAAAAATATTTGTATCCGTAGGATGGTACCTGGACATGTGTACGGGGTGCTTGCACTATTGTACACGATTTTGGAGATTTTTCATTCCATTCTTACTTCTCAGTGATGGATGAGTTGCTCGAGGCCGAGGATGATGAGAACCCCATAGAACTCAAGTACTTTCCACAATTAGCTTCAGTGATTACTTATTTGGGTTATTTTGGGCCCCTCGAGGAGGTTATTCAAGTTTCTTTATAAGTCTTAATGTTACGATTTATCTCAATGTATTGTTGGGAACACATCTGTATATTCTGATTCACATTAAGGAGGTCAGTATGCTTTTACCTGATGGCGTTATATTAGGATTCACATGGAGACATCCACCGACAAAAGACTTCAGGGAAAAATGTTGATCTTTCTAAGTAGAATCCAGAAGGGAAATGAGTGTAATCCTTTGATATATGCTTATATGGTGTTTCTTGGAGCTCTTGACCAACATATTGTCATTTCAAAGAAAATTTCACTGTTTCCATTTCGTCTCGTAGGGTCACTCAGGTACCAGGATGTATATTGGCAGCACTGTTAGGGGTTTTGGTTGACGTTCTTATGATTCCCCTAATAGTCATCTATAAAGCTCCAATTCTGTTATTCAAAGGATGGCACCGGTTATTCGAAGATCTTGTTGGGAGGTCAGGACCCTTCGTGGAGACTGTTTGTGTCCCTTTGGCTGGATTTCTGATTCTTTTGTGGCCATTCGCAGTTATTCTTGCTATTTTAGCTGGTTTTCTTTCAAGCGTGGGTTTTGGATGTTATGCTGCTGTTGTTGAATATGAGGTACTGATCTTACACTTGATGCTGTTTTATTCACATCCAGCTAAATTTAAAATTACATGAAAAAATAAACTACACATTAAAATAATAAATATGCTGGTAATTTTCATGTTACTGTGTTAGGAAAACTCTAGAAAGAAAGGGTTGCTCTATATTGTTGCTAGTGTGGCTTTGTTTGATGAATGGACCAATGACTTTCTCTACCTCCGAGAAGGGTCCTGTTTTCCAAGGTACGTATGTAAATGAGTAAATCACATGGAAGTTATTAATGGAACCTCTTTCGAACATACAAGATTATAGTTTTAATAGTTGTCCTGTTTTGTATTACTACATCGAGGCATATATCATCTTCTTACAAACTTTAAAAGATAATCTGTGCGTAAAGATACAATAGTTCATGTTGTGCCAAATCGTAAACCCTGTTCAAGTGGGCAGCCAGACCTAAGTATCGTGAGGGAGCTGAAGGCAATTCGTCACTGCTACCTCTAAATGGATTGCATGGCCAGATTGAGGTAGTTCATGCAGATTATTCTTTGACAAGGACAGCTTCTCAAAGAATCAAGGCATTGAAGGATGTAGTGGTAAGAACAACCAAATCATGCATCACATTCACTCCCTGGTGTATTCTAATCAGACAGTCCAATAATTTGTTCATGCTGCAATTGTTGTTTGCATTGTCATATCAGATATGGGACAATTTCTTCGAAGCATGTGAGGGATCTGGCAAGGAACTTCTTAGAGATGCAGCAATTGTTAAACTGGATATAGAGGAATCGCAAAGTTCAAAGAGCAAGATAGTTAACATTGGAATTCCTGCATATGCATTTCTTGGTTGCTTTCTCCAATCTATCCATAGTGGTTCTGCTGGCTTTGTCATGCGTATGAATATCTCTTAACTGAATTTTTCTTTAGGCACCAATGTGATTATGTATGCACAAAAATTGAAGTATCCCTTAGAGCTTGGCTCTGGACCAAAGCTACTAATTACCAATTCTCTTTCTCATATCAGGTGAAAGTGTTGAAGAGACGAATTTGAATAGGCCCGAAGGAAGGATTTTTGATTGGCTGTTTGAGCCCATGTGCGTTATGAAAGAGCAAATTAGGAAACTAAATTTAGTAGAGTCCGAAGAGTTGTTCTTGTGCAAATTGGCTCTGTACTGTGGTGATGCTCAGAGAATTGAAGCTTGGCAGAATGGTGGAATTCCTCCTTATGATGAGATTAGAAGAGCTCAGTTAGAGGGCATAAGTAGAAGGTACCGTCTACACCCGTTTTTTTCTTCTGTTCTTGCTTGCTTTGATACAACAAAGCTTTCAGAAAATATGAGAATTTCCCTCTCTAACATTTTTATTACAAAATCTTCAAACAGGTTGCAAGGTTTCTGTTTGACGCTTTCAAGGTTGCCAACTTTCCGGAGGCGATTCTATGCAGTAGTTAATGCGTTACTTGACGAGGTGAATAATCAATCTAGTGCGAACAGGCCAACAGTTGTATAGTTGAATCTACTTGTTAGCACCTCTACAAAGTACGAAACAGAACATACCATTGTGACACTATCTTTGGCTGAGTGCTCTGTGATTGCACTAGCAAGGCAATTTTGGGATTCTTAATTTCTTAGATTCTTTGCCACTGACTGTGAGAGAATAAATTTTGAGGTACGCGTGTCCAAAAAACTATTGGAGAAGTAACGAACTACGATGAGACGAGAAACACTGGAACAAAGCCTTTTAAAGCATTACATTGATAGGTGTAAACTCGACAAAAATTGAACCTGACAACATTAATACATGACCGATACGTGGGTTGCGGGAAAGTAAGGCACACTGCTCAAAACAGATAGCATTAACTACTCGACTGACAACAGGTTGCGGAAAAGTATGACTCAATAAAGAGTAATAATGAGTATTGATGCATGACTGACACATATCGATTTTACAAGCTGTGGAACAAAAAGAACTAAAACAGGACGTTTCATTTTAAAGGGATACGTGTCCAACATGCCATGATTCAATTAAGACCGCAACAGTCATCCCAATCCAAAAATATTAATTTAAATACAAGACCGCAGAAGAGCTGCGGGATGACCAGTGAGAAATCACGAGAAACAAGCAGTACGCATACTAAGACTTGCGGGAGGAACGATCAGGCCATACGGAAATCGCAAATAAGCTTTGCGGGACTACATATGCACCAAGAATTGGATAAGAATAAATAGGTGGAAAGGTATATTGGTGGGACATATCAAATTGGCTATAAATACCAAGCTCATAAACAAGAAAAGGGGTTGGAAAAGAGGAGGAAAAATAAACGAAAGACGTCAAAGTGATTGCAAAGAGTTTAGGTATGAACTTATGTAAAACTTTAAGTTCACTTTTGTTATGATTATGTTCATGTTATTATAACATATCAGTTATTTGATGTATCTTATGGTAATGTAAAAATATAAATGAATACAAATCTTTTTCCCGTGGATGTAGACAGTCTGACTGTTGAACCACGTAAATGTTTGAGTCAATTTATTTTAGTTATTTGTTTAATTCTCATTATCTAAATGATCATGAGAGTTGATTTCATGATAAGATATCATATAAAACTATGAGTTAATGCTTTTGGTTGTGATCTAAGAATCACCAGATTTTTGGTAATCACAATTTGGCGCTAGAAACAGGGATTGAAGTAAAGAATTTATTCTACCTGTCAAAATTTTTGTTGGGAAAGTTTTGAATCGTGTTTTGTTTAAAAATTCTTCTCTTTAAAGTATAATGATTAAGTTTCATATGAAAAATTGTATATATGATTTTACTCTAAGTAAATCAGGTTATGAGTATATAAATTTGGTCGTTATGGTCATATTCTTTATTTTTATTGTCGTATACTCTCCACAAGAGAAAACCAAGTACTCGGAGAAAAGGCCCAGTATGGTACGGAACCATTTACAACAAGAACACGAGAGCAAGAAGTAAGCTCCAGTGGACTCACAGGAAGGAAAATGAGAGCCAATAAAGATCAAAGAATAATGGTAGTGGAACCCGCATGCCAGCGGAATGAACCAGATATATTGAATTTCGATGGCTCAAGATTGCAAAAAGATAGGTGGAGAAAATGTTATGAGGACATGGTGGACGATTAGAAGAAGTGTTAAAAGAAGCTAGACGAACGCCATTGGCGCCGCATTTGGCATACGCACCAATACCGCATGAGTGTAGTACTCCCATTTTTGAATGCTATGATGGGAAAAAAGACCCAACAACCCATCTGAAGTATAACAATCGCATCATGACACGTTGGGAGCAAGATGATGTAGTTATGTATCGGTTTTTTCCCTCGAGTTTGAAAGGTATAGCTTTGGCGTGGTATGATAATTTACCAGAAGGGACGGTATACTCTTACATGCAGTTGAACCGTAAGTTCTTAGAAGCATACATGTACAACAAGCCCGCAGATGCGGGGATGGATAAGCTATACTCACTTGCCTCAACGACAGAGGAAACCATCCGTGATTATACAGATCAATGGCAGACGATCTGTCAAGCAATTGGGGATGTAACCCCAGAAGTCGCTATCAATAGTTACAAATAGGGAATAGCCAATCGAGAAAGCCAACTCTTTATTGATATCCATAATATCAATCCAAAAAGTAAAGGAGATCTCAGAGATATTATTGAAAAATGTACAAGATTACAAGACATTCAGAGGCAACATTCGAGAATAATATCTCAGCAACAAGGAAATACAAAAAGAGCCAACTCTATAGAGTCGTCATCCGGATCTGGGAAGAGGTTTGCGGGAAAAACTCCAAACATTGAATCAAAGCGAGCAAAGATAGAGCAAAGAAGAAAATTTGTCCAGCAATTTGAGGAGCGAATTTTCACTAAACTCAATACTCCTTATTCAGAAATTTTAAATGTAATAAAGAACAAACAAGATTTTCAATGGCCGCAATCAAAAGAACGACAACCCGAACACACACAAAATTCCAAGGATTATTGTGAATACCATTGCTATCGGGGTCATTCCAAAAACCGATGCAGGAACCTAATAATGCAAGTACAAAGGATGATTTATGCAGGGGAGTTTGATAGACACATTTTAGTGTCTAATTTACACCTTAATTTCTAGTGAGTTAGTATTCGATTTTACGTCTATTACGTGTTTTTATGCTTTTGTAGGTACATTAGAAGAATAAAGATTTGTGGAAAACTTGGCTCAAAAAGTGTTACAGGCACCCACACTTTGGATTGGGGCACCCTTGGATCGGGCTGAGCTGGATCGGGTCAACCCAGCGGGTCAACCAGGCGAGTCAACCCAGCGAGCCAGCGAGTCGACTCGGCCGATCCAACTCAGCGGGAATCGCCGGAGTTTCAACTGTGTACGCTGTTCAAAGTGATTTATGGATTGTTTTCTTCCATATTGTTCCACACGCTAGAAGATATCCCATACAAGTCAGAACCATCGAGAAACAGCAGAGAAATCCCGTAAAATCAGCTCGGGAATCATGTATATGGACGGAATTATGTTTCGATTCGGATTGAGATTTGTGGGTTGTTTTAGAGAGTTCTATTAGGTTTAGAACTCTATCTAGGGTTTCTACTACCTATATAAACCAAGAGAAGCCAAGAAAAATCAAAACAGAAAAGCTAGAGAAGAAATCAGAGCAATTCCGGCCACTTCCGGTCGTCGCCGGTCACCTGCTGCTGGTCCGGCCGGCGTGTTCTTCATCAGCCACCATCGGAGAAGACGACTCAGCAACATTTATATCTGTTGCTGATTCAAACTGCTCTTGTTGCCTATTCCTTACCATTTATTGCTTAGAAACACTTCTGTAACGGCTGAACCATGTTCTTCAACACTTATAAACGTATCTGTTCAGCTGTTGCACTATTCTTTAACCTTGTAATCAACTTTTTGAGCAATGAAAAGGTCTTTTGAGCAAGTTTTCTCCACCATGAGCTAAGTCTATTTATTGGGATGAGGGATTAGGTACTTTTCTCAATTTTATATGATTTAATTATTTTCTAATAATTATTTATAATTTTTTTGTTATTAGAATTGCATAGTTTTAAATAGTGAAAACGGTTTTCTTTCAACAGTTGTGCTTTTGCTTGATGGATTATGCTTGGTTAATTAATTTTGATAGTCTATTCTTGTGATTTACCTCTGTTTGTTAGCATAACGAAACCAATTTTGGCAATTACTTGCGCTTCAATTAATTTAAAAAGAATTATCTGATTAATCACATAGGTTGTTAGAATTACCTGATTCCTGATTCCTGGTCCTTTTAAAATTATTCGAAAATCATCTTTAGGTTATTTAGTCTTTTTCATACTCCTGGAATTTTTTATAGTTAATTTAAATCATTATTTTCTAAGATCATTACCTTTACAAGTTCGAGAATCGAACCTTTATTTACCACTTCTAAAATTACATCAGAGTTAAAAGAATTTATTCAGCTACCTGACTCCTCACCAAGGTTTAATAAAGGAAAAGCTTATTCCTCAAAATAATCAAACTATTAACATGATTTCATGTTCTGAATCGGATCAGACATCCATGAATGCGGCTATTGATAAAAAGTTACATAAAAGGGTTCGCAGTCACGAAGTATTCAAGGTTGCGAGAAGATTTACTGAAGTAACGGAAGAATGGATGGCATCCCCATTAACTTTTTCTGCAGACGAAGTGGACCAAGAGATTGAAATGCACAATGATCCGTTGGTACTCACACTGCCAGTATCTTGATGGAATATAAGGAAGATTCTTATGGATGGGGGCAGCTCTCTTAATGTTCTGTTTTTTGATACCTTTCAGAAGATGGTGTTAAAAGATGATCAGCTAATGCCTTCGTGCTACACAATTTATGGGTTTAACGGATTAGCTTCAAAATCGAAAGGGGAAATCTTGCTTGATGTTGCAGTTGGACCAATAAGTATTCTGACTAAGTTCAGCGTAGTGGAGGCTCCATCTCTGTATAACGGCATCATTGGTAGACACTGGGTCTATCAACTGAAAAGGGTAACATCAACGTATCACCAATACTTGCGGTTTCCAACACCGCAAGGGGAAATGGAGGTAAAAGGAGATCAAAATGAAGCAAAATCTTGTACTCTGGCAGAAGTCCGTATGAATAAATAACGGCAACATCAACAACAAAATAAGAAAAAAAAGAGCAAGATGAAGGCTAAAGAAGAAGCCTTGAACCAATATATGATTAAGACTGCGGGAAATAAAACAAAAAAAGGTATTATAATAAAGGTAAGCATGCCGAAAATTGATGAAGATAGTCTTCCAGCATAGCAATCAAAGGGGGATCCCACACTTTTAGGATCTCCCAAACCCACCTTTACATCAATCGAAGAAACTAAAAATACAAATATTGGGACAGAAGAACTTCTCAAGATGATAAAAATTGGAACGTTGATGGAAATACAAAGGGAGTATAATTTGGTGACGTTACTAAAAGATTTTATGGATATTTTTGCATGAAAGATGGAGGACATGCCGGGCATCGATCCAAATATTGTACGGCATGAATTACATATACATCCGGAAGCTACACCTTTTTGGCAACGCATATGTAAAGTTGCACCTGAACATCATTTGCCAGTTGAAAGAGAGTTAAAAAAGCTTATCGATGCGGGATTCATTCGAGAAGCGCGGTATCCAACTTGGATTTCAAACATGGTGATAGTACCAAAAAAGAATGGCGGAGTAAGAATTTGCATAGACTTCATCAGTTTAAACAAGGCATGTCCGGAAGATAGTTATCCGCTTCCCATCATTGATCAGTTGGTGGACGCTGTTGAAGGTCATGAGGCTTTATCCTTTATGGATGGACAATCAGGGTACAATCAAGTTGCTCTAGCTGAAGAAGATCAAGAACACACTGCATTCTTCACTCTGCACGGTTCATACTGTTATACCAGAATGTCGTTTGGGCTGAGAAATGCAGGGGCAACTTATCAAAGGCTCGTAGACGCAATTTTTAAACCATGGATAGGCCGCACACTCGAAGTTTATGTAGATGACATGCTGATAAAAAGTAAATTTTCGAAGGATCATTTACAAGATTTGAAAGAGATATTTGAAGCCTTGCGAAAATACAGAATGAAAGTTAATCCCGATAAATGCATTTTTGGGGTTACGTCAGGGAAATTTTTGGGGTACTTGGTTACCAAAAGAGGAATTGAAGTTGATCCGGCAAAGATTCAGGCCATTGTTGATATGCCATCTCCGAGGAATGTCAAAGAAGTACATAAATTAAATGGTTGTTTGGCCTCACTCGGAAGATTTATTGCTATATCATCGGAAAAATGTAAGCCCTTCTTTGACGCATTGAAAAAGAAGAATAAATTTGAATGGGATGAGGTTTGTGAGCAAGCCTTTTCAAGTATTAAAGTTTATCTTGCCACATTGCCCGCATTACAAAAGCCAGAACCTGAAGAGGTGCTTGCCTTGTACATAGCCGCAACGGAAGATGCTGTAAGCGCGGTATTAGTGCGAACAAATGAAAAGGTAGAAAAAAACATATATTACATCAGTAAAACTTTGAACCTCGCAGAAAGAAATTACACGAAAATCGAACAGTTAATTTTAGCACTGGTTTTTGCTACCCAGAAATTACGCACGTATTTTTTGACACACTATGTGCGGGTACCAAGAAAAGCTTCGTTGGAGACTGTGCTGAAGAATGTGAGAAAAGTGGGGAGAATAGCAAAATGGAACGCACAACTCGAACAGTTCCACATATTATTTGAACTACAAACTGCGCAAAAGTCGCAAGTCATGGCTGATTTCCTTGCGGATTTTCCATTAAATGATGATTTTAAAATTCAAGGTTTGCCCGGGTTCGAAGAGCATGATCCTCAGGATATCCTAAACTTTGTAAATTCCCGAAGATGGGAAGTATTTGTTGATGGGGCCAGGAACAAAGAAGGTGCTGGAATTGGAATTGTAATTACGACTCCTACAGGGGATCGAATGATACATTCATTCCGATTTGAGTTCGATGAACATACAAATAATATAGTGGAGTATGAGGCTCTGGTTCATGCCCTTAGGCTCATCATTGAATTGGGGATAAACGATGTCCGTCTCACAAGTGATTCACAACTAATAATTCGACAAGTTGAGTTAAAATATCAAGCGCTTGATGAAGACCTGGTAGAATATAAAAATCTTGTGCAAAATTTGGCGCTTCAGGTTCCAAATATAACTTTTCGGCATTTGTCAGAGAGAAGAATCGTCATGCTGATGCATTAGCATTTATTTCTTCAATGATAAGGGATCAGAATACATCAGCAATAAAAATTGGGCGTATTTATGAGTCATCAATCAAGTTGTGGGAAGTTGAAGATGTTGAAGAAGAAGTGGAAGAAGATATCGAAGATGTAGCTGCACAAGATAATGCAAGTTTTCCACAAAAAACAGAAAATAATTTATCCAGAGAAGATAGGAGAATTTCGATACATCAATATTTACAAAATGGGGTATTACCAGCAAGCACTAAAGAGGCAAGAAAGGTGCAATCAAAGTCTGTGAATTATCAGTTGCGGGGTAGAATTTCGTACCGCAAATCCTTTTTAGGGCCTTTACTTCGATGTTTATCACGAGAGCAAGGGCTACAGATTCTCAAAGATATACATCATGGAGATGCGGGAAATCATAGTGGAAGACGATCATTGGCTTTAAAAGCAAAAACGCAAGGATATTATTGGCCATTTATGCATAAAGACGCAGAAAATATGGTAAAAAGATGTGAAGAATGTCACCGCTATGCGGAAAGAATAAAGGCTCCCGCAACATAGCTAAATTCCGTACTCAGACCCTGGCCATTTGCAAAATGGGGGATAGACATTGTTGGACCATTAGTGGAAGGTACTCAAAAAAAATAAAATACTTGATTGTGGCTACAAACTATTTCACTAAATGGGTTGAAGCCAAAGATATTGCACACATTAGAGACACTGATGTTTTTAAATTCCTATTTGAGAATATAATATGTAGATTTGGAATTCCAGTAGCCATAGTCTCAGATAATGGACAACAATTACAAGGGAAAAATATAGATATGTTTTTCGAAGCATTTAACATTCAAAAGAATAAATCTACTCCACTCTATCCGCAACGTAATGGGCAAGCTGAAGCAACAAATAAAACAATTGTTGTGAATTTAAAGAAAACTCTTGATGGCCATCATAAACGGTGGTGTAAACAGCTTCATAATACATTATGGGCATACCGCACAACAAGAAGGGAAACCACTGGAGAATCACCATTTCTTCTTACTTACGGAACAAAAGCAGTTATTCCAATGGAAGTCATTCTACCCACTACAAAAACAGAAGCATGAGAGAAAAATTTAAATTTTGATTCAATGCTTGAAAAGTTGTATGACTTAGAAGAAAGAAGAGAAGTTACACTTCAAAAAATGGAAAATTATCAAAGAAGATTGGCAAGGGAATATAGTAAAAAAGTAAAGTTGCGGAATTTTGTGGAAGGACAGTATGTTCTGCGGCAGATCCCGGAATACCAAAGAGATAAAAAAGCAGGAAAATTTGCACCTACATGGGGAGGACCTTATATTATACAAGGCATTGCGGGACAAGGATCAAACCATTTGCGGAATATGGATGGAGGAATTTTACAACATCCGTGGAACGCACAATATCTCAAACCATATTATCCTTGATCAATAACGCAATTGAGCAACAGTTGGCGCTCATAATAGGTAAAGCATATCAAATGTAATCTCTCTAGAAGATCCAAATAAATGTCTCTGACTATAGGATTTTTCGCTATAGAAATGCCTAACATGACATTGATTATTGTACCAGGTACTCTCCACTTCAGGAAGTTCTCACAATCAGCAATGCATTTTTACAACAATTTGGTTTCATATTAGGTAAAACTACAAATGCAACCTCTCTGAGAAAATCCTAGTAAATGTCTATGAGTGTATGACTATTGGATCTTTCGCCAAAAGGCGTGCCTAACGTGATTTTAATTGTTGTATCTTTCTCCATTTTAGGAGACCTTCGGGACCGCATCCTAATTTCCTCCTGGCCCGAGAGAAGTTAGACATGTGTTACACCCACAATATAACTCAAGGTACAAAATTTCCTTGCGGTTAAATAAATCACACTCGTACCATGAACTAACAATTAATATATATTCAAAATCTGTTTTGCAGGGATAAAATCACAAGGAAAAATGAAAACGCAATTACAATCTAAAGATGAAGAAGAACGAAACAACAGTAAAAAAAAAAAGAAGCTAAGGTGCTGGAAGAACACCTTCAAAAGGAGGATTTTCTGGGATATTTCTGCGTTTGTAAACTTTTGTAAATCCATCAGCTTGTACTTGGTCAAGGGTGTTATTAACCGCTTGAGCAATTTTAGCTTTAGCTTCGATTCTTAACCATTTAATATAAGCTTTTCTATTTTCAATCTCCACTTTGAATTGATTTACTTCAATTTCCCAAGCCTGGACTCTTGACTTCCAAAATGTTATCTTTCCTCTCTCAGTAGATAAATCCCGAATAAGGCTCTCATTCTTTCTAGCTTCATGTTTTAGATTATCTTCAGCACTTTTAACCTTAGAAGATAAAAGCTCAAGTTGAGCAAGCGCTTCGCTGACCTTAGTAGAAGCAAGCTCTTGCAGGGTCTGTGCTTCGATAGCTTTGATTGAGGCTACCTTCAACTGCTTATTAAGTTATTCCATCCTAGCATTTGTTGTAATGATCTCTCCCTCAGCTTTATCAGCTCTAGCGGTTGCATCCTTAAACTTTTCTTCAAAACCTGAAACAAAAATAACGGATTAATCAATGCGGGAATAAATATTGAATTTTAAGCTTGCGATTAAATGGGATACCTCTTGCGAGGGATTCAAACTCTACTAATTCACGACCCATTGCATATTTTGTTATATCAAGAAAATCATATTCTCCTGAAAGCTTGCTGTAATTGGCCTTGAGTTGCTCAAGATGCTGTTGAAATTGAATTAACTCTGCTTCATTATCCCGCAAACGGTTCAATTTGGATGTACATCTTGCCATTTCTTTTTACAGTCGGAGAATGTCACTGTCCCACTGAAGAACAAAATCAGATAAATTACGGATCATAGCCTGAGCATCCCGTAAGAGCTTTTCCTTTAGCATAAGACTCAGAAGCTGAGTTGTCTCTGTCTTCAATGAGCTGAGTTATATGCGAAGAAAGTTGTGAATGGTGATATATTGAACGGGAAAGTCCCGCAAGGATATTTTGCCGCTCCACGCAAAGCTTGCGGTTCTCTTCTTCCAGTTTGTCAGATTTTGCCCGTGCCTCAGAAACGTAATCTTTAGTCCACAGTAAAGTGGCATCAAACTCTATTTTCTTGCGACCCTTCTCTACGAATAAAAGCCGATGTCGAGATTCTAACTCATTATACTTCTGTATGAACGACTCATGACTATCAACAAGATCATTAAACTTTGTCTTGACTTCAACATTCTGAATATTAACTCTTATAACATGATCTTTCAACTGCATAATTCTACGATGCATCCTAGTTACAAGTTCTGAATCCCCCGCTGATCCCATAAAGTAATTCAGAAAATAAGTGAAATAAAATAAGGAAAAAGTAACTAAAAGAAAGAGTAAAACCTTGGTTCTGAAGATTAAGCACTTGTTGGCGGAGCACGTCATTTTCCCGTTTCAAATCCAAAGCGTCATTTTCTACGGCTCTAAATCGGGACTCCATCATGGTAGACCGTGCTTTGTAGAACTGATACGCGGTATGTGCGGCGCTTTGGCCTCGTCCTAGCTGTAGAATTAATGTTATGATTAGAGTTAAAATAAGAAGAAATCAAAATGGAGAAAAGCAATTAAAATGCCTGTAGAAGAGCTTGTTGCGGAAAAGAATACACTTATCCGTCCGCATGTGCGAGAGTTTCCGCAAGAGAAGAGGGTTCGGTGATGCGGAATAAGGGATCAACAGCTCCACGTTGATCTTTCAACCATGCATCTCTAACTGCTTCATATGGCGCAGCCTCCATAGACTTACGTAGTCGGGAGACCGAAGAACTATCCGATTTCACCGTTAGAGAGTTGCATGGAACGGACAAAAGGTTCTTTGACATGAACCATTGAAAAGATTATTCTTCTTTTTCCAAAAGATTGGAGGTATCTGCAACATCCCTTCCTCTGCTTGGCTGCGAAAACTCCCTGTTTGGCTGAACTGCATCAGCAGCAGCCATGTTCGAAGTATTAACTCTGACAGGACCAGCTTCTGCTCTAGTATCAGAGGGAATATTACTCGTTGTACTAGTAATTGCTGGCTCATCCACTTCCGCATCATGTGCTGGCGGGACCCCTTCTGCTGAAGTAATTATGGGATCGTCTTGAGGGTAGCGATCCTCTTCATCAGTCGAATCATCTTCATCAGAAGCGGCTTCAAGCGGCTCATCAACAGTCAGAGGGGAGAACTGAAGTTAGATAGAAGGATCAGGAGCGACAGTTTGGTGCGAGAGATCGATGACAACATTTGAAATCTCTTTGGCGACACCATCTTGTTTCGCATACTTAAAGTTTGTTAATCGAAGAGGAATATTTTGCTCTTCTTGTCCCTCTGCGCAGAGCTTCCTTCACCTCTTACGAGTGGATGATGAAGGGGAGAATCTTAAATTTCTCCCTCTTCCCTATCTGTGGAAGCACGGGGAGCACTCTTCGCTTTCTTCTGACCTTATAAATGCACCGCAACAAGTCATTAAATGACTTTCTTAAGGAATATGAGAAGTCACCAGATTAAAATAATACCTTTTCTACAAGAGGTGCGGCCTTGCGTTTTACCCTCGTATCATCTTGGGTGCCTTCATCAACCAGTGGCTCAGTTTCTGGCTCAACTTGCGGCTATAAAAAGAAAAGGAAAATTTAATCATCAGACGGGAACTTTAATTATTAAGCAATATACAAAGCGGAAAAAGACAGAGAGAAACTCTACATACCTCAATGACAAGTGGAAACTTGAAATCAGTAAAATTTAATCGCCAAGGGCAATAACCGTTGAAGCGAGTAAGAAGATCGTAAACTATGTTATCAAAGACGAACCCGAAGACCCATGGGCCCTCAATGACGAATGGAGTGCGGTACCATTTGTAGTCATGATCTTCTCGGATTTTTTCTTTGAGAGGACGCGTTGTCCCCGGAATATACTTCAACTTGGCATTGTCAACTTCCGCTAGCAGACGGAATCCCTCACCACCTTTGCGGTTCGGGCTAATGCTCCATCTTTTGAAATTCTTTGCGGCAACATTGTCCGTAAAAGTAGCATGGAAGTTTTTCACTGTATAATATTTGCGATCTGAAAGGTCTGGAACGTAGCAGGTAAAGTTGGTCCTTCCTTGGCTATGCATGCTACATTCATCTAGTATGCGCCACCAATTTCCGTTGTATTGAGTGATGGACCGTACTAAGCTTTGATGTGTTTGATTACGGTTGGCAAGAACTTTGAATTGAAAAGGATTTTCGCTTTGGTATAAGGGAAGCTGTAGACCCGCATCTAAAGCTCCCGCAGGGATTAATATTATTTTATTGGAATAGTCAAAACCTTCCATCATCTCCATGGTAATTTCATCTTCAACACAATCATAAAAGGAGACTTTGAATTGGCGAAGACCATGAACCCTTTTGAAATCCTCGAGATTCACGGATTTAAAACTACATCTTTCATGAGCACGTTTATCCTTGGGAGCAGGATTGTTGACCGAAGCACGGACACTTGCGGGCCTTGTAGATTCCGAAGGATGACTCCTCGATACAGGGTAACGAGATGACTTCCTAACTAAAGGCTGATCATCCTCATGAGAAGCGTTACCGGTAGATTTGCCTTTTCCAGCCATAATAAATTTTTATCTACACAGGGAAGCCAGAAAAAATAAGCTTATTAAGATCAAAAGTAAGAACAATGCAGGAAAGATGCAACAAGATGAACAATATATCAAAATACAAATAAGTTAATCATTCTCTGATCAGGAGAAAGAAGGGATTATGATAAACTAACCAATCATCAAAAAGAGAAATCAACAACATCAGAATCATCATACACTTAAAAGAATAATAAACAGATAGGTACATTATTAATATCGTCTACAATGATTAGGGTACAGGTACAGAGATTGATAAACAAGAAAATACGAAAAAGAAAGAAGCAAAAGAGTTACTTACAGTGAAGTAAAAGATAGAAGAAAAATCTGATTGATTGAAAAGATAAGAACTTGATACCGATGCAAGAATCCTAGATCACAGAAGATTGAGATAATGAAAAGGCGCTGAAGAATTTTTGAAAAACTCAAAGGAATAAAAAGCACTATAACTTTATGAAGAAGAAGAAGACAAGAGGTGTAAAGAATAAAATGAAGGAAATAATTGGAATTAAATAGGAGAAAACTGAAACTGACGAACCCTCGAAAACTGAAAAGAAATAAACTTTTTCAGAGATTTGATTTCCTCGAAAACGCCAACTGACAAAAACGTGCAAAGAGAAATTATTGCTAGCGAAAAAAGCGCATGAAAGTGTAACGTGGGAAAGGAAGTTATTGCAGGCGTGGGAATTGAAAAGGTAATTATTATTTTTCCTTTTTTCCAAATTTTTACCAACTGTCAATTCCAAAAAAAGGAAAAAGGGGGCAAATTGTGAGAGAATAAATTCTTAGGTACGCATGTCCAAAAAACTATTGGAGAAGTAACGAACTACGTTGAGACGAGAAACACTGGAACAAAGCCTTTTAAAGCATTACATTGATAGTTGTAAACTCGACAAAATTTGAACCTGACAACATTAATGCATGACCGACACGTGGGTTGCGGGAAAGTAAGGCACACTGCTCAAAACAGATAGCCTTGCTGCCTGACCGATACGTGGGTTGCGGGAAAGTAAGGCACACTGCTCAAAACAGATAGCATTAACTACTCGACTGACAACAGGTTGCGGAAAAGTATGACTCAATAAAGAGTAATAATGAGTATTGATGCATGACTGACACATATCGATTTTACAAGCTGTGGAACAAAAAGAACTAAAACAGGACGTTTCATTTTAAAGGGATACGTGTCCAACATGCCATGATTCAATTAAGACCGCAACAGTCATCCCAATCCAAAAATATTAATTTAAATACAAGACCGCAGAAGAGCTGCGGGATGACCAGTGAGAAATCACGAGAAACAAGCAGTACGCATACTAAGACTTGCTGGAGGAACGATCAGGCCATACGGAAATCGCAAATAAGCTTTGCGGGACTACATATGCACCAAGAATTGGATAATAATAAATAGGTGGAAAGGTATATTGGTGGGACATATCAAATTGGCTATAAATACCAAGCTCATAAACAAGAAAAGGGGTTGGAAAAGAGGAGGAAAAATAAACGAAAGACGTCAAAGTGATTGCGAAGAGTTTAGGTATAAACTTATATAAAACTTTAAGTTCACTTTTGTTATGATTATGTTCATGTTATTATAACATATCAGTTATTTGATGTATCTTATGGTAATGTAAAAATATAAATGAATACAAATCTTTTTCCCGTGGATGTAGACAGTCTGACTGTTGAACCACGTAAATGTTTGAGTCAATTTATTTTAAGTTATTTGTTTAATTCTCATTATCTAAATGATCATGAGAGTTGATTTCATGATAAGATATCATACAAAACTATGATTTAAATGCTTTTGGTTGTGATCTAAGAATCACCAGATTTTTGGTAATCACACTGACACTGTCAGACGAGCAATAAAACCCCATAAACATATGACTTCTGATGTATTCTATTTTAGGTGGAATGAATTTAATTTCGTCCTGTAAAAATTGATACAACAAATTTTGCAAATATTGGTAGATACCGGAGGTTTTCAAGGATTTACAAGAAAAATGTACTACTAATGTGGAGCCAAATGTTTATTACATGCCTTTGTGTTTCAACCTAGATTGTCTACCTGTAGTTGAGGGGTCTAGGATTTAGCTATGAAGGGGCGAAACAAAATGCCTTGGTTTCAAGGGATGTTCTAACAAGTACTCTTAAATCAAATGTTCACTTATGGCAAATTAACCTAGCCATTTTGAGGGCTATCCAAAACTAATTTGGGGCGACTATTTTAAACCCGTCCCATAGATGTGGCTATGGGATAACCTAGTAGTATGTAAAAATACTTAAATACCCTTTTACTAATAAAACTCTAAAAACCTAAAACTTTACCATTCTCACCTTCTTCTCTACCAATTCTCTCTGTTTTCCCTTCTTCTTCTTCTCAATTGTGGCTAAATCATTTCATCGTAAACCAATTCATCGTCGTAATTACAATCAATAGATGGCTCGAAAAAAGCAAACAACCCGTCAACCTGCTAATACTAATTGGCCTAATTTTACCGAGAAAATAAGAAATAAAGAGATTGTTGAAGAACATAATGAGGAATATGAAGAACACAAAGATGATGATCTAGATACGGAGACTGATTACGAAAATCAGCCTCTCCAGAACTATCTAATGACTCCAATAAGGTAAGGGTTTACCATTATTTGTGTTTATTTTTCTTCAATTGAATGAAATCGTCAATAGAATATCAAGGGTTTTAGATTATATGTCATAATCGGTAGTTTCGTATTTGTATTTAACTACCGATTATGATAGTTTTCATCATTGCTCATGAATATCGACCATAACCGGTAGTTATATTTAGTCATAAACTACCAATTATATTCCTGGACCAAAATTTAGGCATAATCGATAATTTCGTACAAGGTTAAACTACCGATTATGAAAGTTATTGAGGAACCTCAAAAACATCGACCATAATCGGTAGTTATATTTAGTCATTAACTACCGATTATATTCCTGGACCAAAATTTAGGCATAATCGGTAGCTAATCTTTTTATGTAACTACCGATTGTAGTGTGTCCATGTGCACAATCGGTAGATAATGTAGAGCCCGAGCTACCGATTATGCGCAATCGGTAGTTACTTTGTTTAATTTACTACCGATTATGTAGTGATTAAACGGTGTCTTCTTGGAAATAATTGTTCTTTATTTTGTTTTTTTAGGGAAAGGCGATCTAAGAAAGCCCAAGATACAATTTTTTCGGGCCAAGTGGTTATGAAAGGATGGTACGTAATGTTATTTCCTTTTGATTTTAATATTACGGCTCGATATTTTAGATAATAATCATTTGATTGTTATTGTATAAAAATAGAAAAAAAGGTTTGCATTTTTCTCCAAGAAGCTAGCTTGGTGCATAAATGCGGGAGTGCCTTTATTAATAGAGCAGATGAGAGAGCATAAAGACCTCATAGACAACATTGATAATGAGTCCTATGCTAGCAAGTTTGGAGAGAATAAGCCTAAGAGGCTAGCAGCAAAGCACGGTAAAAGATCTCGCGGTTCATCTAGTGCTGATGCTCGTCGTCCTCGAAATTAGATTGTGGTTGTTTTGACAAAGAACATCATTATGTTAGTTGATTTGTAACAAACTTGTTTACTTTATGGATATGTCTATGGTGTTTAACATTAATGGTATTTAATGTTCTAACATTTGAATGGATTATGCATGTTCAGAATGTTGGAGTTTTGAAAATTTTGCGATTTCCAATTTGGGGCGACTTTCATAATCGGTAGTTTAAAAAAAAATTAGACTACCGATTATGCATATTAAGAATGTTGGAATTTTAAAATTTTTTACGATTTCTAATTTGGGGCAACTTTCATAATCGGTAGTTTAAAAAAAATTTAGACCACCGATTATGCATGTTAAGAATGTTGGAATTTTGGAATTTTGGAATTTTTTGCGATTTCCAATTTTGGGCAACTTTCATAATCGGTAGTTTATTACAAAATTAGACTACCGATTACAGTGGAATCGGTAGATATATTACTCCATTATCTACCGATTATGATAGGTCCATGGCATTAAATGCATGTTAACGATCACAAAACATTGTATTAATATTTGTCTATACATTTATGTTCAAAATATATATTCAAAATCAATTATTTACCATCTGAGTTCAAATCAATTGCTTCCTTTCCTGAGCTTGTTAAACGATCCCAACGCTTCATGTTGGACTCATATTGGTTCAACCACTCCTTACAATGGTTAGTTGGGAAATAATCCGACCACCTACTCAATGGAGGTAATGGACAATCATCCGTTAAACTTAAACCGATAAAATGATTGCTATTAACCCATGCTATAATGATTCGTCTATCCTTGACCGACTCATCACACACCGTCCTTGTGGGTGTAAATGTGACACTCACTCCTAATGAAGGAGGACAGAAAAGATGTACCACGCAGTTCAATACATTCGCTAAAAGATACCCACATATCGGCATTACCATCCAATACCTGGATCCGATTATCTCCAATCCGTTTCGGCATTTTACACGAGTATATAACTCTTTGAACTTTTGTTCTCTGCCATGTCTATCTCCTTCTCTCATCATTTCAATATAAAATTCTTTACCCTCCAATAATTATGCGGCCATCTTATTTCTTAAATATTGCCATTGGGTGATATTCTCGATAACCGCCTCACTAAAGTTTCCTATTTGTTTCAAAGCAACGTGGAAACCACAATTGTCATCCCCGTCGACATTGTCGGTGGACAAAACAAATGGTATAATGAGTAGAGGGAGTTGTTCCAAATACTCATCGTGTATAGGTTGGGTTTGACTTAGTTGGGAAGGAATCATAGAGACCTTAGCTTTGACTTGTCGTGAGCTTGGTCCAACTTGATCCATCCTTGGACGAACCCTTTTCCTTAGAGCCGGAAAATCTTCATACTCAGCTTCAATATGTTCATGCCTAGAGAGGTCATGGTGACTAGATAACCATTCCTTCAACTTTTTTCTTTGAATTGACCTCGGCTTTTCGGTATTCGGCCTACCCATCGCCTTTCCTTTCATTGGTTCCTGAACAACCTTTAGACAGGGGTGAAGGGCTTCCTCTAAATAGTGCATTAATATTTTCTTTTGTGCCCCATTTGACGTAGAGTAACGCTCGAGTATTCGTGAAAATATTTCCTTCTCCACGAACGACGCACCATCGGGGTGCTTGGAGTGAAAGTTAATTGCTTCCAAAAGGGATGAATATCATTAATGACAATCACTTCAATATACTTTCCAAGCATGTGACGACACATGAGTCCAATACCTATCATCGTCTTGCAGTTGCAAACCGTAGTCTCATCATCGTGATCTCTGTACAACTCCAATTGTTTTATCATGAAATTTATTACCCACCAAGAAACTTTATAAACTATACCCATTAGAAGATTTTTATGTTTTAAATGTGCCAAAGGGAATCTATGTCGACTTTTTTCCATTGAACCATAATCTTAGTGAGGTCACGATTGGTGAACTCATGGATTGCTTCTTGGACCGACACGACCCCATTTTGACTACCGACTATTATGTTCTTTAATCGGCCATGTGACCCCTCTGCAATGCTTGTTGCCTCGTTCTTGAAGTTTCGATATTCATATGTCCATGCAAACATAAACTTATCCTTATGCGGTCCCAACCATTGTGTTTTGCAATACTTAACTGGTTTGGGATAGTTTTTGCCCCATTCATCCTCAAAGTTCTTCAAGTTGTATTCATAAACTTCCTCCGTCATCGACCAAACTATCTAATCCCATGCTTTTAGAAATAAAGACCACTTTATTCCATCATCTACCCACTTTTCATCGGCCAACCTTTTCTCTTCTTCTCATTCTTCCACGGTTAGTTTACTAATACGTTCATCCTCTTCCTTCGACCTCTTGGTACCTTTGTTTCATTTTTTAACTTGGATATGATGTCTGCAATTGGATTTGATGTTGCATTGAATATGCCACGTACAAAGCAAATTCTGGGCTTCCGGAAACACTACATTTATTGCATTCATCAAGGCTTGATCATTATCCGTTACAATAACCCTTGGAAAATGCTCGTCATAATAAATCGACCTTAATTTTTGCAACATCCAAATGAAACTCACATCGTTCTCAACATCCATTAAACCCCAAGCCACCGTAAATGTGCATCTGTCCAAAGTGTGGCAAACGATGTTCAACAAAGGCATGTTGTACCTGTTTGTATTGTAAGTAGCATCTATCAACAAAATTTGATGAAAGCATTGAGCCAATTGGATCATCTTCGGATGTGCCAAGAAAATACGAATCACCTTACCATCCCTTTCTTCTTTTCTCAACATGTAATTGTGTTTCTCGGATAACCACTCTGATTGTTGCATAACCATTCGACCATCCCATTCCGTCCTTTTGATCGTTGCTATCGCCGACCAAATTGTAGACAACGAAGACAAGTTGTTGGGGTCGTCCGCCTTTATCTTAGATAGGATTGCACTCGCTTTTATTACCGTCCTCATAGACTTCACCTTCTCCATTTCCTTTGGTTTTACTTGGCAACCATTACGTGCCCAACAAGACTTTCCGGATCTTCGTGGTTGTGACGACCATTAGCAACTCTATACATTTTCCATACTTTCCTTTTCTTACCTTCGGGCTTATGGAAGATAATCTTAAATGGGAATCCAATCTTCTTTGAATTACCTCGGTATATCCTCTCCGTCTTCTTTATGTATTTATGATTCTTTCCCACGTGACTCTTTTGCTCGCTACCTCTCTCACAAATCATTTCAAATCGATCAACTTTCATGCAATTGTTCTGAACTACAACGCACATCTTCTCTTTTTCCTTGTTGATAAGCCATTCCTTTGCCTCTGCCTTACTTCCAAATGTCTTAATGTGCATATAAAAAAACAAATATCATAAGCCTAACCATGTAACATACATTCTTAGAACAAGTTAAGAGTGGGTAGGTAGCGTACCAAATTATTTGCATAGTGTAGGGAAATATCAGGACCCTCGTATGAAATAGGATTAACCCATTCAATAATCTACGTAAAATAGCAATGAGTTAGACAATGATAATCGGTAGTAAAATTATGTTCACTTACTACCGATTACAAACAATCGGTAGAAAATAATATCCCCGTGCTACCGATTATCAACAATCGGTAGATAATATGTATTCCTAAACTACCGATTATTGAAAGAAATCAAGTCAAGTTTTGTACAAAAACAAGTAAAATCAGAGGTTTACTTTGTTACACCACTACTAATTACAATACAATCGGTAGATAACTATATGCCATATACTACCGATTACAAAGTTTGTAAAATAAAAAATTTGTAGGTTTGGAGAAATTCATTTTTGGGGCGACTAACATAATCGGTAGATAATTTATATTCCTAAACTACCGATTATAGAAAGAAATCAAGTCAAGTTCTGTACACAAAAACAAATATAATCAAAGGTTTTGTTTGTTACATCACTATCGATTACAATACAATCGGTAGGTAACTATATGCCATATACTACCGATTATAAAGGTTGCGAAATAAAAAATTTGTAGGTTTGGAGAAATTCAGTTTTGGGGCGACTAACATAATCGGTAGATAATAAGTATTCCTAAACTACCGATTATGCAAACAAAAATTAAAAAAATAATCAATTTGGGGCGGCTAACATAATCGGTAGATAATAAGTATTTCTAATCTACCGATTATGTAAAAAGAAATTCAAAAAAAATTCAATTTGGGGATTTTGTATAATCGGTAGTAAGTAATCTTCACGAGACTACCGATTATGCTAAATTTTGGTCCAGGAAGTATAATCGGTAGTTTATGGTACTCCATTACCTACCGATTATGGGAAGTCCATGGCATTAAATGCATGCAAAAATGAATTTTGTTTGTTTCCGATCACATACAAACGCATACAAATTGGGTTTTTGAGCTTCTTAACACAATACCTGATTGTTTGATGCATTATTATCTTCATTTTGATGTGATTCATCGTTTAGGTTTTCTTCCACACCAAAATTTGGATCATCCAACAAATAACCCAAATCGTCATCTCTAAAACGTATTTGAACCTTCAATATTATGTTCTTCATGTTCAATCTCAACTTCTTCCTCATACTCATCCATGTTTGTGATTGAATTTAGGTAAAATCTGATTTCCCCAAACTTCTTCTTCTTCTTCTTCTTCTTCTTCTTCCTCTGTAACACACTCTCTATTTCTATTCTAAAAATAAAACTCAAATTCATCATCTAACACAAACTATAACCAACTTAATTAACTAATTAATCAAAATTAATACTAATTAAGCAAGGGCAAATTAGCCATTAAAGAAAATATATGGATAAGGGGTGTATTGATATTACTTCATAATGACCTTAGTTTGTTTTATTAGTCACCCCAAATTAGTTTTGGGTAGCCCTCAAAATGGCTAGGAAAATTAAACAACTCTAAAACAGTCTTGTTTGGAGGACGCTTTTTTGGACCTTTTATCGTACTATTCTCTGAGAACGAAGATGCTACGTACCCTCCACTAGGAATGATGAACACTGAAAATAGTGGGTCCTACCTAAACATCCATGAACCAATACCGAACAGACGTATATAGGTGGAGATTTTAAGGGCCAAAGGTGGGGTGTAAAGCATTGAATGGTGTTTTGAGGTCTGCATAAAAATTTAATCTTCTACTTAATAGGAAACATAGGATTATTAGTTAGTAAAACTAATAATCCCATATTAATCGATTTTTCATATGCCAATAGTGTTGCTATTTTATAGTATTAATGTTAATGATTTTTTTTTTTAATTAAAAAGTTTATAGAAAAGAAAAACTGTATAGAGAAAGAAAAGTTCACAAGCAAACTCCTCTAAAAACAAAAACCTAAAAATAGTTTAACCCGCTAATGGGCAAGATCAAACCAAAAAATAAAAAATATTTTTTTTTACAAATTAACAATAACCTTCCAGTATCTTAGCACAATATCCGCGTTATAACTTCTGAACACATTATCGAAAGAGCACCACAACATAATATTTCTCTTAACCAATCGAATTACTTCATTCTCATTCTTACATCTGTTCCCAAGAAGTCGTGAATCTATTTCTTTCCAAACTTTCCATACCAAAAGGAATCAATGACCGAATCTTTCTATATCTTTCCTTAAGACAACTAATTCTCCAAGAATCGATAAGAGAGATGATATGATTAGGAGCAACCCAAGAACAACCTATATTGTCTAGAAGATAATACTAAACCTTAATAGTGAAGGAACAATGTAAGAGAAGATGGGAAGCATCTTCAACTTCATGGTTATATAGTAGACAAGAGACAAAAGTAAGTTGAATACCTCTTATATATAGCATCATTTGCGTAGGGATTGTGTCGTGAAGAACAACCCAATACAGAAATGAGGCATTGGGAGGATTTTCTTTACACCAGATGTGTTTGGTAGAAACACAAGGCTGATTAAGAGATGCAAAATCAATGTAGAAAAGTCTTGAACAAAAATTCGCAGTCGCAATACTGTCTGTATAATCTTCCTCAAAATAATAACGTCAATGTCATGTTTTAATTCCAACAAATCAATGGACTCAGATGGATCAAGAGACCTCCTAAAATCAATAAAACCAACCATAATATCCCATATAGAGAAATCTTTTTGGTTACTAACTTTATATACCGAGGGTATACAAAAAGTCATATATAGCCCATGTGTCTTGCCAAAATCTAATAGACTCACCTTTTTGTATGTTGAGAACAAGATATTTCTTCATTTTCGGTAGGACTTTAATGATTGAAGCCCACATACTTCCGCCATGCTTCATCTTTGAATCCACCGGAAGAATAAAATATGACCTTGTATTAGATTTCTCTTGAGTAATACGTCTCCACAATGCGTGTTTCTCTTTCGTGTACCTCCATAACCATTTCGCCATAAGAGACTTACTCACTAGTCTTAAATTTCGAATACCAAGACCTCCAAATTGCTTCAGCTTACGAACTTTGTCCCAAGAAACCCAACATATTTTAAGCATATAGTCCTTTGTACCCCACAAAAATCTCTGCATGATTTTACAAATCTTAACCTTGATAGCTGCCAGTAAATGAAGAAGAGACGTATAGTAAGTTGGTAGACTTTCAAGAGAGGTTCTAATCAAAATAAGTCTACCGACTTTGTTTAGGAACTTCGTCTTCCAAGTAGCTAGTTTTTCCTCTAACCTTTCTATAACAGTACTCCACACAAATTCATTTCTTCTTGTCGAACCAATAGGCATGCCCAAATATTGCATAGGCAGAGCAACAACCTTACAACCAAGTTCTTCATCTAACTCTTATAGAATATCTTTCGCACCAATACTTGTAATAGAGCTCTTCTCAAGATTAAGCTTAAACCCCGTCAGTACTTCAAAGACTATCAATATAACATGTATCCTTCCCACCTCTATTCTATTGACATTCAATAAAATTATGGTATCATCCGTAAATTGAAGATGTGATACCACTGTACCTCCTGCGACTACGGAAAAACCATGTAATTTTTTTATATTAACTGAATCATTTATGAGCTTTGAAAGGATTTCCACCACCAGCAAAAATAAGAAAGGTGACAATGGGTCACCTTGTATAACACCTTTTGTTGGCTTGATAGGAGATGTAGAAGCACCATTCACCAGTACTGAGAACTGAGATTGAGTTATACACCATCTTATCCAATTAATCCATTTTGAACCAAAACCATGATTCACCAAAACTCGAAACAAAGCATCCAATTATCATTATCGAAAGCCTTTCCCATATCTATTTTGCATAAAATACCTGGAATCCCTTGACTAAGCCTATTATCGATACATTCATTCGCCACCAGAACACCGTCCAAAATTTGTTTCCCATAAACAAAAGCACCTTGATTTTATGAAATGAAATAAGGTATAATATTCTCCGACCTATTCGCAAGCAGTTTAGAAAAAAATTTATATACGCTGCCAATCAAACTTAAAGGCCTAAAGTCTTTAACGGTTGCCGAGTCTTCTTTTGTAGGAACCAGCTTCAAGAAAGAAATATTTAATCTCCAGTTTGAATGAAACTCCTGTAGAACCTTCATCAAGTCCTCTTTCAGAATCTCCCAACACGCAACATAAAATTCCATAGTGTATCCATCCGAATCCGGTGCTTTGTTAGCCTTAAAGTGTGTAATGACCCCTAGAACTTCTTCCTTCTCAAACGGTCTTTCAAGCCAAGTTTTTGAAGTTGCAGGCACTTGCTCAAAGATCATAGACTCAAACGTCGGAGAGCAGGAGTGAGCCCATGAAAAAAGATCATTGTAATACTGTCTAACTTCTTCCTTTATAATATCCTGGTTGAACACATCTATCCCGTTCACTTCAAGCTTAGTAATAGTATTTTTTCTTCTTTTCGTATTGGCAATAGCATGGAAGTATCGTGTGTTCTTGTCTCCATCTTTAAAGCCTTGAACTTTAACTCTTTGTAGAATCATTCTAGACCTGGTATTTTTCAACTGTTTTAGCTTTATTTCGCCTTGAGTTCTTTCAGTAACTTGAGAGGGAGACAACAAAGATGATTTCTCCAAAGTATTCAATCTTTCAATATTCACAGTTAAACTTTTCTCTTCGGATTTTGAGCCAAATGTCTCTAGGTTCCACTTTTTAATAAAAAACTTTAAGTTTTGAAGTTTCCTAAAGAACACAAAACTTGGAGTACCAGAAAAGTTCATTGCTCTCCACCATATATCCACATTTTTCAAAAAATATTTATGATAAATCCAGTGATTTTCAACCTCGAAATATGGCTTACATCTTGAGATAGGCTCTAAATCTAATAGTAATGGGTTATGATCAGACAAAAATCTCAACAAAATTATCTGAGTTGCCGAAAGTAAGTTTCACATTAAACTCCCGGCAGACAAGAAAACTATCCAATATGCATAGTAGAGGGTCTTCATGATTATTACTCCATATGTCAGAACCACTATTTAACGGTTAATCAATCATCTTATTGTCAGCAATAAAGTCATTGATTAATTTCTTAAACTGAGGTTCACTCCCGACTTATTTCTTTCATACTCTGACCTTACAACATAAAAATCTCCTGCGAAACATTTTGGTAACGACGACCATTCATAAATAGCAGACAATTCATTCTGGTAATGATTAGCTGGTAATGTTAATGATCAGTATAAATTGATTAAATTTAGTATTAGTATTAGTTTTTAAAGATTAATAAGATTTTTTGAGAGGTAATTATGGTATTATTATAGAAGAAGACATGAACTATTTTTTTTTTTTTTTTTTTGAGATTATAGTGATTCAAGTTACCATAATATGTGCTTCAAGTGACAAATGTGAGGAACCCAAAATTAAAAAAATACACATTAACTACAACGGAGATTTGGTTTTAGCTGATTTTTGAATTATGAAAATGATGTTACCCAAACTCAACCTCAAACTCAAGATCAAGATGAAGATTTTTATGAATCCTGATGATGAATATATGTTGAGGAACATTATGCTGATACACATGTATACTTTTAAATGAGGTTTAATATAAGGCTGTTAATGGGTCCGGTTTCTCCCGGGTACCATTGGACCCGAAATCGGACCCGATTTTTAAAAGAATGTTCGAATCCTAACGGGTCCGGTTCCTAATTTAGTGGACCCAGAACCAGACTCGATTAAAAATATAAATACCCATCGGGTCCGGGTATTTAACGGGTCTTCTAAAATCAACTATATATATTTTTTTAACTCTTTTATATTGACTTTAATCGAATAATACATCTACGTAAAAGTTATAATTAAAGATTAAATCCTTAAAAAAATGAAAAAGAAAAAAAATGAAAAAGAAAATCCTAGCAGAACTAGATGAAGTCATTGAATTTTGGATAAAATTAACAAGCAAATGACAAATATTTGGGTGCCCGATACTTGCGGGTATCCGTCGGGTAATATCCGCTAGGCCCCGTTAAGATCTCAGGTCCAATAGGTTAATACCCGTTGGGTCCTAAGTTGCTAATGAATCCAACTTTATGACTCGGACCAAATTCATCCGGTTCTGGTTCCCGTCCAGGTAATGTGTACCAATTAACAACCCTAGTTTAATGTCCTTTTTACATGTTGAATTCATCAAATAATTGAATTTTTTCCAAACTAGATCGGCTGACCAGTGTTGGGTTCGGCTATAATGAACAACCAAACCTAGTTGGGATAAACAGATCGACTTATAATGGAGATCCGAACTGTGACTGTATAACATACATATGAAGATTTTGGTTAATGCAAAAACACTATTTGTTAGTCGAATTTAAAATTTAAAATTTAAAATTTTACGCCAAACTAACAAGTTACAAGTTCAGCTAATAAAGGTGTAATCTTAACCAGAAAAAGATCGGTAAATTTTGAGAATTTTATTTTTTGCCGAACGTGAGAGTTAGTTTTGAGAAAAAACACATGTTCAGAGTTCGACTAAACAAGTGCATTTGTGTACTAGTCAAAGTCAGGACAGTTAGTGTAGTTTGGGTGATAACTCAGATATCTAATCAGCCAAATCTAAGCTTTAGAGGACTTTCTTGCTTATTCGGCTGGAATTACAAGTATCTGAACCAACCGAACGCTTGAGGAATTTATCTTTTTTGTCATTTAACCTCGTGATATGTTTGTATATTATTCTTGAACCTGTACCAATGGACGATCTTGTTGACATCATTAATGAGGTACTAAAGATCACTTTCAGAATGACTTGGTAGGTAGCCAGTGCCAGTTGATGTTTTACTTTATTTTCTTAATTATATCCAAAGATTTACTAACTTTATATTTGAATTTGCCTCCATGTAGACATGGGAAACTAAACCTGAAACAAAGGCTTGGGCTGAGGAATATGGAAAAAACATAAATTGCGTGTTAGTTGGCAGTAAATAAAACCGAGATAACCGGTTTGGGATGGTTTGTGAGAGAAGTGGGGAAATGTAAGTAAAAGGAAAAAAGGTTATGTATATATTGGAAAGATCGAAAAAAAAGAGACTAAATCGAAGGAAACAGAATGCCTCTTCAAGATCATTTTCAACTTCACCAAATATGAAAAACATTGGACTATAAATAAAAATATGGATTTTCGTCAAAACCATCCACGTCCACTTTATTTTCACGGACATGCAAAAGACGGAAAACTCAATCCCAAAAATACGTGGAAGTAGATAAAATGACGCAAGTACGTACGTCACCATCTAATATCCTTGGAAAATCGAAGGAGGATAACAAAGAAAACAACTCAACTTTACAAACTGTCTACGACGCGAGTAATTTGAGAAGGAAGGATTTGCAAGGTAGGTTGGTGATGCAACAATTGATGTGGTTGGCAGGGAAACACAACTACACGGTCCAAAAGAACACGAGTTCGGACAAGTCACACACCTTTTTCTTGCCCACATAGAATGTGTCTAATTGGATGAATGTTTTCCACAAGTTCTTATAATGGATTTCACGTACAATACCGATAAGTATGAGATACCCTTGATGGACATAATTAAGCATACATCGACCAAGGCACCGTTAATAGTGGACGTTTATTTTTTTGTAAGAAGAAACCAAAGAAAATCATATTTGGGGGTTAGAACAATGTAACTTAATCTTCCGGGAGGATAACCTGCATAGGATGATGGTAATTAACCGACAAAGAGAAAACATTGATGCATTTTATTTGTATGGTACTTCCGGCACCCAAAACTTTCTTTGTAGGTTTCATATATGGAACAAAGTTATTGCTAACCATAAATTCAACCGCTTGAGAAGAAATAGCTAGGTGAACGAACAAGTAAAGGAAAGGGAGAAACTCCAGGAGAAATATGAAGAAAATAAAAGGTTGTGGGTTGGTTTCTCCAATAATTGGGATGCTATGGAATAGTTAATCACCGAAGAAGTGTACCATGAAATTGTTAAAATGCTTATTGTGCATTGGGGTAATGAATATCCAAGTGTCATTGCTTATTTGCATGGTGAATTGTTGGAACCTCACAGAGAAAGGTTTGTGTATGCGTATACAAATCAACACAAACACTTCGACAACCAAGCTACAAGTATGGTAGATTCGGCTTACCAACGATTTAAGAAGAATTTTTTGGGTTGTGTTCACACATTTATCACGGTGTTTGACGTAATGCATGATTTCTTCACAAGTGCTTTCATAAGATTTAAAATGGCATTCAAAAAATATATTGTTCAAAAACAATGATTATGTCAATGATCGTTGCCTCTGGGGACTGGCTAACAACGTCTCCCATTTTTCTATTGAGAAATTGATGGCTAAAGTCAAGTTATGCTAAGATTGGATCCCTTCGTTTGTGTGGAGTCTATGTTTGTTTAATAAAGGAATATACGAGAGTTCCGCGTCGCCATATGATATCTCGGTAAGAGGATGGTATTATATAGATATTGATCATTTCTGGAAGCAATTAAATTTTGTCCCACCTTCCACCGAAGAGCCCGAAGAAACGTTTGGGGAGACATTCATTAGAAGAAAATTAGTGGAAGTGTACTCTCAAATGAACCTAGTGCAAAAAAAATCCTTTTGCACAACTTGAGGCCAATCCTCTATCCACACACTCAAAGAAGAATATTTTGGAACCCGAGAAGGGGAAACCTAAAGGTAGACCAAGTAACAAAGCATCAAGAAAAAAGGTCAGAAAATCCTCCAAGGCATTGAATACCAAAAGGGATCTACCCGGCATTGAGTACCACGATTCAAAGTACGAAGATGAAAAGAAGAAAATAGAAAATGATAAAAAAAATGAATAAGTGAAAGTTTCAAGGAAACGTGGTCGGACGAGTGAACATAAAGGCGAATCAAGTAAACAGTAAGTCAAGAGAAGTGGTCATTTGTGTCCTTCCCCACCACAACATACTCAAAAAACGTCAAACTCAAGGGTAAGATGTATCCTTTACAACAAATGGAAATAACCAAGCAAAAGGATAAAAAGATCGTACATGCATAGGATAAGATGAAAGCCCATAAAGATAAGTTCGGTAACCTTTGGAAACCTACCAATATGGTATATAACTACTTGGAGGACCTAACCGAAATCATTCGTGATCACATTTAACCATCAATGACGTCGAAGGGGATGAAAATTATGGTTATCATATCACGGGGGAACAACTAGGACCTTTTGATTTAGCGAACATGCCAGAGTTCAATGGGGACTGATGCAAGTATATAAGATAATTCGTGACTTTTACAAGATAATAATGTAAGAAGAGCCAAGAGGAGGGTAAAAGGTGTTAGATGATTTGTTAAACTCGAACAATGTTTACATGGGGAAACCGTCCTTACAAGAGAACATCGTATGCAGATGCCGGTTTGCGGGTTCCTAATAGCGGAGACTTTTAGTTGCATGATTCATTTCTTCCCATATGGTATGAGTCCTCCATTTGCATCGCCAAAAACATCCTCGTCATTTCAAAGTCATAAAAAATAGATGGGGTACATTAATGTATTACTTGAAGCAGACTGAAATTGCATTCAATATTTGTATTATGTAACCTAGAGGCATTTGCAAGTTGATTAAATAGGTACGAAAGCACAACAATTCCCTATAAATACTCATTAACGATGTCAAGATCCTATAAGTATTGGAGATGATGATCATCCACCATGTTTCTCGAAAGGTGGGGGAAGATAAGGCTGCCGAGAGAGTATACAAAAAGTACACATCTGCAGTATGCTTTAATTTGTTTTCGTCCATCACCAATTCCCCTTTTTCTAATATGTTCTTTGTGTTCTCAAACTTTTCTTTCAATTTTTTCAACTTGATATTTTTCAACTTCTTATCATTCTCACCATGTATTCACACCCCATATTCGGTTCCGGGTTTCAACTCTTTTTCGGCGCGACGAAATTTGGTCTTGTTTGTACTCCAACCAAGAGTTGTTTTGGCCAACGCATAAAGCTGGTCCCAAGTTATTGATTCTTCAAAATTCTCAGACACATGATTGCTTAAAGGTCCAAAAGTAATTTAGTAACTTATGTACCCATGAGACACCATATATCACCCATTCTAGATAGGGTAATCAAATTGTTGAACATGAATTATCTTTTTATATACTCTAATATACTATTCAAAGCATTTTTGCTCCGAAATTTTTTTAGACCAATGAGCCAACAACTGATCATATTTAGTGGGGATGGAGGATATGGGTGAAGCCAGCCCAGGCAAGGATAAGCAGTTGCCTACCCCGCTGGTGGACTCGTTAAAATTGAAACCATTTAAATTGAAAGATATGGTGCTAATACCTAAAGCAGTGAACTAAATACCTACTACTGGCCAAGCAGTCAGGAAGAAATGTAAAGAACGAGAATTGTTAAAACTAGCATATTGGAAGATCAATCGACCAAAATAACCATGAGCGGCTACAATGTTGCTCATTCCATTTAAGACGTGGAATAAAAATTCTTTTTATTTTTTTAATCATTGATAAGAATAAAAAAGTCAAGCTTCAATCGAATCAATTATTTTAGCTGACCATTTTTATTTTATTGTTATGGGCTCCAAAGCCAATTTAGCATACTTACCAACACCCAAAGTGATAATTTTTTTTAACGGGCAACTGTTGAGGTAACCAGCATTTTCGAGCATGGCTAACGAGAGGGAGAGACCCTTCAACCGAATTAATTCCAAAAATAAAATAAAAGGTCAAGACTCAAAGTTAACCATTTGCATATTCATAGCACCCGTTGGGAAACATAGTCCTAAATAGTAACAAGCCAATTATTTTGAGTACAATTTACAAAGAAGAAGAAGTGGGAAAATGAAAAAGAAACAGTGGAAAACTGAGAGAGATAGAGAGACATGCAAGGTCTCCATCATCAACAACAACAACAATTAGTAGGACTTCTATCTGTTGCACGCGCCGAAGATACTTCATCATCGACAACAAACCCTAATAAAATCACCAACACAACCACAACTTCTGAAGAAGATGATCCAGCTCGTCTCGCTGCCATTAACTCACTTCATCGAACCATTCTTTACCCTCCTAACTCATTACTTGTTTCTCACTCTTCCAATTTCCTTTTTCAAGGTTTCTCTCAACTTCTCTTAGACAAGTAAGTACTACAGATTTTTTTTTAATTGAATTTAAGCTGTTCTGTACTTGGATTTTGCTTTTATTTGTGTTTAAAGTGATTAAATTTTGGTAGTCAGCATTATTGTATGTGGTAAGTGATGTATTGGAATTTGAATTTTAGGTCATATTCAGTTAGGCGATGTGCTGCAATTGGATATGGGGGATTATGTGCTGTGTTATGTCCAAACCCTTTAACAAGTAATGGAAGACAGAATCATCATGTCATTAATGATGGTTTGGTTGATAGGTTTATAGGTTGGGCATTTCCATTGCTTAGAGATGTTGTTGTTGGAGATGGGAATGCTGAATTGGCATTGGAAGCACTTAGAGAGTTTCTTAATGCTGGAGATGCAGTTGCAATTGAAAGATATGTTTTACCGATACTTAAATCATGTCAAGAACTACTTGAGGATGAGAGAACCTCCTTGAATAGATTACATCAGCTTTTGGGTTTATTGACTTTAATTTCGGTTAAGTTTGCTAGGTATTTTCGGCCTCATTTTCTTGATATAATTGACTTATTTCTTGGATGGGCATTGATACCAGACCTTTCGGAATCTGATAGGTTGCTTATAATGGATAGTTTTTTGCAGTTTAGGAAACATTGGTTGGGTAATTTGCAGTTTTCGTTGGGGTTATTGGCGAAGTTCCTAGGTGACATGGAGGCTTTGCTTCAAGATGGAAGCCCTGGAACTCTGCAGCAATTTCGCAGACTGCTTGCTTTGTTATCCTGTTTTTTTGACAGTTTTACAAGTCACGGCTTCAGAAATGCTAGAAATGAATTTACTCGAACAAATTAATGTGCCCCTCACAAGGATGCTTCCTCAATTGTTGGCGTGTCTGTCTATGGTCGGAAAGAAATTTGGGTGGCCAAACTGGATTGGTGAATCTTGGAGGTGTTTGACTCTGTTGGCTGAAATTATGGGGGAAAAGTTTTCGAACTTTTATCCAGTGGTTTTTGATATCCTGTTTCAAAGTTTGGGAGATGATAGCGTCGCACCACCTCTCGGTCCCCGTAAGGTTCCACTGGCTCATGTTCATGGGATGTTAAAAACTAATCTTCAGTTATTGTCTCTACAAAAAGCAGGTGTCTATCCATCATCTGTTCAGAAAATCCTGCAGTTTAGTTCACCTATATGACAGTTGCGTTTGCATCCTAATCACCTTGTGACTGGAAGTTCTGCAGCTACCTACCTTTTCTTGCTCCAACATGGAAATGGTGAAGTTGCTAAACAGGGAGTTTTGTCTTTGATCAAAGAGCTAGAGTTGTTAAAGGTCATGCTTGGAAAGACTAGCGACCGTGAAGATTCAGTCAGTGGTATCACAAATTCCAAGTCATACTCTAAACATGAGTTATTAGCATCGGTTAAATTTGATTTGAAAGTTTTGCTAAGTAGTGTTCCTTTGGGTGGTGGAGTTAGCTTGTTAAGCCAGCCTAAGATAGCCCTTTCATACCAAGAGAAGTCGATTAAATTGACATCATTTATTGTTGAAAAATTAAATCCTTTTGAATCTCCTATCCAAGGATTTGTGGATCTGCAGGTCAGTGTTGTAAGAACGTTGAGTGAGCTCAGTAAAGTTGAAATCTCAAGCAATTTTGCTATGACAGAATACTCAAGCAAGACAGATTCTACTGGTATTACAGCTGATAGGCTGTTTCGTCAAAATGGTCTAAATGATGAACATTGTATTGTGGTTGTTGAATACTTGAGGAAGTACAACTCCCTTCTTGTTAAATCACTTCAGGCTTCTTCTCCTCTGACAATTAAACTTGAAGGCCTAAAATGGGTTTGCAGCTTCTGTGAGGTTGTTATAACTGCGTATGAGGATGCAAAATTGGTAAATTATTTCTGTGCGCAAGAGTATATCGGTCCCTGTAGTGATTTGCTTTTCGCGGTTCTTGATGCAGCTTCAGATCGGGAACTGAAGGTAAGGTTTCATGTCGCATATGTTTTGGAACTTTTACTGCAAGCAAGGCTTGTGTATTATGGAAGCTTCTCCTCCATTGCAGAAGTTGTCCTCGAAAAACTTGGTGATCCAGATGTTGCTACTAAAAACGCATTTGTGAGGGTGCTTTCCTTTGTCTTGCCTGCTACAGTTTATTCATGTGGGATGATCGATTATGAAGCAAGCTTCTCATCGGGGCCTGGTGTTCTCAGGGTCGGCAATAGATGAAACCTGCATTGGAAGAAAGTATTTGCTTTCAAGCAGTTACCCCAACAACTCCAGTCACAGCAGCTTGTTTCCATCTTGAGTTACATCTCCCAGAGATGGAAACTGCCCCTTTCTTCTTGGATAGATACCCTGCCACAAAGGAATCTGTTCGAAGTCAAATGGAAGAAACAGGAACTCTCATTGCTGATTGTCTTTGGGGGGGTTACATGTAGATGGTGACATGCTGAATAAAATTTGCTCCGTGAACAGCCTGGCTGCTGTCTGGTGGTGTATACATGAAGCAGCTAGATACTGCATCATTACCCGTGTCCAAACTAACCTTGGTGGACCCACTCAAACTTTCGCAGCCTTGGAGCGCATGCTTCTAGAGATAGCACATTTGCTGCAGCTAGAAACTGAACAAAGTGATGGTAACCTGAATTTGGGTTCATCTGGCGCTCACTTGTTGCCTATGAGGTTACTGTTGGATTTTGTCGAAGCACTAAAGAAAAATGTTTATAATGCTTATGAGGGCTCTTCAGTTTTAGCATGTACTACGCGGCAGAGTTCCTTGTTCTTTCGAGCAAATAAGAAGGTGTGTGAGGAGTGGTTTTCTCGCATATGTGAACCCATGATGAACGCTGGATTGGCATTGCATTCTCACTCTGCTACTTTTCATTTTTGTGCATTGCGCTTGCAGGAGTTTCGTAATCATGTGACATCAGCTCTTAAGGACAAATCTCGGACTCAGGTATCCGAGAATCTCCATAGTCTAAGAGCTAGATATGCAGGAGACATTTTGAGGGTTTTACGCCATGCGTCCTTGGCTTTGTGCAGGAACTATGAACCAGAGGCTTTAATTGGACTTCAAAAATGGGTCTCAGTGACATTTTCATCCTTGTTTTTGGAGGATAACCAGGTTATAGGCCATAGTGAAATGATTCGCCCCTTTTCATGGATCACAGGACTTGTATATCAGGCACAGGGGCAGCATGAAAAGTCTGCTGCTTACTTTACTCACCTACTTCAGACTGAGGAAGCACTCAGTTCCATGGGTTCTGATGGTGTGCAGTTTGTTATAGCACGTCTTATTGATAGCTATACAGCGCTTTCTGATTGGAAGTCTCTTGAGTCCTGGTTGTCAGAGTTGCAGTCACTTCGTGCTAGGTATGCTGGGAAGAGTTACTCTGGTGCCCTGACTACGGCTGGCAATGAAATAAATGCTCTTTATGCCTTAGTCCGATTTGATGAGGGAGATGTTGCGGGAGCATGGGCATACCTCGATTTGACTCCTAAAAGTAGCAGTAAGCTCACACTTGATCCTAAAGTGGCCCTCCAGAGAAGTGAGCAGATGCTTCTGCAAGCAATGCTTCTTCAAAGCGATGGGAAGGTGGAAAAGGTGCAACAGCAAATAGAAAAGGCCAAGTTGATGCTAGATAAAGTCTTATCTGTTCTTCCGCTTGATGGTTTAACTGAAACTGCACCATATGCTACCCAGTTGTACTGCATCACCGCGTTTGAAGAAGGCTACAAAATTTGTGGGAACCAAGATGAACCAAAACAACTTCAAGCAAGTCTACGTTTGTTTGATCAAGTTGCACAGTCTCCAATTAGTAGGGTTCGTCAAGACTGTAATTTGTGGTTAAAAGTTTTTCGTATTTATCGAGCCGTACACCCAGCTTCCCGAACAACACTGCAATTTTGTCTGAAACTGATAAGCTTAGCTCGTAAACAGAGTAATTTGATAATGGCAAATCGCTTGAGCCAATATCTCAGCGATCATCTTTCAAGTTTCTGCAATTTAAAGCATCGTGACTTGCTTCTGAAGAGTTTACAGTATGAACGTATCCTGTTGATGTATGCTGAGAACAAGTTTGAAGATGCTTTTACATATCTCTGGTCTTTTTTACGCTCTTGTATGTTGGAGCCAGCAACATCAGTTTCTGACACTGGCATTAGTAATCTGAAGGCAAAGGCATGCTTAAAACTTTCAACTTGGCTGAGACGGGATTATTCAGATGTAAGTTTGGAGAAAATCGTTTACAGCATGCATGAAGATCTCAAAACATTCAGTGGTTGTTCTGATCGTGCATCTGGAGTCTCCGTCAGCAACCAGAACCTACCCTCCCACCCAAGCTTCAGTCTTATTTGTGAAGAAATTGTGGGCACAGTTACTAAATTCTCTTCTCTTCTCTGCCCCACTATGGGTAAAGCATGGGTTTCTTATGCGTCTTGGTGTTACAGCCAAGCTGGAGTCTCCCTCTCTGCTCCACGTAATAGCCTTCTTCAGTCATGCTCCTCCCCCACTCTCCTTCCAGAAATTCAACCTGATAGATTTCAGTTAACCAGCAGAGAAATATCAACAGTGGAAGCTATAATAACAAAGGTTTTTGTGAACAAAAGAGATGTAAACAATCTGAATGTTGCAGGTGGAGAGCAGGTTGTTTCATCTGATTCTGGCGAAGATTTGGAAAAAGAGAATCCTGTAAAGGAATTGGTTCAGCAGGTAGTGAAGGTTATTGAAGTTGCACAGGTAAAACCTGGAGTGGAAGAAGCTGGGGATGAAATCCACGCTAAGGCATTAAGTTCTCAGTTGCAGAACCTCCACGTGGATGCTGGCCTAGAAGAAGCTGATATTTTGTCTTCAGTTCAGGAATTGGTTGAGGTTTGGCGGTCTCTGAAGCGCAGAAGGGTTTCACTGTTTGGATATGCGGCTCAAGCTGCGGCAGCTGAGAAAGCCAAAGAGGCAGCAGTATGGCTGGAACAACGCGGAAAAGTTCTAGATGCTTTGTGAAATGGTTCTATTCCTGAGGCTCAAGCATGCATGAAGTTGAGTGGCATGAAAGAGGCTTTATCCCTTACATCTGCCGTCCTGGTAACTAGTGTCCCATTGACAATTGTCCCTGAGCCCACACAAGCACAATGCAATGATTTGGATAGGGAGGTTTCCGAGCTTATAACCAATTTAGAAGGTGGACTTTCCTGTGCAGTAGAATCACTCCAGGCGTATGCACTAGCATTGCAAAGAACTCTACCGTTGAATTACATAACAACAAGTCCGATACATGGCTGGGCACAAGTTCTCCAGCAATCATTAAGTACACTTTCATCAGAAACTCTTTCTCGTTCTAGGAGACGAGCATCTGACCTAATTGTGAAAGCACAGGGGGATGCTCTTGATTCGGTCCAGCGAAGGTATGATGAGCTGTGTCCCATGGTGGAGAAATATGTAATAGAGATAAAGAAAGTCGAGCAAGAGTGCTCTGAACTGGTGAACTCTCTTGTCTCAGAAACTGAGGCTAAAGCTAAGGATCATCTTTTATCTGCTTTCATAAAGTATGTGCAGTCAGCTGGTCTTTCAAGGAAAGAAGATGATGTATCACATGGCACAACCAGGGAACCCAGGTTGCTAGAAGAATTTGAAGAGAAGAAGGAAAAAGTATTATCTGTTCTACATCTGGCAGCTACTGGTCTTTTTGCAGAAGTTAAAGGTAAGATACTCGAAACCTTGAGTAGCTTTAGTGGAGGAAGCGGCTGGAGACGTGCAGAAGAGAGTGTGCAAGCTGATTCAGGAATCATTTGCTCTGAGTTTGAGGAGCAAATAGAGAAGTGCTTGCTTGTTGCAGGATACATTAATGAGATCCGACATTTTATTGACATGGATGTGCTGAATACAGATAATGACCCTGCAAAGTATTATTCAGAAGGGAGCTGGGCTTCTACTTTCCAGGCTGCTTTACTCTCATGTAAGATCTTGGTTGGAAAAATTACTGAAGTTGTTCTCCCCGAGATAATCAGGTCAGTCGTTTCATATAATTCAGAAGTTATGGATGCATTTGGATCCCTTTCACAAATTCGGGGGTCGATTGAAATGGCACTTGAACAACGTGTTGATGTCGAATTAGAGAGGGCATCCTTGGTAGAGCTTGAACAGAACTACTATGCAAAGGTTGGTCACATCACAGAAAGGCAATTGGCTCTTGAAGAGGCTACACTTAAGGGTAGAGATCATCTTTCATGGGAAGAAGCAGAAGAGCTTGCATCTCAAGAGGAAGATTGTAGAGCACAGTTGGACCAGCTCCATCAAACATGGAGTCAGAAGGATAAGCGCACATCATCTTTGGTAAGGAAGGAGTTTGATGTTAGAAATGCACTGGTTTCTTCTGAACGCTGTTTTATATCTCTAATTAGTGATGAACAAGGAACTGAGCCACATATCTTCAGAAGCAAAGTCCTTCTGGCTACATTAGCCGGACCCTTTTCTGAGTTGGAATCTATTGATCAAATTATATCCACTTCTTGTGCCCATCCGCCTTCATACTCATATGGGTCGTCTAAGGTGGTTGATTTGATGACCTCTGGCTATTCGATAGCAGACTTGGTCTGGAAGTTCTCCAGTTTACTAAACAATCACTGCTTCTTCATTTGGAAAGTGTGTATCATGGATGCATTTTTCGATTCTTGCATACATGACATATCTTCTTCTATGGATCACAGTTTCGGGTTCGATCAACTGTACAATGTTTTAAAGAAGAAGCTTCAAACACAACTTCAAGAGCATATAGGTTAATACTTAAGAGAACGTGTAGGTCCTGCTTTTCTGGCTTGTTTGGAGAAAGAAAGTGAACACTTGAAGAAACTGGCCGAGGGATCAAAAGAAGTAGGCCGTGATCAATTAAGAAGGAAAGTTGATACCGTGAAGAAGGTGCAGCTTATGCTTGAGGAATACTGTAATGCGCATGAGACTGCTAGAGCTGCAAGGTCAGCAGCTTCCATTATGGCAAGACAGTTGAGTGAACTCAAGGAGTCTCTTTGTAAGACAATCTTTGAGATTGTTCAGATGGAATGGTCACACAATATTTCTGTACCATATCTACATAAAAACAGGGACCTCTCTCAGGATTTTCTTGGTAGCGATGATAATGTATACCCCATAATTCTGAACCTCAACAGGTCAAAATTGTTGGGAAGTTTGAAATCATCAGTCTCATCGATTGCCAGATCAGTGGAGGGCCTGCAAACTTGTGAAAGGACTTCTGTATCAGCAGAGGGACAGCTTGAAAGAGCCATGGGGTGGGCTTGTGGTGGTCCAAATCCTAGTGGAAATACTTCAGTCAAGAGTTCAGGAATCCCCCCAGAATTTCATAATCATCTCATGCGGCGACGGCAGCTGCTCTGGACAGCAAAAGAGCAGGCATCAGATATTATTAGAGTCTGCACATCCATATTAGAGTTTGAAGCATCTCGAGATGGTGTCTGCCTGATGCCAGATAGGAGTGCTGGTGATGAAAGAAACTGGCAGCAATCACACCTGAAACTGTATCGAGACTGGATGTTACGTATCATTCATTTAATCGTGAGAATCTGTGCTTGCCACTTGGTTGTTTGATGAAATATTTATCCCAAAACGTCGGGCGCTTGAAAGTTTGAAAACATAAGTAATAATGTGGCTTTCTTTTTATTGTTTACCAGGTGCTGAACAGGAACTGAAGCTGGCTGAAAGCAGTATGGAAGCCGCTGCCAGTGGCCTGTTTTCTGCTACTAATGAACTTTCTATTCTATCTGTTAAAGCAAAGTCAGCCTCAGGTATAATATTGACTCTGGTTAATGCTTTCTGCCCTTCAATACCCAAGATCAGAACAGGCACTATAGGAAATAATATATTAAATTAATGACGTAGATTCAGGATTTCGAGAGACAACATTTAACTAGAAGACTGTGATACAAAGAAAGTGGAGTAGTATTTTTTGGTAAAAGAGATTTCTTCCCTGAGACTGGTTAGTGTGAGGGGTCTTGGTTAGGAGAGTCTTCCCTGTTTATACATTAGGATTGTCATCTAAGAAAATTTCGAATTGTGGGGGGAATAATGGCCTGCTTTAGGCTTAAGTATAATGTCCATACACTGAATAGACTTCATTCCTATGCATCTGAAGATTTAATTGAAGATGCATTTCTAATCAAACATATACAGATGTATTATGTTTATAGATATGGGATATAACTGTGCTGACGTACTCCCTTGTCCTTCAAGGTGATCTGCAAGGCACACTTGCAGCAATGGGGGATTGTGCCCATCAAGCCAGTGAAGCACTGTCTGCTTTTGGTCGCATTACAAGGGGCCATACAGCTTTGACAGCTGAATGTGGATCGATGCTTGAAGAGGTAAAAGTAGATCTCAAATACAATAGAAAATAATGCTTTTGCTTGACTCGGACTGGTTTGAAGTAACTTCATCTATTATCTGATAACTCATTGCTTCTCCACAACGAGACTTCTGCTTTGTCTTGGCCAATTCTTTTTTAAAATTGGAATTCGCTCATTTTAAAAACTTGATGTGCTATACTAGTTGTTGACATGTTCTCTTCCTGTTTCAGATTTTTTGCATTCTCTTAATTGATTATTAGCATGGTTTATTTTGTTATGTAGGTTCTGGCAATCACAGAGGGACTGTACGATGTTCATAGTTTGGGAAAGGAAGCTGCTGCAGTACACAGTGCTCTTATGGCAAATTTGTCAAAGGTGCTTCCTTTTTATTCCTCACTGCCATTATCCAGTTTATTTGTTGGGAATTTGTTTAGCAGTCAACATTTGATTGTGAACTTGGTGTTTCAAACTCTAATATAAATATGTCTTCTGGAGATATTTTGACTGCTGTCTTCTCTTGTTAATAAATGTACTCTCTATGTTTGAATGCTTTTAAACTTTGACAGGCAAACATGATACTTCTGCCTCTTGAATCAGTGTTATCTAAAGATGTAGCTGCCATGCATGGTGCCCTTTCTAGGGACAGAGAGAGCGATATTGATATTCCTCTCATTCATGGGCAAGCTATATATCAGTCCTACTATTTGAAGCTCAAAGAAGTTCGTCAATCATTGAAGCCCTTGGTACCATCACTAACTTTATCCGTGAAGGATTTACATTCCATGTTGATGAAATTAGCACGAACTGCAAGCACGAACGCAGGGAATTTGCATAAAGTAAAGTCACTGCCTCACCTATCATTTATTAGCTTGACTATAACTTGAAAGGTTTTAGTGACCAAGAGAACAGACATCAGTGATATCCCTCACTTTTCAGGTCTTATTTTCCACTGCAGGCTCTAGAAGGACTGGGAGAAAGCCAGGAAGTAAGGTCACAAGATATTTCTTTTTCGAGGTCAGACCTTACAGATGATACAGGTATTGTGGATAACAAGGAGAGAAATATATCACCCTTGACTAGCCAATCTCGCAGTCCTGAAAATCAGGATGTTAGTGGATTCTCGTTGCAAGACGAAGGATGGATCTCTCCTCCTGATAGCATCTACAGTGGTAACTCAGAATCAGGGAGTACCTCAGCTGATACAAGTCTTCCTGAAAATGTTAATGATGAAGCTGGTGAGGCAGAACATGAGTTTAGTAGCAATGAAGGTGCAGGATGTTCAAATGTCGACAAACGTTCATCGCATCAAGAGGCAGAATCCCAATATCCAGGGCTCAGGGACAGTGGCATTTTAATACAACATATTCCAGTCAAAAACAAGCAAACCTGATGTTGTGGCAGAGGTCGAAGGGGAAATTTCTGATGTTGATCCTCAGCATTCTTCAGGTACCGAGAAGTTAAAGGAGGTGAATGTTGATATCGGAGATGAAACAATCGCCTTAAACCAAGCCAAAGGGAATTATCGTAATAGGGAAGCTCTGGGACTATCTGTGGATGTTGCAACTCGCATTACTAGGAGTAAGAATTAAACCCTCCTAATTATATTCTCTTTTATATTTCAGCTTATTGCATTTTTTTTTAATATGGATAACAGTTATTGTTATTGCTACTGCAAGTAACTCCTTAACTTTCATAGACTGTACACATCGACAATTTTGTTCATTATTTCTAACTTGGGAGCATATTCGAGAACCTTTTTAAAGGATAGTTCTTCTTATGATGTTTTTTCCTCTTCTCCCCCCTAGGTAAAAACCCGTGCGCATTGTCAGTGCTGAAGCGAGTTGATATGAAACTAGAAGGCCGAGATATTGAAAAGGGCAGGTATATGAAATTCCATGCAAGTTGGATTTTTTTTTATCTTTTATTGTCTCCTTCTGTAGGCAAGTCATTATTGCAGAGCAAGTGACGCAGAGCAAGTTGGTTATCTTCTTAAGCAAGTTGAATTTGCTCCTTTTGTAGGGAAATCACTATTGCAGAGCAAGTGGATTATCTTCTTAAGCAAGCTACCAGCGTGGATAATCTTTGTAACATGCACGAAGGCTGGACACCTTGGATTTGAACCTGTTGCATATTATCATGCCTCGGAGTGGGGAGAAGAAGGGTATTCTTTGCAGTATCCTGAGATTGAGAGGACTTGGCAGTTGGTCTGGAGAGCTTGAGTAAAAGCAAAATTTTGCTAATACTTCCTTGAATGGAGTCCAAGATCTTTCGCACCAGATCCTCTCTCAGATGAAAGCATGCCCTTGCACAGTTGGGTGGAGGACAGCGCTGAAAAGCACTTGGTTTATCTGCATCGTCATTGGAAAGCCTGTCTTGTGTCACATGCTCTCAAGTGGTATCTTTGTAGGCGGGCCTACATTGTTAGAAAGTACTGTGTCGAGGTTTTCTGGTGGAACCTGCTTTAGGGTTTCACACTCAGAACGATAACATCTTTTGAGGACTTTTACCTACATAGATGTAATCCATACGTAGATCCCATGTAAAACTACATAGAAGTGAAGTAGTGTAGTTTGTCCTTTGTTTATAGTTAACGAGAAGAGATACATTACACAAAAAAAGGTGGTGCTCATCCACGGCAAATTTGTATCTTTTCAGTCAATTAGTCTCTGAAGTCTGTTGTATATCTGTTATTAGTTTAGTAGTTTTAGTGATGTATTTTGTACATATGTACTAAATTCTGTGTTTCTTTTTTTTTTTCTGAAGCAAAATTCTGTATACTAAAGAAACCATCGATGTTTTTTTTTTTTTTTTTTTTTTGCTTTTGTGAAACGAAACCATTTATACCTTTTAGTTAATCACATCAAGTGCCCCACTAATTGCTAAAATAACATTATAAAAATTTTCAATTAAAGTAAAAAAACTTTTTAAGCCCAAAGTCTAGGACATGGTATTGGCAATAAAAAGTGTGCGGTTGTTGGTCCCATGAAGTAAAACCAACACCCAGGGATCTAGGACTCGTGGGTTTTTACTTCACTGCTGCTAACCTTGGGTGCTTAGCCCCTTGATTCCATTTGACAGTACTTGTGTTTTCTAGTCGATGTGTTTCTTTTGATTATATATAAATAGTACTCCCTCTGTTTCAGGAAAAGAGTTACTTTTCCTATTTGTACAATTGTTAAGGTAAGATGAGAGAGAATAAATTTTGTAATTTATTTCCAGATTTACCCTAACAAAAAGTTTAATACTACATATATCTTTATGATGAGAATAATATCATTTCTTAAAATAATAAGGGTAGTTTTGAAAATTTGTTATATTGAAAATGAAAGTAACTCTTTTGTTGGAACAAAAATTTAAAGAGAAAGTAACTCTTTTCCTGAAACGGAGGGAGTATTATACTCTTATGGTTTCCTATCTCAGAGTTAATTTTCTATTTCTTAGTCTCAATTCAAAATCTTCGTTCAGGAATTAAAATCTAGTAAAAAATCATGTCTGGGTTGATTGATATATGGACGGTCGAGTTCGCAAAGCTTCGTGAGAAAATAGGTAAAATCGATGAGCCATTAGGTGTTGTGGCAAAATCGAGTATCAGCGCGCAGGAAACAGTGAAACCAAAAGAATCACTGGTAGCTGACACGGCGATTTCATCATCTGCTGGGATGCCACTTAGTGTTATCGATAAAGCTCTTCATCGGTTTCAGTCAAACTATTCGGAGACCGCTATTTCCATGGTAATGGATTGCTGCTTCTCTCCCTAACTGTCAAACTGAATAAAACTAGTGTTTGTGTACATAATGTGTTGTGTAACACGTTTGTAGCGTGTAATTTAATATGGTGTAAATTTGTTTGCTATGTATTGCGTGTAGCTTTGATAAGGAAAAGAAGTTCCATATGTAACTTTGGTATTCTGGTTGCATTAGATAAAATTTAGAAATGTACAAAAAGAAAATGTAAATTGAGCAAGTAAGAAGAGAATTCCAATCTAAACTGTCATCCACGATCGGGATCCAACAGCTGACACTTCTCCTCGAGTTAAACTTGGGCTTGCCGGCGAAAACACGGTACGATGAATTATAGAGGTGGAGGGGACACCAGTAACGTGGCCATATTGTTGTTCCTGGTCCAAATTGGTGTCTGCTGGTTCATTATAGGCTTCCTATTCCCAACTCTTAACGACAACCAACATCTCACCTTCCACCCACGTGAACGCATTTTAGTCTTCAGAATATACTCTTGAATCGAACACAGCATCATCCTGCGAGTTGGGGAGAAATGGGAAACCTCTAACTGATTTCCCATATTAGATACCTTTTTAAAGATATTTTATTTATTTTTTCTAAAAATCAAGAAAGATATTTTTATTTCTTGATTTTCTTTTCTCTTACGTCCAATTGGAACCGTTTATTTCAAATACCCTGATCCAATAATAGCCTTAGACAATTGGTTTCACATTTTTCTTATAAATGCCCACTTTTACTGATACCATTCTTCATTAGCTACTCTACAATAAAACCCAAGAAGAAAACATTTTGAGCCTTTAGAAGCAGTAATTTCAAAGAAAACCAAAATGCCAGGTGCGATGGTAGAAGAATTGATGAGTGAGATTGTGAAAAGAGTATCAGTTGTCCCCGTGGTACTACTCCGACGTCCCAAGCGCTCTTCAACCTTAGACTCTAATCAGGAGCAGCAACAAAGAGAAGCAAGAGAAGAATCTTCTAATTCACGATTCTTTTCAATTAAGAAGTCGTCATTAACGCCATCAAGGAGTGCTAATAATGACAGACGGGTTCGAGTCAAGAAGCAGCACAACGAAGGTGACTGCGAGAAAGGCACCCTCTCAGAGGCCACAGTTTGTTTGCTAATGGACAGATTTACACCTTGTTAGGTTCAACTAATGAAGCATAATTATTGCCAATTCATTTTCTAGTTACTAATTAATTTCCTGTAAGGAGTTAAGCAATGACGAGTTCATTAAGAAGACAAAATCAAGTTCATCAACACCATCAAGAAGATTCAAGAACTATATGTATCCTCTGATTCAAAATGTGTATTCCATGTCTTCACTTAAATTTACTTATTCTTAGAGTTCTTACTTATATTGCATCTCGTATTGTGTATATATCAATATCTATATATATGTTAATTTTCTATCTCAATCGTTGAAATCATTTTAAATAGTTATATGCTTATGGATCCTATACTTTTATGTAAGAGCAGATCAAAAGATTTTTAGAAACAGGTTAATTCATGAAGATGAGAGGTTTGTTGCTCTAAAGACTCTTGCTTTGGCCATTAGAAAAGCAAAAGAATATTACTTCACTATCATATAAAAAGAGGAAATATCTGTTTGCATGCTTGAAATATTAGTTAAATGGAAGTAACGTAGGCCTGGATACTATAAGTTAAATACTAATGGTGCTTCTAACTCTCTTTTTGTAGAAATCGGAGGGGTGGTTAGAGATGTTAGTTCTTTTGTGGCAGACTTTGCTAAATACTGTTGGAGAAAATGAGTTTTAAACTAAATGGTTTTGGTCTTGGATGCTCACTCATTTCTTTGAGTGAATGAAACTCTTTAGTTTATCTCATATTGGGTATTCTAGAGAAGGATGTCCACTTAGGGTGGAATGGGGTGGGCAAACAATACATGGGCTAACTTATGTAATGGGCTAACCTATGTATTGGGCCTACGAATTAGACATCATCCATGATCCATTATTTTTCAAGAAATCCTAATCCCTAAAGGTTTCCAAAACCCTAATCTTTTCTCTATAAATATAAAACGGTTTTCAGATTTAAGAGGAATCCAAAAAAAAAACGTTTTTGATTGATTAATTCCTTTTCTTCCCTGTTGCTAAGTTCAAGAGTGGGTAGTTTGTATTGTGCTAATACAAGCTATATCGGGCAGTCTTATCCTGGACACATCTTCGCACGTTGGGGTTTAGCATTGCTCTTCATGAGTATACCCGCGAACTAATGTGTTAAGGACAACTTGTTGAACCTGTGATTCTGCCCTCGTAGTTGTCCGTGGTAGAGTTGTTTTTCAATTCAGTTCTTTATATATTTTATTCTGATACATCTAACGCTGTTGTTCATTGTTGCAAGTTTCCAACAATCTTAACACATTAGCTTTTTATCTCGTAACAATGGGAAAGAACGATGTTGAAAAACCACAGAATTTCAACGAAAAAGATTTCAAGAGATGTCAATCCAAGTTGTGGTTGCAGAGTTCTGGGGAGCTTATTTATTTCGTCAAATCGATCACCTCCAATACAAAAGAGCTAAGTATCAATAACTTTTGGTTATTTGTGAATCGTTGACGTTGATATTATATAGAAAACAAAGGATATTAATTATGAAGTGAAAAACAAAAAATTGAGTTTTTTGGTCAGCTGTAGAGTTTCAAGTATATCTCTTAACTTAGAAGGAATTTCGACAAATCCTTTTAACCGAATATAGTAGACATCCTTGTAGTTACCCACACCAAATTTCAGAATTTTTGGAGTTGTAAAAGTATTTTTTAGGTATTTTATAAAACTGAGAAACGTTCCTGAAAAATTCTGACGGGCAGAAAAATATTGTTGACTAAGTTAGTTTTTCTAGCTTATCTATGAGTTTTATTTTTAAAATGGCTCATGTGGTATATTTGATATATAAATTAAACACCTCTTAGTTCCGTGTTTAAACTAATATATCAAACATGTTAATCGATAAATTTGAAGTTAAGATATTTTGACTCGCATATCTGTTCGATATCTTGCCAATGAGAAATTACTATCTCTCAGTTGAGGCTTGAGTGATTAGCTACGGTTGTGTTGTTACTCACATTGATTGTTTATGTAGTTTCTATTGGAGTTTAAATAGGAGGAGGATCAATATCAAGATCAAGACGAAGGGGTTTGGAATCCTGCAATGGCTGGGGTACATGCTTGGGTTTGGTTGCTCGTACCGTAGGAGACGACATTGCTCCACTTGTCATGCCGTTAAATCATATCACATTTCTTGGTGCTTTATCTGCGTGTAGCCACATGGGTTTCGTATCGGAAGGACATCGTATCTTTCAGCTGATGGGTAAATATGGTGTACGTCCAAGGTCAGAGCACTATGCTCTACTGATAGATATGCTCGGAAGAAATAATAAACGTGAGGAAGCAGTGAGATTTTTTGAGAGTGCACCTAGTAAATTGGATCGTTGTGGTATGTGGGGTGCACTTTTGGGCGCATGTTGTGTCCATGGAAACTTGGATATCGCAAGGAAGGCAACAGAAGCTTTATTTGAGTTGGAACCTCAAAATAGTGGGAGATATGTGTCTTTATCCAATATTTATGCTTCAACTGGTAGGTGGGATGATGCTCGACGAGTGAGGAGGCTGATGACAGAGAGAGGTTTGGCAAAAGAAGTTGCTTATAGTTGGATATAGGTCAGAAATGAAAAACAGGTTCTGAGGCTACATTTTAAAGTTGTTTATTGCTTGGAATTAAGTGAGGTTATGGTTAATATATCAGAGTTTTTCAATGGCTATTCAAACGGTCGAAGTCATGATAACTTGTGGCCTGAGATGCTCAAACTGAATGACTGGCCGTCTTCTGGTGTGATTTGCTTTTTCTTTTTGGAGCTTTAGCAAAATTAGGAGCTACAATGGTGTGACATGACTTTCCATCTTCTGGTTGTGATGGAGTTACTTATCAGTGCTTGAAGATGGTCAGTGAGCTAGTGGGATGCACCAATGTATTAGGTTGTGTCTCCAAAGGATGTCGTTCTTGTAAATCCTAGTGATAAGAAGATCATATTAGTTTGGTTTATTCAACACGGGAATCAGGAGAAAGCATTTGCTGCGGTTGAGGCAGGTCAGGGACCAACAGAGCTTCTCGATGAGAATAACGAAGGGAAACTGATTACAGATCGGTGGCAAGCAAAGTTGGTGGCAGATATGGTATCATTGAGAGCAAAAAAGGCATCATGAGTTACCCTGATATTGGAGAAACTGCTTTTGGGAATTTTGGACGTCATTACATATCCATTGTTCTATACACAGAGCTATATTCGTATTGCGTGGAATTTATTATTTTGGAAGGGGATAATCTCACTAGGTTGTTTCCTGGAGTGTCTTTGGAATGGACGGGGGTTCATGTTGATTCTGTGCATATATTCGGCAATTTGACTGCTCTTGTTGTTCTACCAACTGTTATGTTGAGGGATTTTCGTGTGATTTCTTACCTGTCAGCTGGGGGTGTTCTTGCAACAGTTCTCATATTCCTTCCAGTATTTGTTGTTGATATGGAGGATTAAATTGGTTTCCATCAGACTAGTCTAGGTGAACTGGAGTGGTTTACCATTTGCAATTGGTGTTTATGGATTTTGCTATTCCGGGCATTCGGTGTTTCCAATTATTTACCATTCGATGTCTGATAAGAAACAATTTAACAAGGCATTGGTAGTATGCTTTATCTTGTGTGCTGTGTTATATGGGGGTGTCGCAGTACTGGGATTTCTCATGTTTGGTCAGAGTACTCAGTCTCAAATTACTCTTAATATGCCGAAGCATGCAATTGCATCAAAGGTTGCAATATGGACCACAGTGGTTAATCATTTATCCAAATATGCATTGTTAATGAATCCATTAGCCAGAAGTTTGGAAGAATTGCTGCCTCCGAGAGTGACCAATACTTTCTAGTGCTTTATTTTACTAAGAGAAATACTTGTCACTTCAACCGTATGTGTTGCATTTCTTCTACCATTTTTCGGTCTTGTGATGGCTTTAGTCGGCTCTCTCCTCAGAATACTTGTGGATATAGTGATGCCAGCTTTATGCTTCTTAAAATTGACGAGGAAGGAAGCTACCCAGAGCCAGTTTTTTCTATTGTTGCTTGAGGGTCTAGTTCCAGATGTAAAGGTCTTCAAACAAGATCCCACTAAGGCATTGGGAGGCAATCGAGGTCTCTGCAGCGATGAATTCAAAGCTATGGTTTTTATATTGATCCTGTTTAGAGTGTTTCATTACTGTCGTACAGGAGTTAATGCAGCTGACAAAAACCTTGACTCATCCGGTGACACTTCATTCTCAGTATGGAGCTTCTATGGGCTCCATTTGGGTACAATCGAATGACGGAACAGGTAGAGTAATTTGTACTCTACTAAGGTACGTGCACCATTTTGGATATCTATAATTTATATTCAGCTCAATATTACGGAGAATGGTTTAAGTAGGACTACTGAATAAATTGATACCAAAGGTGATTATTTCTCAAGCAGATTCATAGAAGACCCTAGACTTATATATGCCCTACCCTGTAGACCTCAATTGTGGGGGGTCTAAGGTGTGAATGATGAGTTGACTTCTTTAGCAAATCAGTGAATATGTTAAGCATGCCTTTGTTACGTGTTTTACAACTACTAACAATTTTTGTTGTTTAAAGTTTGACAGGAAACTAATATGTTGTTGAAGTGGTCTCAAGGATCAGAAAGAACCAAAATCAAATTTTGATGATATAGTTTCTGTCAAATGTGTGTTGTAAAATAGGTGTGCATGTTTACCAGTTTATCCTGGATAATTACAGGGTTGCTCTGATCACAGGACCAGAAAATTGGGATGCTTGAGGTACATATTTAATTTCAAATATGTGATATATATATATATTATATATGGCATTAATCTTTTGAGGAAGATATAATGGATGTACTAGTAAGTAGTACATGTATCTTGTGTATGCCTTTATATGCTTTACAACTACTGGAAACATTTGATGTATGTGATTTGATTAAAAGATTAAATTGTTGTAGACATGCATGATCTAAGGGATCATTGGAACCAGAAGAAATTCTGACGGAACTAGTCTTTGTCAAACTCGATACGTTTAATGTGTGTTGTAAATGTGCAGTGCATTCGGTGTACAAATACATTTGTGATCCCAGAAGAATTAGTGGGATGATCAGATCAGAAATTTGCAGTACTTGAGGTACATTTAAAATTGTGTATGTGCATGATACATAGTGTACTGACATTAAGAGATGTTGTGATTTCAGGCTTTGAAGAGTCTTAGCCTATATGTGTGCCCTCTTAAGTTATATCAGTAGTTGAAAATTCTCCAACAAACATGAGGAACTCGACAGAGATGAAATCAGAGTTCGCTCGCTTAATTTAAAGCATGAGAGGAAGCTGAATGGATAAATCCTTTTTTGGAAGGCATTCCTCTGTGACCGAAGCCTGTGGCCACCATTGCTGAAACTCAATTGACTATGTGGGTCTAAAGTAAATGAGCAATGGAAAAGTCTAGACAAACTCAGAGAAGGCGGCTAATTCGGTAAGACAACTACTCTCTAATGAAGTGATTTTGTAGACTTAGTAAAGTCAAGAGAAAAATCAGTGGATCCTTTGACGAAAGGATAATCTAGAGATAGTTTGTTATTGCATCGAGGGGGATGGGACTTAAGCTCATAAAATAAAATTGCCATGAAGGACACTCAACCTTAGTGACTGGAGATCCCAAGATCAAGGTTCAATGAGACAACTAATTTGTGGTAATTAAAGGTATGCACTATCAAGAGAATTACATTCTCTGTCCCTCCCTATGGTGCATTGTTGTGATAGTGTGACTGCATGTGAAGGATGACTTTTAAGAAGTCTTAATGAGTTCTATAGTTTCAATTTTAGATTGAAGTGGGGTGTAGCAGTAACACTCTTGATAGAACTCACCTATCTGAATGAGGAAGTGGGCCGCTTCCTATAAGAATTTGAGCAAATTCTTTAGAGCATTCTGAGAAACGGGATACGTCCAGGGCCAAAATGGACACAACGGCACGAACTTAGCAACACCAGGAGAATATCATGCGTGGCTGTTATCGCAAATTGCATCAAACGCTAGCAGTTCAAGACATCACGTTCACTGTCTCTAGCAAGTAGTTTCGGTAACTTCTCACTAAGTAAAGGTTCAAGACCTCATGGACACCTTTGCCTATATGGTATTTTCCGCATTCTGATTTTTTCGTTTTTACCGAGATTTCATTCATGTGGGGGATTGTTGGAGAGAATGAGTTTTAAACTAAATGGTTTTGGTCTTGGATGCTCACTCATTTCTTTGAGTGAATGAAACTCTTTAGTTTATCCCATATTGGGTATTCTAGAGAAGGATGTCCACTTAGGGTGGAATGGGGTGGGCAAACAATACATGGGCTAACTTATGTAATAGGCTAACCTATGTATTGGGCCTACGAATTAGACATCATCCATGATCCATTATTTTTCAAGAAATCCTAATCCCTAAAGGTTTCCAAAACCCTAATCTTTTCTCTATAAATATAAAACGGTTTTCAGATTTAAGAGGAATCCAAAAAAACGTTTTTGATTGATTAATTCCTTTTCTTCCCTGTTGCTAAGTTCAAGAGTGGGTAGTTTGTATTGTGCTAATACAAGCTATATCGGGCAGTCTTATCCTGGACACATCTTCGCACGTTGGGGTTTAGCATTGCTCTTCATGAGTATACCCGCGAACTAATGTGTTAAGGACAACTTGTTGAACCTGTGATTCTGCCCTCGTAGTTGTCCGTGGTAGAGTTGTTTTTCAATTCAGTTCTTTATATATTTTATTCTGATACATCTAACGCTGTTGTTCATTGTTGCAAGTTTCCAACAAATACATCTACCATAATGGGAGCAATATGGTTGAAGTTTGGGCAGCAAGAGATGGTCTTCAACTAGCTATCTAGCTGGGATCAAAAAACTTGAGGTTGATTGTGACTCCACCTATACCATTCAACTCTGCATAGGGGAAGTTGCTCTTCCATGATACCTCAAGGAACTTGTCCAGGATATTGTAGATATGACGGAGAAATTTGAACACCTTGTCTTTGTTCATCAGTACAGAGAATCTACCTTTACCGTTGACACCTTGTCGAACAAAGCTTCTGATAGATTTTTTGAGGGAGTGTGGTTTAATAATCCACCGGATGATATAGTTAATAATCTTGCAGCTGACATTCAGGGTACGTCATCCGAAAATGATCGGAGTTTAGTTTTGTAATTTTTCGGTCACATTATCTACAAAAAAAAAAAGAAAAGAAAAGAAAAGTAAAGCAGACATATAATGATGATTTCCAAGGTACTGTGTTTTGGGTACCTAGATTTTGAACTATGTATATAAATTTAAAAATTAGATGGTGCAACAAGTCCAAAACATATGACTCCAAGAAGCTACAAGTCTCAACCCCAATAGCTTCTTCTCTCCTTAAACCTTTTCTCTTGTATCTTCTCTCTCGAATAGTAAACCCTGATAGGAGATTAGGGCCGCTAACGAGTAAAGCTAGGGCCTCTTTAGGAGTGAAAGTTAGATTAAGAGTTAGGGGTTACCGATGTTTGGCTGAGTATAATTAGATTTTTCCTTATGTATGTGCTAAAATCTACGTTCCTATTAAGGGGCTGAAGACTTTTTTTCACGGGGACTATATTATTATTATATCCTAAATGAGGATATGGGGAGACTTTATCTGTTTTTAAAAGTCATATCTACCATTTGGTTAGTATTATTACCTTTCTACCCTTCCTTCCTAATAACCTAAATCTAAAACCAAAACAAAAACCAAAACCTAAATCTAACTTCACTCTTTCTCTCTCATTCTTCCTCTCTTTCTAACCTCCTCCTCTCTTTATTGATCCTATCGAATGTTCAACAGAAAAAAAACCAAGAATTTTACGTCGCTTCTGAAGATGAGAAGATCAAGAGTGACAAGATCAGGTAGAATTGGTTTCAATCCAACTCAACTGAATCTGGTGGTGGTATAGTTGTTGATCCACTATCAACTGATTATATTGATTTATGAATAAAGAAGTTCATTCACCAGTCAATCCAGCCCCTCAAATGGATGCTATTAGGTAAGAATCGAAAAACCCAACGTTTGCATTAGGTTTTAATTGGAAAAACAGGTTTGATTGATGAAGTTAGGGTTTTTAATGTTTTTTTATGAACTGTATACTGCTGGGTCGATGACATTTCCCAACCGTATAGTAGCTTACGGATGGGATTAAATGAACTCCTAGTTGTAGATTTATTTTATGGTTGGGAAATGATGAACTTCCAATCGTAAATAATAGCTTACGGCTTGTTTTTCCTAGCCGTAAGTGAATCTGGATATTCGAGTGTTTGGGTATTTATGCCATTTGTACGGTTGGGAGGCATAACATTCCCAATCGTAACCATGTTTACGGCTTGTATTTCTTAGCCGTAAGCTAATTTGAAACTTATTTTTGTTAGAATTTTACAAAAATGGACAACAATGTTAGATGTATCAAAGTAATATATAAAGAACTGAATCAAAAACAACTCTACCACGGGCAACTACGAGGGAAAAATCACAGATTCAACAAGTTGTCCTTAACACATTAGTTCGCAGGTATACTCGAGAAGAGCAATGCTAATACCTAACGTGCGAATATATGTCCAGGATAAGACTGCCCGATATAGCTTGTATTAGCACAATACAAACTACCCACTCTTGAACTTAGCAACAGGGAAGGAACGGAAATAAACACTCAAAAGCGAAAAACAAAGCAAGAAGATGGTGAAAAGAACACAGGAAAGTAGCCGCTTATGGGATATCTTGAAAACAGATTTTCGAGTTGTATTTATAGGATAAAGTTACTTGCAAATCAAGTTAGGTTTAGGTTTTCTTATAAAACAAGTTCTCGTGTCTCGTAAAACAATTAAACCACGAAATGCGAAAATATTTTTGGAGTTAATTTCTAAAGAAAAACTTGCAAAAATAATTCGAGTACACATAGGACTTGGTGCATGGTATACACACATATGATATGGGTTGGACCATGTATCGTTTTCCCACCCATTCCACCCACGTTTGTCTAATTATCCATGTGAGAATAGTTATATACTATACATCCTTCCCTAGAATACCCAATGTAGGACTAAAGAGATTCATTCACTTAAGGAAATGAGTGAGCATCCATAGAACCCTTAGGTCCTAAGATCAAACCACACCAAGACCAAAAAACATTTAGTTAAAAACTCATTTTCTCCAACAATCCCCCACATGAATGAAATCTCGGTAAAAAGCAAAAAATCGGAATGCGGAAAATACCATATAGGAAAAGGTGTCCATCAAGTGTTGAACCTTTACTTAGTGAGAAGTTACGAAACTACTAGCTAGAGACAGTAAACACGATATCTTGAACTGCTAACGTTTGATGTAATTTACGATAACAACCACGCATGATATCCTCCTGGCGTTGTTAAGTTTGTGCCGTTGTGTCCATTTTGGCCCTGGACGTATCCCGCTTCTCAGAATACTCTAGAGAATTCGCTCATATACTCATAGGAAGCGGCCCACTTTCTCATTCAGATAAGTGAGTTCTATCAAGAGTGTTACTGATGCACCCCACTTAAATCTTAAACTGAAACTATATAACTCATTAAGACTTCTTAAAAATCATCCTTCACATGCAGTCACACTATCACATCAATACACCATAGGGAGGGACAGAGAATGTAATTCTCTTGATAATGCATACCTTTAATCACCACAAATTAGTTGTCTCATTGAACCTTCGCCTTGGGATCTCCATTCAGTAAGGTTGAGTATCCTTCATTGAAATTTTTATTTCATGAGCTTAAGTCACATCCTCGTCGATGCAGCACTAACTATCTCTTTAGATAATCCTTTCATCAAAGGATCTGAGATATTCTCCTTAGACCTCACATGGTCAACGGTAATAGCGCAGTTAGAGATAAGTTGTTTCAAAGAATTATGTCTTTTACGAATATGTATAGACTTTCCGTTATAAACACTGTTATTAGATCTAGTTATCACAGGCGTATTATCACAGTGTATAGATATAGCTGGCATAGGCCTATGCCAAAAAGGAACGTCTTCTAAAAAATATCTTAGACATTCGGCTTTCTTTCCTGCTTTATCTAACGCAATAAAATATGATTTCATAGTGAAACGAGCTATACATGTCTGTTTGGAAGATTTCCAATAAACAAACGCTTCTGCTAGAGTGAATACATACTCACTCGTAGACTTAGACTCCTTTGAGTTTTCTATCCGGTTTGCATCGCAAAATCCTTCAAGGAGGGCAGAGTATCCTTCATAACTCAAATAAAAGGACATTGTGTACTTTAAGTACCTCATCACTCTAATAAGTGCATCCCAGTTCATCTTCCCTGGATCACAGGTATACCTGCTTAAACTACTCATTACATAAGCAATGCCTGGTCTCGTACAGTTCATCAAATACATCAGACTTCCTATGACTCTTGAGTATTTAAGTATGGATTCAACATAATGAGATTGACTCAGACTATAACAATTAAAACTTCTTTTAATCTTCATCCCTAATATTACATCAGCGGGGCCTAAATGTTTCATGTCAAAAGTTCTCATTCAACAATTTCTTAGTGGAATTAATAACATCCATGTTTGTACTCAGTATAAGCATATCATCAACATACAAGCCTACAATAACATATGCATCCTTAACAAGTTTAATGTAAACACACTTGTCAGATTCATTAATCCTAAAACCACAAGTAATCATCACATGATCAAAATTTTCATGCTATTGTTTAGGTGCTTGTTTCAAACCATACAAATATTTAATCAGTTTACACACTTTCTTTTCACAACCTTTTACTACAAAGCCCTCAGGTTGTTCCATCTAAATTTCCTCATCTAATTCACCATTTAGAAACATCGTCTTTACATGCATTTGATATATCTTAGGTTTATGGACAAAAGATGTAGCAATTAATATCCTAATGGAAGTAATTCTAGTCACAGGTGAATAAGTATCAAAGAAATATATACCTTCTTTCTGTTTGTAGCCTTTAGCTACCAACCTAGCCTTGTATTTATCAACAGTTCCATCTATACTACGTTTTCTTTTGAAGATCCATTTACAACCTATGGTCTTACACCCTGAAGGTAAATTTACAATCTCCCAATTAACGTTTTGTTGGATAGAATCCATCTCACTAATGAAAGCTTTTTTCCACCAAGGAGCTTCAGAAGAAGTCATGGCTTCTCTATAAGTCTATGGCTCAGACTCGGCCAGGTATGTAATGCAACTAGGATAGGTTTTCTCAGTTCTAAGCCCTTTACCTCTTCAAGGTACAATACCTGGTTCATCTTCCTCTAAAGGTAATGACTGACTGGTTGAAGGCACATCTAGGGGTTCATCTAAACATCTCTTTCGAGAACCAAATTTCATAGGAAAAGCATTCTCAAAGAACTTTGCATCCCTAGACTCCATAATAGTATGCAACCTAATATCATAAATTTAAGAACTCATAATGATGTGATTTTATATAGTGGTAAAAAGAGAGGTTCGATTCTCGAACTTGTGAAGGTAATGATTTTAGAAAATAATGATTCTAATTAACTCTAGAAAATTTCAGGAGTAAGAAAAAAAAACTAAATAACCTAAAGATGATTTTTGAATAATTTTAAAAATACCAGGAATCAGGAATCAGGTAATTCTAACAACCTATGTGATTAATCAGATAATTCTTTTTAAATTAATTGAAGCACAAATAATTGCCAAAATTGGTTTTGTTATGCTAACAAACAGAGGTAAATCACAAGCATGGACTATCAAAATTAATTAACTAAGCATAATCCATCAAGCAAAAGCACAACTGTTGAAAGAAAACTGTTTTTACTATTTAAAACTATGCAATTCTAATAGCAAAAGAATTATAAATAATTATTAGAAAATAATTAAATCACATAAAATTAAGAAAAATACCTTATCCATCATCCCAGTAAATAAACTTAGCCCATGGTGAAGAAAACTTGCTCAAAAGTTGATTTCATTGCTCAAAATATTGATTACAAGGTTAAAGAATAGTGCAACAGCTGAACAGATACGTATATAAGTGTCACAGAACAGGGTTCAGCTGTTACAGAGAGCTTTAAGCAACAAAAATGTTCAAAATCTAAGGCAACAGGAGCAGAGTTGTAA
>JAJJMC010025652.1:2145799-2194576 GCA_023531435.1 Papaver californicum
CCGAGTTGACTCGCTGGATCGCTGGGTTGACTCGCCGGTTCGACTCATCCCGATCCAAGGGTGCCCCAATCCAAAGTGTGGGTGCCTTGATCCATTTTCCCGGGTGCTTTGAACACTTTTTGAGCCAATTTTTTTCATAAATCTTTATTCTTCTAATGTACCTACAAAAGCATAAAAACACGTAATAGACACAAAATCGAATACTAACTCACTAGAAATTAAGGTGCAATTTAGACACTAAAATGTGTCTATCACATAACCATAAACATATAAGCACTAGTATGCTCATGATACCCTATGAAAACACAATCAACAACTTTGGGTCCTATCTTAGTTCTCTTAGGAGGAGGGATGGCCACCTTTGCCAAGCACCCCCAAACTTTGAAGTAAACATAAGATGGTTGTCTACCTTTCCATAACTCGTATGGAGTTTTATCTGATCCTTTAAAGAGTATATTCTGGATATAACAAGCTGAGAGGATCCCCCCTACCCCACACGTTTAAAGGTAATCCTGAACTAATCAACATAGTATTCATCATATATTTAAGGGTACGGTTCTTACGTTCAGCTAAGCCATTGGATTGAGGTGAATAAAGGGATGTTGTCTTATGTATTATACCATGTTCTTCACAAAAATCTCATACAGGAATTTCATACTCACCACCATGATCAGACCTAACAGTTTTAATGGTAGCATTCAATTGGTTTTCAACTTCAAGTTTATATATCTTAAAGGCTTCTAAGGCATCGTCCTTCCCTTTAAGTATGTACACTTGACAATATCTAGTACAATCATCTATGAAAGTGATAAACCACTTCTTACCACCTCTAGTTTGAACCAAATTCATATAACTAGGTCTGAATGGATTAATTCTAAGGGTATATAATTTCTATGGATATTTTTAGTGAACGATTTTTTAGCATGCTTAGATTCTACATAAAATCTCACACTTATGACCTTTATCAATCGTGAATTTGGGTATGCAACCTACACTAGCAATTTATGCATTGATTTCTAGTTTACATGACCAAGTCTACCATGCCAAACATTCAATGACACAAATATACAAGCAGAAGAATCATTCATATTCATTTCATCAGATTTTACATTAAGCATATATGGACCCTCAATCTTATAACCCTTACCAAAAAAATCTATTCCCTTAGTTACTACAACTTTTCCAGACTCAATTAAAACTTTAGAACCCTTATCATCTGAAACATAACATGAAACAAGATCCTTGCATATTTTTGGAACATGAAGAACTTCATTCAATATGAGAGTTTTGCCATATGTGAGCTTCCGCCCGGCCTTTCCCTTTCCTGCAACCTATGCTGCAGATGAGTTACCCATATACAGTTTCCCTCCTTCCCCTACCTTCCGATAGGAGGTGAACAAGTCGCGGCTTCTACATACATGCTTGGTAGCTCCAGATTCTACCCACCAGTCTCTCACATTTGTCACCAGATTAACTTCAGACACCATAGCAGAAAACTCATTCTTATTCTCAGCAACCAAGTTAGCATTATTCTTCTTATTAAGTTCCTTACGTTGTCTACAGTGAATTGCCATATGTACACGATTTCCATAAACATAGCAGGCACCCCTTATCTTAGTAATGCTAGGTCCAAGTTTGTTAAACTATTTGTGGTAAAAAAATGAATTGAAGGCTAATTTAAGAAAAAATGGGGTGAGAAAGTGATAATTCGTCAATCCCTAAACATTTGTACTGTTGAAGTACTTTGTTTAGATTCGATAGATCAACCTATACAATCCTAGCCTAAACCAAGCAATGTTTGTTCTAGTCTTGCTTTAGTCACAAAATAAGAAGGAACAAGGTTTGTCTTAGGGAGGGAACGAGAGAAGAATGGGGTCAGAGTATCAGAGTCTATTGGATGTAGTTGGTGTGAATATATATGAACAAGTTTTATGTGTGATAAGGTTGAGTGATCAAGGTTGATCGACTTGAATTGTTATGTATTAGATTGTTGTAAACTTGGTGTCGTGTTTCAGACTCGAAAACCTCGTTCTTTGTTCAATAGATTGAACATCTATTTATAACATAACTATTGTAACCACTCGACCTCTTTTCTAGAAGAAACTTTCGAAGGTTGAGTAATGGTGAAATGGTGAAGGTAGAGAAGGTGTTGACAACTGCTCTCCACTTCAATTGCGGTTAAATAGTTGGTTACTTAACTTACCACTTGTTTTAGGGTGAAAACAAATATACTGCAAAATGGTACTTTCAGGTAGGTTCGAGAGATCAAAATCAAACAGGACGAGCCTAAACCAAGAAATGGTCGTTTATGTCCTGCTTCAATTACAAAGATGTAAAAGATTTAGGTAGGTCTTAGGGGAGGGATGCAAAGAAGGTTGAGAAAATATTAGTGTGATAATGTATGAAGAAGAAAATGGATTCTCTGAGAGGAATTGCTAATTTTGAAGGTTTTATTTTTCCAGACTGAGTATCTTGTCTGCCTTTTCTGCCCTGTTTCGAGTAGATGGGAATCATCATCTTTATTATAGTTTGAAGATGACACACTGATTTTCTCGTAAGTCGTAGAAGTTAGGAAAAGATGGATAAGTGATGATTGTGGAGATTGTATTAGGGTGGTACCCGAAAAATAAGGAAGACCTGTCTGACAACTACTCCTCATCCTCTCAACTGCTCTTTAACCACCCACTTCTTGTTACCTTCTTGTTTGTGGGGGTTGTTTCACCACCCACGACACCGTAGACCTCCATACCAATACCCCATTGAGAATCCCCCCATGTGTTGTATTTGATATCTCTTGGAAATAGTGGAGTTATTAGCCACTATTGTTTTGATTAAGTAATGCCAAGTCAAATGACTTGCTAAGTCAGTGAGAAGGGTTCTTAAGCAGGAAGACCTATTAGAAAACCACATAAGATTTGGTGTTAGACTAATATTGAGAAGAATGGCGTATTTTTTAGGGAAATAGCTAGAAAGGCTAGCACTTGCGCCTAAGTCAAGGAAGTGCTTGTTCCAAAGTCAATGAGGGACTTTCTCCAAAGTCAAAGAGGCTAGGTAAGTCAAGAAAGCTAGTTCAAAGATGTTACTTAGCTGAGACACTTGCTCAAGGACGCTTGCTCAGGGACGCCCTTGCTCGAGGGCGCATTGGCTCAGGGACTCCCTTGCTCGAAGACGCATTGGCTCAGGGACGCCCTTCCTCGAAGACGATGTGGCTAAGAGACGTGCATGGCTGGAGAGCCAAGGACGCGTTGGAGCTGGTAGCGATGTATATGATCTAGGGACGTATAGGCCTTGGAGGATAAGGAGTTAATGGCTAGGGAGCCAAGGGGCTTGGACGTCAAGGAGATAATGGTTAGGGCACATTGGTAGCGACGCATCTGAGCTAGCTTGGAGACGCATTGGCTTTGGCAGCTGGGACGCGTTGGCTGTGAGACCCGCTTGGCTTGGCCGCTAGAGGCGCGCTAGCTTTGAGATGAGATGGCCTTGGCCGCTAGGGCGCATCGTACTTGGTAGCGACGTGATAGGAATTCAAGGGAGCTAAGGAGTATGCGAAGAACGCTAAGGATCTAGGGGTGTATTGGTCTTAGCCGTTGCTCTAGGGCGCATCAGGCTAGAGCTAGCCAAGAAAAATAGAGCATTTGGCGCTAGAATTTAAGGTTAGCACTTTGGTGCTAGGGTTTAGGTGCCAATGTGATGATATGTTCGTTAGGGACTTATTAGGCTAAAATGTGCTAGCTAAGACAATTTTAGGTAAGTTAGCACTTCTCAAGCGCTAGGGTTTAGCGCCAGGAAAGTTAGCGCTTTTAGCGCTAATGTGGCTAATTGGTGCCAATGCGGTGCTAAGTCAAATTGCTAGTGCTAACTTGGCACTGATAAGAGGGAAGGCTAGGGTTAGCCTAGCTGAGAGGTTCAATGCGTCTTTTATGGCATTGCTTCTTGATTGTGACGCATCCTAGAGGAGTAGCACATTATTTGTGGCTTATATTTAAACAAAGTGCTATGATAACACATTTAAGCCCAGAGAAGCAATTTGTGACGAGTTTGTCGCGAACGAAGTGTTAAGCTAAGGTGTTCTTTTGGGGTTTAAGCATTGGCTATTCCCGAATTTGGTAGATATTACCAGAACATCAATGCACACTCGAGACAAGTTCAAGGAATTCAGCCGTGGAATTTTATACGATTGAGACTAGTTCGATATGGCATAAATATAGTGAGTATTGAGGAGGCTACGAGGAAAGTTTAAAATGTTTGTAGTTTTTCAGAGAAGAATCAAGTTTTCTCTACACTAGTGGGAAACCCGTCTAGGAGCTTGAGACTCATTATGTAGAGGTTATAGAATACATTGTTAGCATGGAATTCCTGTAGCCTTTTTTAGAGACTGTATCTTCAATTCGCCCGTGGAATATAAGGAGGAATACAATATTTTGTGTTTTAAGGTGAAGTCAGAAGTATGCGTACAAGTATGTGCATATATTTCTATGTTCCTGCAACTACGAAGAAGGGTGATTTTATAATTTTAACCCTTGTCAAAAACTCACCATCTACATTAAGTCCTATGCTTGGTGAAGAACAATAATATTGCACAATAAGCATTAGATGGTGACAGTATGCTTATAATGATTACATATGCATAGTTTAAATTTTAAGAGTAGAAAAAGGTATACTTAGCTTCTGGCTTCCAGGTACTGAGACCAGTGCCCCTTAGCGTGAGTCTTGGATGTGATTAGTAGATTCCCACGTTCTTTCCCGGAATTTCCAATTCGTGAGCCAAGGGAAGTGTATATGGGTTAAACTTCTGATATAGTCATGTTGGTTGATTAGCTAGCAGCAGGGTCATGGAGAGTACACCTATGAGGAGCCCCAGGGAAGAAGCTTGGTTGGCTCTGTCTTACCCGAGATTGAGACATGTGCCCCTTAGCACGAACCTTGACTGGGAATAGTAGGTGCCAATGCCATTTTGCCGTGAGCAAAAGTGGGGATATGGTCGGCGCTTTCTCTCTTTCTTTCTTTCTGAAATAGGTCTGCCTCATATTAAATAGAAGACAAAGTCATTTGGATCGATTCTTCATGTATGTGTCCAGCAAGAAATATTGTTAGCTTTGTCTCCTCCATGCAATGTCTTTAATGCATAGTTAAGCCTTAGATTCAAACTTCCTTGTAAGCAAGTAGTTAGTTCCGGTGCTTGCTTAGGTTTTGAGTATGTAGCAATTAAGTGCTAGTGATAGTGTCATCAAAACGACAGTAGATGAAAGACAGGACACCCGGAGACGATGCTTTGAGTTGTATCTAGTAGCATCTAAGTTAGAAATATTGGAAACCATCAGAAGAAGTTGATGGTAGATGAGAACTGCAAGTGAGGTTGGCGGTGGACTCCGGTGTTCTTGTCGTAGAAAGCTGGATGAGGTCTACTTGGGAGATGCAGTACGACCTGACAGGATAGTATATCTGAGAAGATGAAAGTCCATGGGCAGACAAGGTCTCTATAGTACCGAGTCTTCTGAATCCCGTTTGGAAACCCTAGTTTGCACACTTTTGCTTCAAAAGCTGTTGAAGTTTCATACGATGTCGGATTTTGACATTTCACCCCAACTTTTAAATCCAAGAGACCAAGATATCATATGAAAAAATAATCACTCGATTCAGAGTTGGATAGGTCATCCGACCATGCGTAAACATCTGTGATTAGTAATCCCGTGTGAATTTTCAGACCTTGTAGACTTTAGTGTAAAATCCATATCTCCTATCTCAGGTCTCCGATTGATGTTCCCTTCTGGTATGTCATAGTAGAGACGTAGACGAACACTTCTCGCGAAGGATGTTTTGACCCGTTCTTCACCGATTGTTGTCGATTTCTGAATTTGTAAATCAAAGAGGTACAAAAGATAGGACAAGTATCATGAGACATGACAGGTACCAGGAAACATGACAAGCACCAGGAGACGAGACAGGTACCGTGAGACAGGACAGGTACCAGGAAGCATGACAAGCACTAGGAGACAGGACAAGTACCAGGAGGACCAACTTGTAAACCAATATTCGAGAAGTTGAGAAAAAAAGCTTGAATCTGAGGTGACTGTGTCTTTGAAGTTCTGAGCTAGAGATGATTGTGGCTTCTGAGTCCAGAGCGTGTCCAACAGTAGAATTATGTGGTTGAAGTAAGTAAAAACAACAAGGATGGGGTTACCTTTCTGGATGTGATCAGGTAAGAAAAGGAGGCTCCCCAGTCGTGTGAGTACTGATGTAGAAAAGTCTTGTTGCATGTATCATTGCTGATCAGACCTTCTAGTTGAACGATGTTACTGTATTAAACTTTCAAAAGTGAAGGAGTCGTAGTCCCCAAGTTTGACTCACTTGGATCCACTACCAGGCAGAAGATAATTTTTGGTTTCATCACAGGTCCATGCTTCCAGGAGTTTTGAGAGGACATTGGAAATCATGAAAGTTCGAGCCGTCCTTTATTGTTGTTGAAGCGCTGGGGTTGGGACAAGTATATAAATTGAAGTTGAAGCCTTCGTTGTAGTTCTGGGATATTGAGATGCAAAGTCACTCTTCTTCTCCTTGACTCAAACCATGACTACCATGACTTGATTAATTGATTTCTTTCTTTCAGGAGGTGTGTGTGATGGGCTCTTGAGTGGACACTACTTCTGTCGCCTTTGACAGTCCCCAGTATGTGAGAAGAGGACTGTGAATAATTCTTCCATATTGATGCTCCTGAGACTTTGGGAGACGCCATGGACATAGAGGATGAGGATAAGTTGAAGAATGAAGACCTGGACGAGGTGCCCCACATTGAAGACCTTTGTGAAGAATCTAAATATACTGATGTCGATGGAGAAGTAAGCAATGAAGTAACACCATACACCTACGTTGGTTTGGACCCATATAAAGTAAGTTTATACTCTTTATTATAATGGTAGAACATGTGAACTCTTCAAAATTCTCATATGAGCATAGCCGTACTCAAATTTACAAAGAATTTTATAGATTCCCGTCACTTAGAAAATTTCAGAAGTATAGTGCTTGGGAAAAACGTTGTAGAATCTTCATATGACCTTCGTTTTTGCTGATTGACCCATTTATCCTTATTAGAAAACAATTTCCTACATACAATTTATAAGAAATAAAGGTTTGGAGTTTGTTTGGGCCGTCAAAACAACCGAACAGTAGAACTCAAGAGGTATCCAAAAAAATCCTGACAGTTTTCAGACTCGCCTCCGCTAGCCGTTTTTGCCATAAATCTTAGCTCGCTCGTCTGATTAACGTGAAATTTTAGCAATCTATAGTAGACACTAATACGAAACTTTTGATATAAGAAGCATGCTCAGATTCATCACCAATTGTTTCCATATTTGGAGTTTACGAGAGGTAGTGAAAATTGTTTCTGAGGTATTTTTTGTAAAACGTCTTGTAATGGGTTGGGATCATGAAATACTTCAAATAGTGTTTTATATATGACGTTTGTGGATATGTATAGTAGTTTTTGTGATTTATTCTCAAAAATTTCATGTTTGAGATGTTCTGATCTAATATGCCTTTAACCTCTTTGATTTTAGGGGCAGAATGATTAAATCAAAGAGCTGGGCTTGTTAGAGAAGGAACAAGAGTTACCGTTGATTTTGATGTGTATAGTATACCTCTCTATGCTGAAAACCATATGAGATCTCCCCTTCGCGTAATTGTTGAAGATGATGCTCCTACTGACGTTGATGTGTAGAATGGTAGTGTAGCAGAGAATGTGCTAGTTGGATACCTTAATGCGGGTATTGTCGTTGATTCCTCTTCAGTAAGACTCTCTCAGGGTACTCACGTGACGGGGGGTTTCACCGTTTCATTGGTTTATTCTCATTTGTAATGACCCGTCTCTCTCAAAGTAAAATTTGAGTCGTCCCCGAAATGGGAAGAAGTTGTATATGAGGGTGAGAATTCTGATCTTGGCATTGCATGGATTTATCGCCATCTGGGAGCTACACGGGAGTGTGAAGTAGGTAGCTCCTTGCTGAAGGGACTGGTACCAGAGTGAAAAGGTCTGGTACCTGAGTGAAAGGGTCTGGTACTTAAGTGAAGGTACTCGTACTAAAATGAAATAGACTGGTACCTGAGTGAAGGGACCATGATAAAATGGACTGGTTCCTGAGTGAAGGGATCAAGATGAAATGGACCAGTACCTGAGTGAAGGGACCAAGATGAAATGGACCGGTACCAGGATGAAATGAACTGTTAGCTGAGTGAAGGGACCAGGATGAAATGGAATAGTGCCTGAGGGAAAGGACCCATACCAGAATGAAAGGGTTTTCACGTGAAAAGGAAAATTTGAGAATGTGATAGCTGGCTTCGGCTTTTTGTTGTTGTTGTTGTTGTTGTTGTTGTTGTTGTTGTTGTTGTTGTTGTAGAGTTTTATCTGGGACGTGGAACATATCTTGTCTTTTGGACGGTCCTGAGGCTGAGGATGGATCTAGGGATGAGGCTGATGGTGAAAACGTTCGATTCGTGACGCTTGCTGATATGAATCCTCCCTCTTGACCCCTTCGTTTTGACAGAACTTCATGGATGATTGAATATTATAGTGTTTACTGACCAGAAAAATGCTCCAACAGATATCTCTATGACTTTTGGACGTTGAATCGACATATGTAGTCCCCAGGATATTCGTCGTTCATCTGGAACAATCTTTTCATATCTGAACATCTTCCATCCTCATTATAGAGGGAAAATAGCGAGAGAGATATCCCCCTGGTGAAATGATCTTTTGGACATTGAGAGGGTAAAAGATTGGTGCTGATGAAGTGAGACTGGTCCCTCTTTGCCTTGAAATTGTAAAATCCTTTCCAGGTCTTCATGGACGACAAGGTTGATCGTTGACTCCTCGATTGTCCTCTTTAAATGCAGATCTCGTCATCATCTTGAACATTGATTCTGGTACTGTTGACGTTGGTAGGATTGGAATTATGGCTTGCTGCAAATGGTGATAGATCCATTCTGGGAAGAATTGTTCCATTACAGTCTTCAGGAAAGTGACTACCTCTCTTGAGTGGTAGCAATTTCTTTATGTGTTCTGGAAGGAACTTTTGTCTCTGTATTAGATCAACAATGTCAAGCGGCATTTGGGTGTTCCTGGTGTTTTCAACCGTTATACAATGAGTAAATCGGAGGTGAGTAACCTCCCGGTAGAGGGATCCTTTGAATTTCAGACGGGTTGGGAGGTTGGTGTAGATGGACCGAAGATGAGTCCTCCTTGCCATGGTTTCGTAGGAGTCTCTCCAGATCTTCATGGGCAACAAAATTGAGTTGTTGGTACTTCCGTGGTGGGCGATCAGGAATGATATGAACTTCATCGTTCCTTTAAGTCTTTGACGTTCCGACGTCAGTGGTTGTTGTGAGGTTGGTTCTGGTTCGCGCCGTCAGGCGATGCTATTGTTCTGGGGAGTGTTGCTCCGTTAGGATTTTGAGACAAGCGAGTACCTTCTTCTAAGTAGTAGCCATGTCCACCTGAGTTCTGGCAAGGACTTCTCTCCTCTTTACCAGATCGGCTATGTTTATTGGAGTTTGAGTATTCTCGGTGTCTTCAGCGGTTTTGTCACCGAGAGGAGGTGTAGTAGTAGAATTTTTACGGGGAGGTTCAGTAGCAATAGGGGTGTTTTCAGAATCACCCCTACCAGTACTACCCGAACCAACAATAGGAGTTATAACCGCTCATGACCTAAAATCCACCCCTACAATAAGAGGTGTAGTAGTTGAATAACTGAAAATTGGCTTTTGTAATTGAGAGGTTGATCTTCCATTATGGTCGCCAAAATGTTTGTGGGGAAAAAAAGAATTGAGGGCTGATTTAGGAAAATGGGGTGAGCAGGTGATAATCCGTCAATCCTTAAATATTTGTATTGTTAAAGTACTTTGTTTAGATTCGAGAGATCAATTTTGTACAATCCTGGCCTAAACCAAGCAATGGTCGTTCCAGTCTTGCTTCAATCACAAAATGAGAAAGAAAAGGGTTGGTCTTAAGGAGGGAAGAGAGAGAAGAATGAGGTAAGAGTATAAGACTATATTGTATGTAGTTGGTGTGAATAGGTATGAACAAGTCTTTTGTGTGAGAAGGTTGATCGACTTGAATTGTTATATGTTAGATTGTTGTAAACTTGTTGTCATGTTTCAGACTTGAAAACCTCGTCTTTTGTTCAATAGATTGAACATTTATTTATATCATAGCTATTGTAACCACTCGACCTCTTTTCTGGAAGAAATTGTCAAAGTTTGAGTAGTGGTGAAATGGTGAAGGTGGAGAAGGTGTTGACAATTGCTCTCCACTTCAATTGTGGTTGAATAGTTGGTTACTCAACTTACCACTTGTTTTAGGGTGAAAACAAATATACTGCAAAATGGTACTTTCAGGTAGGTTCGAGAGATCAAAATCGAACAGGACGAGCCTAAACCAAGAAATGGTCATTTATGTCCTGTTTCAATTACAAAGATGGAAAAGATTTAGGTAGGTCTTAGGGAGGGATGCAAAGAAGGTTGAGAAAATATCAGTTTGATAATGTATGAACAAGAAAATGGATTATCTGAGAGGAATCGCTAATTCTGAAGGTTTTGTTTTTCCAGACTGAGTATCTTGTTTGTCTTTTCTTTCCTGTTTCGAATAGATGTGAATCATCTATTTATAGTTTGAAGAGGACACACTGATTTTCTCGTGAGTTGTAGAAGTTGGGAAGAGATGGAAAAGTTATGATTGTGGAGATTGTAGTGGGGTGGTGCCCGGAAAATAGGGAAAACCTGTTTGACCACTGCTCCTCATCCTCTCAACTTCTCTGTAACCGCCCACTTCTTGTTACCTTCTTGTTTGTAATAGTTTTGTCACCACCCACGATGTCGTAGACCGCCAGACCAATACTCCAATGAGAATCCCCCATGTGTTGTATTTGATATCTCGTGGAAATAGTTGAGTCATTAGCCACCATTGGTTTGATTAAGTAAAGTCAAGTCAAATAACTTGCTAAGTCAGTGAGGCAAGTTTCGCGACTCAGTGGATTGATAATCAGACTGATTAGTGTCGAGTCTGGGAAGCTTAGTGGCCATGTACTTGCTTAGAATTTACATGGCATATTTAGTGGTCCAATACCTAGTTCATCTTCCTCTAAAGGTAATGACTGACTGGTTGAAGGCACATCTAGGGGTTCATCTAAACATCTCTTTCGAGAACCAAGTTTCATAGGAAAAATATTCTCAAAGAATTCTGCATCCCTATAATACATAATAGTATGTAACCCAATGTCAGAAATTTCAGAACTCACAACCATAAACCTATAAGCACTAGTATGCTCAGGATAGCCTATGAAAACACAATCAACAGTTTTGGGTCCTATCTTTGTCAGGAAAAAAAATCCCATTTTTTGTCACAGACCCTAAATGAATGAAATACAATAAATAATAGTAAACTGGAACTGAAAATCTCTTAAAAAAAGAAGAAATAGATTAGATTGAACGGCCATATCAAAGGATTAAACTAGCAGTTCTCTTAGAAGGAGGGATGGCCACCTTTGCCAAGCACCCCCATACTTTGAAGTAAACATTAGATGGTTTTCAACCTTTCCATAACTCGTATGGAGTTTTATTTGATCTTTTAAAGGGTACTCTATTCAGGATATAGCAAACTGAGAGAATCCCCCCCCCCCCCCCAAATTTGCAGGTAATCCTGAACTAATCAACATGGCATTCATCATATCCTTAAGGGTACAATTCTTACGTTCAACTAAGCCATTGGATTGATGTGAATAAAAGGGCTTTTATCTCATGTATTATGCCATGTTCTTCACAGAAATCTTCTACAAGAATTTCATACTCACCACCACGATCAGACGTAACAGTTTTAATGATAGCATTCAATTGTTTTTCAACTTCAAGTTTATATATCTTAAAGGCTTCCAAGGCATCGTCCTTCCCTTTAAGTAAGTACACATGACAACATCTAGTACAATCATCTATGAAAGTAACAAAACACTTCTTACCACCTCTAGTTTAAACTGACTTAATATCAACTAGGTGTGAATGGATTAATTCTAAGGGTTTAGAATTTCTCTGGATATTTTTACTGAATGATATTTTAGCATGCTTAGATTCTATACAAATCTCACACTTATGACCGCTATTAATCGTGAATTTGGGTATGCATCCTACGCTAGCAAATTTATGCATTGATTTATAGTTTACATGACCAAGTCTATCATGTCAAACATTCAATGACAGACACATGTAAGCATAAGAATCATTCATATTTATTTCATCAGATATTATATTAAGCTTATATGGACCCTCAGTCTTATAACCCTTACCAAAAAATCTTTTCCCTTAGTTACTACAACTTTTCCAGACTTAATTACAACATAAAAACCCTTATCATTTAAAACATAACATGAAACAAAATCCTTGCATATTTCTGGAACATGAAGAACTTCATTCAATATGAGAGTTTTTTTTTACCATATGTGAGCTTCCGCCCGACCTTTCCCTTTCCTGCAACCTATGCTGCAGATGAGTTACCCATATACAGTTTTCCTCCTTCCCCTACCTTCCGATAGGAGGTGAACAAGTCGCGGATTCTACATACATGCTTGGTAGCTCCAGATCCTACCCACCAGTCTCTCACATTTGTCACCAGATTAACTTCAGACACCATAGCAGAAAACTCGTTCTTGTTCTTAGTAACCAAGTTAGCATTATTCTTCTTATTAAGGTCCGTGCATTGTTTACAGTTTCCATATGGCCACGATTTCCACAAACATAGCAGGCACCCCTAATCTTAATAATGCTAGATTCAGGTTTGTGAGACGTACCTTTTTTGTGAGGACCATGCATAGGGTTACGTTTGTTGTTATCTCCTTTTCCAGATTTGGAAGATCTTTGTTCAGTCATATGAGCCTTATTTTTCATATCTCTTGCAGACAAAATATTCTTGTATTTGGTGCATAACAGTTCTTCAACTTGAATTTTCTTTCCTAATTCAACCATGTTGACTTCACCAGTTTCATGATTCAATTTTCTTTTGTACTCCGACCAAGAAGATGATAACTTCTCAATCACTGTAAATACTTGAAACGTCTCATCAATCACAATTCCTTCAGCAAGAATCTCGTTAATGATTTCTGGAAGTTCAAGGAATTGATCCACAACAGGCTTATCATTCGACATCTTGTAATCCATGAACTTAGATACCAGAAATTTCTTGCTTCCAGCAGTTTCAGCTTGGTATTTTGCCTCTAATGCAGCCCACAAATCAAAAGCACTGAAATTTTATTTAGCATTATAAAAATCATACATTGCGTCGTCCAACAGTTCATAATATGATTTTTAGCCATATAGTTATCTCTGTTCCAATAACCAAGGCCCTTTTTGTTTCCTATCTCATTCAAATTTTCATCAAAAGGCTCTGCTACATACTTATCTAACTCGTGATAACATAGGAAAAACAACATCTTTTACTGCCATCTCTTAAAATCCTTCCTGTTGAACTTATGTGGTCTTTTAACATTGTTTTTTCCCGTTGCTATGAGATATCATAATGTGTTAAGATTGTTGGAATCTTGCAACAATGGACAACAACGTTAGATGTATCAGAATAATATATAAAAAAAATGAATCAAAAACAACTCTACCATGGAAAACTACGAGGCAAAATCACAGGTTTAATAAGTTGTCCTTAACATATTAATTCACTGATGGGATATTAATTTATACCGCAAGAGCACGGATGTCGATGAGACAGTATACAAGTACGGTTCGTTCCACAGGGATTTCAGAATTGCAATTTCTAATTTCTAATAACTTATGTGCTAATGACAAATTGATTTGATGATTTAATTTTAAAATAAAATGATAAAATAACTATACAAATTAATCAACCAGGAAGAGAAAAATCTAGAGCTTAGGATTCCATTATTTTTGATGTTTGTAAAATTAACAATCTATTACCTTAAACAACTACTCTTAAATTACTCAAAACCATATTAAACCCAATCTCATGTTTTGGAAGGTAAAACGTTTAAAATTAATTATACGAATTTCGTCGTTGCACAAAAATATAACCTCCTTCGCTTATAAAAGATCAACAGTTTGAAAGCCGTCAAGAACAATTAAAATAAAGAATTTTTAGAAGACAAATTATTAGTCATGAATAGCACAAATAGTTGAGTAAATATTGTCTAAAAAAACTATTAAAAATACACTTCAAAAATAGCTTCCTTTTATACCCTAGAAAAGAAGATTATTAACTCATAGAGATAAGAATAAAAAAAATTGATTAAAAAAATTAAATTTATTGAATAAGTAAAGCTCATAATTTTTAATTATTTCTTTGTCGATTTAACGACGGAATCTAAGAGTAGTACAATAAAGACTAATATGTGGCGTCGTTGAATGAATAAAAACTATTAAATGAACTAATGAATGAACGACGCCTTACAGAAGCATTAAAAATGGAACTGTCGCTCTTACTGTAGCCAATGTCGTCGCTATAGCCGTTCAATTCAAAAGATATTGCAACGGCGTAAACGACAGTTTCCGGCTTCCTTTTGTTCTTGTTCTTGTTCTTCTTCTTCTTTTCCTGAGTTGCAAAACGTGAGTTTTTCTGACTGATTTTTTTTTCTAATGATTTTGGCCGAAGCCAAGCTTCTCGGATTGATTTCGTCGACTCCACCTTTATAGTACAACCTTCCCAACTTATTAAATCTCGTCCAAACCTCCAAAATTAATCTCAGATATCTTCAAAAAGTATTTTCTTCCTTGTCGGTGATTATCTTACTCTTTCTTTTGATTTTGTTTCTATGTAATAACACGAAAATATATTGTTGATTGTTTAAGGAGACAAAATCTCCTTTATTACAAAATTTGTAACAATCAGATCAGCCGAGTTTCCTTTTTCACGGGACTACATATTTTTTTACGAGATATTCTTTCACTGATTCAATATGTGCGAGATTCTTTTGATTTTGAACACTCCTAAATTAGGTAAAACTCCTACCTATGTGGCAAGAGTTTATCCGTGATTTAACTTCTCAAAATACTTTCCAAATAACGTTTTTCAATTCGCACAGATGATAATCAATTTTTTCCCACCACTTTTGTTGTTTGAACATGAGAAGAAGGAGTGGGCGCCCCTAACCAAGGCATGGGTGCCTTTAGCAATTATTGTGGGTGCCTTTATCAATTTTGAGGATGCTTTTAACACATTTTAGCCAATTTTCCCATGATTATTTATTCTTCCATAAATACCCTCAAACATAATAAAATGACAATATTAATACAAAATCGAGCACTATCAATATAGATAATTGAGACCAATCAGACATAAAAATGTGTCTATCATTCGCAGGTATACTCGAGAAGAGCAATGCTAAACCCCAACGTGCGAAGATGTGTCCAGGATAAGACTGCCCGATATAGCTTGTATTAGCACCATACAAACTACCCACTCTTGAACTTAGCAACAGGGAAGGAAGGGAAATAAACACTCAAAAGCGCAAAACAAAGCGAGAAGATGGTGAAAAGAAGACAGGATAGTAGTCCCTTCTGGGATATCTTGAAAACAGATTTTCGAGTTGTATTTATAGGATAAAGTTACTTGCAAATCAGTTTGTTTTATTTTTCTTATAAAACAAGTTTTCGTGTCTTATAAAACAATTAAACCACGGAAAAGGAATTTACTCATAAATAAAACTCTTAATGAAAATATTTTATTCGCATCTTTTCTCTCTTCTTTCTATGTGTTTCTAGTAGTAGGCCTACCCTTTCCTTGTCTGTTAGCCGATTCCATAATATCGCCTCTAGTGAAAGGGCGGTTAAATTTCCGCAACTCGTACAACCAAATTTGTTTTTGGGATGGATTCAATAAAGCGTACTTGTCAAACAATTCTTTGTGATCCTCGATATCGCAAAACACATCACCTAATCCTTCATTTGGAAATGGATCGTTGAATGAAAGTTGTCTCTAAAAAGGATCCACATCTTCGATTGGGATCACTTTTTCTTCGTACCTATCTATCACATGCCGGCATGGAAGTCCCAAAGACGACATGTTGGTACAAATTTACTCTTCACACGGAATTGGCGTTTTCATCTTATCAACTTCACCAATTATCTTCTCAATGGCTCAATAAGAGACATAGTATGTTATTCTTCATAGCCAAGGGTTGTCCTAATACACAATATTCTTTCTTGATCGGCTAAATTCAAATAGCCCTTTGATTCGTTAAAGGTCACGCTTGAAGTAGTCTTCCATAGCATCAAACAACACAACAAATCCACCTTCGCACCCATTTAGCTTCCTCTTGAATCGATTGTGAGATGACTCGTCTGTGCTAGTCGCTTGGTTGTCATAGTGTTTATATTTGTTTACCCACGTGCAAGCCCATTTTACCTTGGCTACTTTGTCGTTTTCCTCGAATTTGTCTTTCTCTGCTTGTTGTTTCTCTTTCGGTAGTTTGTTAATCCTAGCCATATTGGTTTTCCTTGGTGGTATAATCTTGGGATTGCAATTGGTTTGGACATTATTCCATATATAGAACGTAAATAGACAATGATGTGCGTCGGGAAAAACATGTTCTATCGCCTTTATCAATACTTGCTCCTTATCCGTAATCACCACCTTGGGAGTATATTCTATTTGTAAAATAACTTTACCTTTTGTAATGCCCACATGTAACTTTACTCCCTCTCATCTTGTAGAAAACAAAATCCAATACTAAAAGACGACTTCGTTGATGTTTGCCCGACAAAGTGCAATATCAGCATCTTATACGTACAATCCATAAAAAAAATTTGATGGAAGCATTTTGCCAATGTTACAAACTCCGGATGAGCCAACAAAAGATATATCACTTCCCCACTCCCATCTTTCTTATACGCTACCGTGTAGTTCGCCTTTTCCCCCAAATACAATAATTGTTATATAAGTTCTCTATTTTGCCATCGCTCACTTCTCAATTTTTCTCTTGCATTCTAGACGATAGTCAAGGTAGATGAGTTATTTTTGTTTAATGTCTTTACACCATAAAGTATATCAATAGGTCTTGCGCGTTGTTGACTCAACACTTCCACTAGCTCCATCTCTTTGGGGTTGAGCCTTGACGAATAAGGATGGTTGATCAAACTATCGGGAATTGGATGGTTATGAACTCCGCTCATAAACCATATTTTCTTGACCTTGTTGTACTTAAATTGAAGCTTAAAAGGCAACCACATTTCTTTCTATAGTGCACTTCTCTCTTCCTCGTGCTCTTTGGTTTATGCACAAAACCCTTTTTTATGACTCTTGCAATCCCCACTACTCTCGAAAACCATTTGAAAGGAGGTGGGTCTTACTTGATTGTTTTGAACTATAACGCACATTTTTTTCATCCCTTGTTCTCGAGCCCATTTATTCGCATCATCTATATGTACCCATTCAAAGTTATTGGCATATTGATCACTTGTATCCGCACTTAATTCGCTAACAACCCTTGGTTGATCTTCCATTGGTTCACGTATGGGCTCCATCTAAGAAAAAGAAAACTAAGCATTTAAGAGAAAAAAAAATCATCTCAAGACCCTAGTTACGGCTGGGTCGCCAACTAAAAACCTAACCATAACAACTACTCTACGGCCAGGTTTGGTGAGCCTGAGTTTTTATTATGGTTGGCATTTCCAACCGTAAGAATACCCTACGGCCAACTACATTATAATTTCCAATCGTATCTGAACTTGAGTTTGTTATACGTCCAGCTTTTCCAGCCATGGTGCATAGCATTTAATAGCATTTAATATGGCCATGCACCTACGGCTGGGTTCTCGTGGGCACGACCTAGCCATATATATATGTTCTACGGCTAAAAGTTTTAATTTATCCAGCCGTATGCTAACTTTTACGATTGGGAGTTCATATTTTCCCAACCGTATATGACTTATACGGCTAGGAAACTATGATTTCCTAGTCGTAATTAGCCTACGTCTGGGATTTAGGGGTTTTCTGGCAGCACAAAAATCAAACTTTCTACGTACTTTAAGCAATTACATGCAATAAAAACAGTATTGGAGTTAAGTTAGATGTATATACCTCACTGGTTTGAGGTCCATTTTGTTCATATTCTTTGCTCGGATCTTCAAAATCATAGTAAGGTTCATACCCTTGAGTTTGGGTTAAAAACTCTTGATTATCTACAACATCAGCCATCTCTGGATTATTGTTTTGTTGTATGAATATATTGTTAGATTTAGAAGAAGATGATTCACCTACCTCATAAATCTTGTTAGAATCACTCATTTGGGTGTTGAAATCAAAATATCTAGGTTTTCAAAAAAAAAAATCTATTTTTTTCCACTTCTTCTTCTTCTTCTCCCTCTAAAAAAAAATATTAAGATTTTTGATTTCCAAAACACTAACTATAAACTAATTTGTTAATTTAATCAACTAACTAAATATTAATTAGTTTAGTATTAACACTAATTAATATAGGGTAGTCTAGGTATTATAGAAAATAGTAGGATAAGGGATTTTTTGGTTTACTTCCTGATGACCCTATTTTGTTGACTCTATTACGGATTTCTGACCACATTCTCCACAGGGCCCTTTTATCTCTTCCTTCTCCGAGCTCGGGTTATGGAAGATTCCCCTCCATGGATCAGGTAACCATACATGAAGGGGGAATTGTGCAGATTTAGCAACTGCATCAAGGATCTTATAAACCCCCATGGAAGGAAGATTGAAGCCCCCATAATAGGTTTCTTTCTTATATGAGGTAAGTCTGTGTCTTCATGTATAACATGATTTTAGTTATTTCTTGTAATTCCTGATGGTTTTTATCTTCGTATTATCCCCTACATGAGTTGTTATATCTAGAGTTCTGCATGTTGAGGTTTTTATTTCAATTTTTAGTTTATGCAGTTTGCTTATTTAAGTTGGGCTATGTTATTATTTTGATCTTGTTTAATTCGTTCTACTCCTCCTTCCTCTCTTTTTTTTTTGACGAGTGAAAAATTGGGTGTAAAAAATAGGATATTTAAAAGATATTATAAAATTAAGCCTAAAAAATAGGATATCTAAAAGATATTATAAAATTGAGCCTCTTAAAATAGGGCTTTATAAAAAGGGGTTTTTTGTTTTAAAAGGAAAACAAAAAACTTCTTAATAGTTTGCTTTCAAAATATTGGATCCGAGTCTTTAATTAGGTGGGCGCTCTTCATTCCCTTGACCTGTTGATTATTTCCAGTAATCTCTCTTTTTCCTTATTTAACTTAGTGTTTGATGTTAAGCCGTGTTGTTTGCTTGTGCTGCAAAAGTGTTAGTGAAAAGGGTGTACTTTTTAATTCCTTGCCTCTTGTTTTTGGCAGTCTTAAGGCCATATTTTACTTTTTTTATGTGATTGTTGATTTGTCTTGATAACCCTTGGCATGTAGTTTGCTAGTTGTTTTAATTTTATATTTATGTCTATTCATATAGTGTATTGGTCATAGGATTCGTGATTGTTTTCAGTTCTTCTTTTCTTTATGTGTCCTCTAACTTAATTATCATGAATGCGCCTTGAATTGAGGATAGTCATGAAACTATACCATGATATGTTGATTAAGTTTTTCTTATTGTCAGTATCTTAAAAAATCAAAAGCGTAAAACGCTACTAGAAAGTGTAAGCGAAGCGCTATGTCACTAAATATATAACTTAATTAATATTTATAAATCTACATGGAAAAAATTAAAAGTTGTCAACATTATAAAGGGAAACTAAGAACAATTAAACTGACTAGCTAAGTGGTATACTGCCTAGTTGTACCTAAGAACTATCTAAAAATATTAAACAATGGTTAAATGAGATAAAAAGAATAGTTTTTAGGGTTTTTAAATATTATTTGTTGGAGAATATTCCTGTAACAGTGAACAAACCAAACAGAAACTTGAAAAGAGTTAATGGTTAGAACAGATAACACACTTCAGACAATCACACAAGTACAGAGAGATGGAGTCGCATGTTCAACAGACTGCCCTTAATTCGATATTTGTCAGGTACACCTTTGGAAAAGTGTTGCTATACCTTTAGAGATGACAAATCGAATCAGGATAAAACCACCTGATACCAACCCAGTTAGCAAGACTCGTTGGCCCGTTGTGAACTTAACAGTAGAAGAAGATGAAAATAAACTAGTGCGCATACAAAGCAAGAAGAGGGGAAAAGTCGTCAGGTCAGTGGCTGCGACTGGGGTAAGTAAAATTTTGATTTTTGTTTTTCTTTTAAAGAAGAAGAAGACTGTTGAATTTTTCAAACGGTCAAAATTCATTTAATTAAACATATTTAATTCGAGACATTTAATTAAAAGATTTTGTTTATTAAACCTGATTTAATTTTATAAATACAAAACGGTAAAATATTTAATGTATAGAATTAAAATATAAAACCGTTGGACCTTTGATGGGTACACGTATGCACTCGCAGGCACTCGCAGGCACACGTAAGGCACACGCAAGGCTCACGCCAATGCTCACTCCAAGGCTCGCACCAATTGTCACACCAAGGCTCACACCAAGGCTCGCACCAATGGTCACACCAAGGCTCATACCAAGGCTCGCACCAAGGCTCACACCAAGGCTCACATCAAGGCTCACACCAAGGCTCGCACCAAGGCTCGCACCAATGGTCACACCAAGGCTCACATCAAGGGTCGCACCAAGGGTCACACCAAGGCTCACGCAAAAGCACATGCAAGCTCCGCAAGCCCGCGGTGCTTCGGTGCGAAGCACCGCACATGTGTGCATTTGCCCACTAGTCCATTTCCTAAGTCCATATCCAATTCACTAGTTCTTTTTCCTTATATAGAACGTTTGTGGTAATAAGGATAAACTTCCTCCTTGGTTTGCCTAATATGGGACAAACCAAAGGTTTCTCATTCACTAAGAAGTGAAAATGGATGGCTCAATTTTTCCACCCCAAGTTTGGACTAGTGACCCTAGGTCCCTTTAAGATATATTAAGTAAAAAAATTAATTTTAAGTAAGAAATTCATTTTTAATTCCAACAATCCCCCACATGAATGAAGAAAGCGATAAATCAGAAAACCGAAAAACGAGAAATACCTCTTAAGCAATAGGTGTCCATAAGGAATTGAACCTCTGCTTAGTGAGAAGTACCGGAACTACTTGATGGACAATGAACGCGATGTCTTGAACTGCCATGGTTTGGTGTAATTCATCAATAGCTCCTTACGCGAGATATCTCTCAAGAGTGTTGTTAAGTTCACGCCGTTGTGTCCGTTTTGGCCCTGGACATATCCCGTTTCTCAGAATGCTCTAGAGAATCAGCTCAATTCTCATAGGAAGCGACCCACTTCCTCATTCAGATAGGTGAGTTCTATCAAGAGTGTTAACTGCTACACCCCATTTCAATCTTAAATTGAAACTATAGAACTCATTAAAACTTTATTATAAGTCATCCTCACATGCAGTCACACTATCACGTCTACACCATAGGGAAAGGACAGAGAAAATAATTCCCTGATAGTGTTTAATTTTTACCCGCCATAAATTAGTTGTCTCATTTAAAACCTTGATCTTGGGATCTCCAGTCAGCAAGGTTGAGTATCCTTCATGGCAAGTTTTAATTTATGAGCTTAAGTCCCATCCCCCTCGAAGCATTACTAACTATCTGCTTGGACAAGCCTTTCGTCAAAGGATCCGCGATATTCTCCTTAGACCTCACAAGTCAACAGAAATAACGCCAGTTTAGATTAGTTGTTTTAGAGAATTGTGTCTTCTCCTAATATGAATAGATTTTCCGTTATAGTTGCTGTTTTTAGCATTAGCTATTGCAGTTTGACTATCACAATGTATAGATATAGCTGGCACAGGCCTATGCCAGAGAGGAATGTCTTCTAAAAAACATCTTAGCCAAGCGGCTTCCTCTCCTGCTTTATCTAACGCAATAAACTCGGATTCCATAGTGGATCGAGCGATACAGGTCTGTTTGGAACTCTTCCAAGACACTGATCCACAGCCTAGAGTGAATACGTATCCACTCGTAGACTTAGACTCCTCTGAGTCTGCTATCCAGTTTGCATCACAGTATCCTTCAAGAACAACAGGGTGTCTTTCATAACTCAAACGGTAGTCTAAAGTGTATTTAAGATACCTCAACACTCTGAAAAGTGCATCCCAATGCTCGTGTCCTGGATTACAGGTATACCTACTTAGTCTACTCACAGCATAGGCAATGTCTGGTCTTGTGCAGTTCATTAAATACATTAGACTTCCTATGACTCGTGAATATTCAAGTTACGAGACTCCACTGCCTTTGTTTTTCTTGAGTTTGCAAGAAGGGTCAAATGGAGTACTTGCAGGTTTACTATCAAACTGGTTAAATTTCTTAAGAACTGATTCAACATAATGAGATTGACTAAGACTGAATCCATTAGAATCCTTTCTAATTTTCATCCCTAGGATTACATCAGCAGGACCTAAGTCTTTCATGTCAAAGTTCTCACTCAACATGTTCTTAGTGGAATTAATGATTTCTAAGGTTGTGCCTAGTATAAGCATATCATCAACATACAAGCATACAATCACACATGCATCATTTATAGATTTATTGTACACGCATTTGTCAGCTTCATTTATTTTAAATCCACTAGAGAACATTACATGATCAAATTTTTCATGCCATTGTTTCGGTGCTTGTTTCAAGCCATATAAAGACTTTTTAAGTCTACACACTTTGTTTTCATAACCCTTCACTACAAAGCCTTCGGGTTGGTCCATATAAATTTCTTCATCTAATTCACCATTTAGGAACGCAGTTTTTACATCCATTTGATGTATTTCTAGGTTATGAATTGCAGCGATTGCAATTAGCATCCTAATGGAAGTAATTCTAGTGACAGGTGAATAAGTGTCAAAGAAATCTACACCTTCTATTTGTTTATAGCCCTTAGCTACTAGTCTAGCTTTATACTTTTCCACAGTTCCATCTACCTTATGTTTTCTCTTGAATATCCATTTACAGCCTATGGGTTTGCACTCTGGAGGTAAATCTACTATCTCCCAAGTTTCATTATGAACAATAGAATCCATCTCACTAATAGTGGATTCTTTCCACCATGGAGATTCAGACGAAGTCATGGCCTCTTTATAGGTTTGTGGATCAGTTTCAACTAAACAGGTTATGAAGTCTGGCCCAAAAGATTTTTCTATTCTAAGTCTTTTGCCTCTTCTAGGTTCATAAACAGATTCATCTTCTTCTATCGGTAAAATATGGCTAGAAGAAGGGACATCTAGGGGATCATCACATATCATGCGAGATTCAGATTTCAACAGAAACACATTTTCAAAAAATGTAGCATCCCTAGATTCCATAATGGTGTTCACACCAATTGCTGAGTTTTCGGAACTCACAACCATAAACCTATAAGCAGTGGTGTGTTCGGGATATCCTATGAAGACACAATCAACTGTTTTAGGTCCTAGTTTAGTCCTCTTAGGTGGAGGAATAGAGACCTTGGCTAAGCACCCCCACACTTTGAGGTATCCATAAGAGGGTTGTTTGCGTTTCCATAATTCATACGGTGATTTGACTGATCCTTTAAGGGACACTCTGTTCAGGATATAGCAAGCAGAGAGGACGGCCTCCACCCACAAGTTCGCTGGTAGTCCTGAACTGATTAACATGGCATTCATCATCTCCTTAAGGGTTCGGTTTTTCCATTCAGCCACTCCGTTAGATTGTGGTGAATAAGGAGGAGTTACCTCATGAATAATGCCATGTTGTTCACAAAAGTCTCCTATAGGGATTACATATTCACCCCCACGGTCAGATCTAATGGTTTTAATTGTGGTGTTCAATTGGTTTTCTACTTCTAATTTTATATAATTTAAATGCTTCTAAAGCATCATCTTTTCCTTTAAGCAAGTAAATATGACAGTATCTAGTACAGTCATCTATGAAAGTGACAAACCATTTTTTACCACCTTTAGTTTGGATTGATTTCATATCAACTAAGTATGAGTGAATTAACTCTAAGGGATTAGAATTTCTGTGGACATTTTTCTTAAAGGGCTTCTTTGCATATTTTGATTCTACACAAACTTCACATTTATGTTCATATTCCAAATTTAATTTTGGAATGCAGCCAGAGTTTGCCAATTTGTTCATTGATTTATAATTTACATGACCAAGTCTACCATGCCAGATATTCAATGAGACAACAACATAAGAAGAATCAATTTTATTAACTTCAACAGAGGTTACAGATAATTTGTATAGGCCTTCAGCCTTATAGCGCTTTCCCACAAAATCCTTTCCCTTAGTGATAATCACTTTCCCATACTCAAATACAATCTTAAAGCCCTTATCATCTAGCACACCACTTGAAACGAGATTCTTGCAGATGTCTGGTACATGTAAAACTTCATTCAATGTGAGGATTTTCCCAGAGGAGAGCTTCAGCGAAACTTTTCCTTTTCCTGCAACCTGTGCTGCAGATGAATTACCCATATAGAGTTTTTCTCCTTCTCCTACCGTCTGATAGGAGGTGAACATGTATTTACTTCCGCAGACATGTTTGGTAGCTCCAGAGTCTACCCACCAGTCTCTCACATTGGTAACTAAGTTAACCTCAGACACCGTGCCAGAAAACTCATTTTTACTACTTTCAACAAAATTTACATTTGTTTTCTTAAACTTTGCATCTTTGTGTTTTCTACAATGAATTGCCATATGGCCAGACACACCACAAACATAACATGCTCCCTTAATTTTACCAATAACAGATTTTGGTTTTTGAAAGGTACCTTTTCTTTGCGGGCCAGGCTTGCGCTTGTTGTGGTCCAGGCTTAGATTAGAAAATTTGTGTTCGATAACGTGAGCTTTGTTTGACATGTCTCTTGCAGAAGAAACATTCTTGTCCTTTGAACACAACAATTCTTCAACTTGGATTTTCTTGCCCAATTCTACCATGGAAATTTCACCATTTTCATGCCTTAGTCTTCTCTTGTATTCAGCCCAGGAATTTGGCAATTTTTCAATAACAGCAGAAACTTGAAATGTTTCGTCAATAACCATTCCTTCAGCAATTATTTCATTAATAATTTTTTGCAGCTCCAGAAACTGATCAACCACTGATTTATCATTCATCATTTTATATTCCAGAAAACGTACAACCAGGAATTTTTTACTTCCTGTTGTTTCTGTTTCAAATTTATCTTGTAGTGCAGTCCATAAATTGTAAGCATTGAAACTATCCTTAGCATTGTAAAAATCATATAAAGCATCTTCTAGGAAGTTTAAGATATGATTTTTGGCCATATAATTACTTCTCTTCCAACTTTCTAAGTCTTGTAATTTTTCAGGTTCATTCAGAGACTCATCAAACGGCTTCAGAACCATCTCATCTAGCATGTGGAAACTCAGGAAAAATAACATTTTTGACTGCCATCTCTTGAAGTCCTTTCCAGAAAACTTATGAGGTCTGTCAACATCAGTCTTCACCATTGTTACAGAAGAAAAAATTTCAAATTAAACAAATATCGAGTTAAGAATGTTGGAGAATATTCCTGTAACAGTGAACAAACCAAACAGAAGCTTGAAAAGAGTTAAAGGTTAGAACAGATAACACACTTCAGACAATCACATAAGCATAGAGAGATGGAGTCGCCTGTTCAACAGACTTCCCTTAACTCGATATTTTTCAGGTACACCTTTGGAAAAGTGTTGGTATACCTTTAGAGATGACAAATCGAATCCAGGATAAAACCACCTGATACCAACCCAGTTAGCAAGACTCATTGGCCCGTTGTGAACTTAACATTAGAAGAAGAAGAAGAAGACTGTTGAATTTTTCAAACGGTCAAAATTCATTTAATTAAACATATTTAATTCGAGATATTTAATTAAAAGATTTTGTTTATTAAACCTGATACCGTTGGATCTTTGATGGGCACACGCAAGGCACACGCAAAGAACGCCAAGGCTTGCACCAAGGCTCACGCAAAAGCACACGCAAGCTCTGCAAGCCCGCGACCCGCGGTGCTTCGGTGCTTCGCACCGCACATGTGTGCATTTGCCCACTAGTCCATTTCCTAAGTCCATATCCAATTCACTAGTTCTTTTTCCTTATGTAGAATGTTTGTGGTAATAAGGATAAACTTCCTCCTTGGTTTTCCCAATATGGGACAAACCAAAGGTTTTTCATTCACTAAGAAGTGAAAATTGATGGCTCAATTTTTTCACCCCAAGTTTGGACTAGTGACCGTAGATCCCTTTAAGATATATTAAGTAACAAAATTAATTTTAAATAAGAAATCCATTTTTAATTCCAACATTATTAAGTTATTATAAAGCTAAACTGACATCTAAGACATGTAATTGGGCTTTAAAGCCCCAAAAAAACTGACATACTAAGCAAAGCATGAGTATCAAGGCATTTTTTTAGCGAAGCGCAAAAAAATGGGTATTGAGGCGCGAGGCGAAACGTTTTTTAAAACACTGTTTATTGTTCATAGTTTACTCCTCTCTTTGTGTTGCTTCTAGCTGGCTCTCTCTTCGGGAGTTTTATTTTGAAATGAGGTTTAACCAATTCATTACGGGCCTAATTCTAACTTCTTTCTCTTATATGTCCTACTGTGGATAATGTATGTATACAATCTCGTGTCTGCTATCTTGTTAATTTTTTAAAACCTCTTATGAATATATGTTATGCATGCTGGACATGTTTGCCTGCGGAATAACGGTCAAAATGAAGAAATATTCTCAGTTTCCAACCCTAGCTCCACTGATCTGACTAAGCAATCAACACCACTGATCTGACTAAGCAATCAAGTAAGTCCATCCAAATTATCCCTGACATCTCGCATTTCCCATATAGTATATAGTGTTATCGTATTACTAAGATTCTATTAATTTTCTTTGGTCCCAATGTTTGGTTTTGACTTTTGAGTTCCCGTGGGCCTGGATCTTTTCTTCTGAACATAAAGGAGGAGCTCTATATGGATTCCTTCAGCTGATTAGAGCCCTATTAAATCACCTTCCAAGGCTTTAAAGATTTTCGGCAAGAAGCAAGAAAAAAGTGACTGGCCAGAATCGCAGTTTGGTTTGGCTATAAGAGGGGCCTGTTTCTTCCACTATTTTCTCTGGATTTTTTAATTGTTAAACTTTTTCCTTTTTTTTTTTCTTCCGATGAATGTTATTCATTATTCAAGTTCATTCGTCTTTACAATTTTAGTATATATTAAGTGTTAGTTCTACAATAATAAAATATTGAAAATAAATGACGTTAACGTTAAATAAAATTTCTAAAATTTAAACATTGATTTAAGGGCAGAGTCACTTGATCATCAAACTCTTCTTAACGCAATAGTTCACCGGTACGCCTCAAAAATGAGTGATGCTAATACCCAACAATGAAGTTGTGTCCAGGATAAAACTGCCCGATGCAAGTATTGTATAGCATTACAATACTTGCCCATTCAAACGAACTCAACATCAAGATGAAGGAAAGAAACAAACAAGCAAATGCGCAAACAAAGCAAGAAGAGGGGAAAAGAGCCAGGGATAGTAGCCTGCTCTGGGGTGAGTTGAAATAAAGAAAAGGCTTTTCTTTTATAGGCAAAGAGGAAGAGAGAAATCAGTCCAGCAATTAATTTTGTGTCGACATAATGTTGTAAATCTGTGTCGACATAACGAAGTAAACCTGTATCGACATAATGTTGTAAATATGTGTCGACATAATGAAGGAAAGAAAAAACGGGCAGAAAATATCGACACATGTTGTAAATGAAATTATATTCGTCGTGACAGACGCCCTCTATTAAGACAAGATTATTTTTTTAAATTAAATTTGTTAAGGAAATAATTCAAAAGTATTTTGTCCAAAAAGATAAGTCTTGGTTGACCCACACCCACACCCGAGCCCGGCCCGCTCGATCGGACGGATGATTCCAACGTGCGTGCTTGGTGCGAAGTACCGTGCGTGTGTGAAATGTGTGGTTTCACCAACTAGCCCATTGGATAAGTACTCTCCCCCACACAAAAGTGTGTTGACCCAAAGGGCCACTTTTAGATGCAATTTTCTTAGTAATATGGAGAGACAACATCTTTAGTTTCTCCTATGTGGGGTTAAAAGTTTCATTCACAATTAGTAAAAATAAGCTAGTGTCCTTAGTGACCCTTAGGTCCTAAGATCCATTCCTACCAAGACCAAAAAACAAACCATTAAAAATTATTTTTTCCAACAATCCCCTAAATAAATGAAAAACCGATAAAAAAAATAAGAAATCAGAAAGCGAGAAATACCACTATGGGCAAGAGGTGTTCATAAGGTCTTGAACCTTTGCTTAGTGAGAAATTACCGGAACAACTTGATAGACAGTGAACGCGATGTCTGAACTGCCATCGTTTGGTGTAGTTCATCAATAACTTCCACGTGTGATATCTCTCCAGGTGATGTCAAGTTCGTGCCATTGTGTCCATTTTGACCCTGGACGTATCCCGTTTCTCAGAATGCTCTAGAGAATTAGCTCCATTCTCATAGGAAACGACCCAATTCGACATTTCATATAGGTGAGTCCGATTAAAAGTGTTTACTGCTACACCCCACTTCAATCTTAAACTGAAACTATAAAACTCATTAAGACTTAAATAAAAAGTTATCCTTCACATGCAGTCACACTATCACGTCTACACCATAGGGAAGGGACCGAGAATGAAATTCTCTGATAGTGTTTCCTTTAACCCACCACAAATTATTTAATGAGCTTGGGATCTCCATTCATCAAGGTTGAGTATCCTTCATGGCAAGTTTATTTAATGAGCTTAAGCCCCATCCCCCTTGATGCATTACTAACTATCTCCTTGGACAAACCTTTCGTCAAAGGGTCCGCGATATTCTCCTTAAACCTCACAAAGTCAACAGAAATAACGCCAGTTGAGATTAGTTGTTTCAGGGAATTATATCTTCTACGAATATGTATAGACTTCCTATTGTAGTTGTTGTTTTTAGCATTAGCTATTGCAGCTTGACTATCACAACGTATAGATATAGATGGTACAGGCATATGCCAGATAGGAATGTCTTATAAAAAGCATCTTATCCAAGCGGCTTCCTCTCATGCTTTATCTAACACAATAAACTCTGATTCCATAGTGGATCGAGCTATACATGTCTATTTGGAACTCTTCCAAGATACAGACCCACCTGCTAGAGTGAAAACATATCCACTTGTAGACTTGGACTCCTCTAAGTCTGATATCCAGTTTGCATCATAAAATCCTTCAAGGACGGCAGGGTACCTCTCATAATTCAAACAAAAGGTCAAAGTGTACTTCAAGTACCTCAGCACTCTAATAAGTACATCCCAATGCTCTTGCCCCAGATTACATGTATACCTACTCAACCTTCTCACATCATAAGAAATGTATGGTCTCGTACAGTTCATCAAATACATCAGACTTCTTATAATACGTGAGTATTCAAGTTGTGAAACTCCATTACCCTTATTATTTTTGAGTCTACAACAAGGATCATACGGAGTACAAGCAGGTTAACAATCAAATTGATTATATTTTTTAAGCACATATTCAACATAATGATATTGACTAAGACTATATTCATTAAAATTTCTTCTAATCTTCATCCCTAAGATCACATCAGTGGGGTCTAAGTCTTTGATGTCAAAGTTCTCATTTAGCATGTTCTTAGTGGAATTAATTACATCCATGTTTGTACCAAGTATAAGTATATCATCAACATACAAGCATACAATCACACAGGCATTATTCACAAGTTTAGTATAAACACACTTGTCAGATTCATTGATTTTAAAACCACTAGAAATCATTACATGATCAAAATTTTCATGCCACTGTTTAGGTGCTTGTTTCAAACCATACAAAGATTTTTTCAGTTTACAAACTTTTTTTTCACAACCTTTCACTACAAAGTCCTCAGGTTGGTCCATGTAAATTTCTTCATCTAATTCATCATTTAGAAAAGTTATCTTTACATCCATTTGATGTATCTCTAAGTTATGAATGGCAGCAATAGAAATCAACATCCTAATGGAAGTAATTCTCGTAACATGTGAATAAGTATCAAAGAAATCTACACCTTCTTTATATTTATAGCCTTTACTACTAACCTAGCTTTGTATTTTTTTACACTCTCATCTACCTTACGTTTCCTTTTAAAGATCCATCTACAACCTATGGGTTTACACCCTAAAGGTAAGTCTACGATCTCCCACGTACCGTTCTATATGATGGAATCCATTTCACTAATGGTTGATTCTTTCCACCATGGAGATTCAGAAGAATTATTGCTTTTCTATAAGTCTGTGGATCAGTCTCAGCTAAGCATGTTATAAAGTGTGGCCCAAAAGATTTTTCAGTTCTAAGCCTTTTACCTCTTCTAGGCTCAAATTCAACTTCATCTTCCTCTAAAGGTAATGTATGAATGGTCGAAGGGACATCTAGGGGATCAACACATATCATGCGAGAATCAAATTTCAATGGAATTTTTTTTCCGAAGAACACAACATCTCTCGATTCCATAATAGTATTCACACCAATTTCAGAAATTTCAGAACTTACAACCATAAATCTATATGCAGTAGTACTCTCAGGATACCCTATGAAGACACAGTCAACAGTTTTGGGTCATATCTTAGTTCTTTTAGGAGGAGGAATAAGTAGGATAGTCCTACTTAAGCAGACATTTGATGCCAATCTGATGATTGTTACCTATTTGACTAAGCTCTTAAATTTGGAAATGTATGTGTATCCTTTTGAAGTATTATTTAATCCTTATGCAGTCTTGTTAGCAGGATGTTCTCCACTTAGTTCACGAAGCTATCTCTGGGTTCATATCTATATTTGAGTTTGTTATTAATAATGTTGATTGGTACTGTGGCAGGATTGAGAGTGTTGTGGATGCTAAAGATTCAAAGGAAAAACCCCATAATCATGACCATGACCACGGCCACGGCCACGATCACCATCATCACCATGATAACGAACATGAACATAAGCATGGTATGCTAATTCTATTAACTTTTACTAGGAATTGCATGGGTTGCGTATCTTTTTACATGAACATACCCAACATGGACGTCCACATGAACCAGCGTATCATAACTAGGCGAACAACCGAGAAGAGCGTGTGAAACTTGGCGCATCTCCACACGAGCGCCCAAATGGGACGTATTCCCAAATAAGCGTTTTGTTACTAACGCTATTCCATATGGACGTCCTACGAGACGCTCAATTGGGTTGCGTTTCGGCATACAGACGTTGTCATACGGGAGCGTTACATCTTACGCTTCCCTTCTAAAGAGTCTCATCAAACGCTTTTCTGGTTAAGCGTCCGTGTTTAATAACGCTTCCTTAGAGTAGCGTTTCGCGTAAAAGCTCTTGTATGACAGCGTGCGACTATACTTTTAGTCGCGAGGAAATATAATCTGGTACTGTAGCTTTAGTCGTGGAAAAACCAAATATACTCGTCTGTTGCGCTTGATATTGGGCGACAAAAGAGTAAATTTAATCTTTACTCTTTGGTATAGTCGCCCGCTGCAGTTGCTCTAAAGGATACTCTGTTCAGGATATAACAAGATGAGAGGACGACCCCCCCCCCCCCCCACACACACACACAAGTTTGTCGGTAATCCTGAACTAATCAATATGGCATTCATCATCTCCTTAAGGGTTCGGTTCTTCCGTTCAGCAACACCATTAGATTGTGGTGAATACGAAGAGTGATATCATGAATAATGCTATGTTGTGATCAAAATTCTCCTATAGGAATTTCATACTCACCACCACGGTCAGACCTAACTCTTTTAGTGGTAATAATTAATTGGTTTTTAACTTCAAGTTTATACATCTTAAAGGCTTCTAAGGCATCGTCCTTACCACTGAGCAAGTATACTTGACAGTACCTGGTACATTCATCTGTGAAAGTTATAAACTATTTTTTACCACCTCTAGTTTGAGTTGATTTCATGTCAACTAGGTATGAATGAATTAATTCTAAGGGTTTAGAATTTCTCTGAACATTTTTTATAAAAGGTTTTTTAGCATATTTTGATTCTACACACTACACATTTATGTTCATTATCCAAACTAAATTTGGGTATGAAACCTACGTTAGCCAGTTTATGCATTGACTTATAATTTACATGTCCATGTCTACCATGCCAAACATTTAATGACACACAAACATAAACATAAGAATCAGTTTTATTCATTTCATCACGTTAAGTTTACATAGACCCTCAGTCTTATAACCCTTACCCACATAATCCTTTCCCTTAGTGACAACAACTTTGCCAGATTCATTTAAAATTTTAAAACCCTTATCATCTAAAACACCACAAGAAACAAGATTTTTGTAGATGTATGGAACATGAAGAGCTTCATTCAATGTGAGAGTCTTGCCAGAAGTGAGCTTCAACCCAACTTTACCTTTTTGTCCAACCTGTGTTGTAGATGAGTTACCCATGTAGAGTTTCTCCCCTTCCCCTACCTTCTAATAGAAGGTGAACATATCTCTGTTTCCACAGACATGCTTGGTAGCACCATATTTCTACCCAACAGTCTCTCACATTGGTTACCAAATTAACTTCAGACACCGTACCAGAAAACTCGTTCTTGTTGTTTTTAACCAAATTAGCATTGTTTTTCTTGTTGTTAAAGTCTTTACGTTTCCTACCGTGAATTTCCGCATGGCCAGGAATTCCACAAACATAACAAGCACCCTTAATTTTACCAATGCCAGATTTGGGTTTCTGAAACATACCTTTATTAGGGTTGCGTTTTCTGCTCCCACCCTTTTCAGTATTGGAAGACTTGTCTTCAATTACATGAGCCTTGTTGGACATGTCCCTTGCAGAAGATACATTCTTGTCTTTGGAGAACAGTAACTCTTCCACTTGAATCTTCTTACCCAAATCAACCATACTGACTTCACAAGTTTCATGTCTCAATTTACGTTTGTATTCAGACCAGGAAGATGGTAATTTCTCAATCACAGCAGACACTTGAAAAGTTTCATCTATCACCATGCCTTCAGCAAGAGTTTCATTGATAATACACTGAAGTTCAAGGAATTGATCAACCACATATTTTTCATTCGACATTTTATATTCCAAGAACCTAGCTACCAAGAATTTCTTATTTCCAGCAGTTTCAGCTTGGTATTTTGCCTCTAAAGCATCTCATTAATCAAAAGCAGAAAAATTCTCCTTTGCATTGTAAAAATCATACAGTACATCCTCTAAACAATTCATAATATGTTTTTTAGCCATATAGTTCTGCCTACCCCAACTTCGCAATTCTCTTTCATTTCCAGCATCATTCAAACTCTCATCAAAAGATTTCAGAACAAGATCATCTAGCATATGAAAACTCAGGAAAAACAACATCTTTGATTGTCATCTTTTGAAATCCTTCCCACTGAATTTTTTTGGTCTGTCAACACCATTTTTTTCCGTTGTTGCAGAAGAAATTATTGTGTTAAGATTGTTGTGTCGGAAATAATAAAATTCCGAAAAAAAATAATGTTAACGCTAAATAAAATTTCTAAAATTTAAACATTGATTTGAGGGCAGAGTCACTTGATCATCAAACTCTTCTTAACGCAATATTTCACCGGTATGTCTCAAAAATGAGTGACGCTAAATACCCAACAATGAAGTTGTGTCCAGGATAAAACTTCCCGATGCAAGTATTGTATAGCATTACAATACTTGTATCCACTCAAACGAACTCAACATCATGATGAAGGAAATAAATAAACAAGCAAATGCGCAAACAAAGTAAGAAGAGGGGAAAAGATCCAGGGATAGTAGCCTGCTCTAGGGTGAGTTGAAATAAAGAAAATATTTTTTTATAGGCGAAGAGGAAGAGAGAAATCAGTCAAGAAATTAATTTTGTGTCGACATAATGTTGTAAATATGTGTCGACATAATGAAGTAAACCTGTGTCTTAATGTTGTAAATATGTGTCGACATAATGATGGAAAGAAAAATCGGGCAGAAAATATCGACACATGTTGTAAATGAAATTATATTCACCGGGATAGACGCCCCCTATTAGACAAGATTATTTTTTAAAATTAAATTCGTAAAGGAAATTATTCAAAAGTATTTTGTCCAAAAAGATAAGTCTTGGTTGACCCACACCCGAGCCTGGACCGCTCGACTGGACAGACGGCGCCAGCGTGCGTGCTTCGGTGCAAAGCAGCGTGCATGTGTGAAATGTGTGGTTTCACCAACTAGCTCATTGCCTAAGTCCTCTCACCCACACAAAAGTGTGTTGATCCAAAGGGACACTCTTAGATGCAATTTTCTTATTAATATGGAGAGGCAACATCTTTAGTTTCTCCTATGTGGGACTAAAGGTTTCATTCACAATTAGTGAAAATGAGCTAGTGTCCTTAGTGACCCTTAGGTCCTAAGATCCAGTCCTACCAAGACCGAAAAACAAAACATTAAAAATCATTTTCTCCAACATTAAATACCTTAGCCTTTAATTTCCTATTAGCAGTCGATGGATATAACTATTTTAATAATAATTTTCTGATTTTAATCAACCTTAACACGATGTTACCTAGTTACTGATATAGTCTTCTACAATTGCTTTAGGTTCCATGTTTTTGTTTTAGTTTTTTCAATATCGCCTTTGTATATATATATATTTATGTTAGATAGTTGTTATTCCCTTTTAAATAGCTTAAGGTCAGTGTATAACTTAATCTACTTTTGTGATTCTTCTTTGAATAGGAAAATGAAGGCTCTTGTGAAACAACATGATGTTGAAATCAGTACCAGCTATGTTATGCATTGGTCTGGTGACCCAAATGGTTGTATTTCTTCAAATATGCAACGTCATCCGTCACCAATAGAATCCTCAATTGTGGCAATATCTCAATCGTCATCCCCAATCATTAACATGATCCCCCTTTTATGGTTAGGTTATCGTGACACTTCTATCAGTCTTGTTATTGTTATAAGGGTTTAAGGACCCATTTTGATAGTTCTATCACGAAAAGGGATACTTAATTCTCACAACTTGATTGTGGACACATACATACTGTCACTATTAGAAGATAACTCATTGGGTATCGGCAGAGAATGGAGAATTCTTAGGTTATTGAAGAATTATAAATGTTTTGGTTATCCTTGGACTTTTCATCTTTAGAATTTTCTTTATGCTTTTCTTTATGACTTATCGTGTTGTACTTTTTTTTCCTTCGTCAAGGTTTTTTCCCTATAGGTTTTCTTGTCAAGGTTTTAATGAGGCAACATATACGTTTCCAACATCGTATCATGTCTCTAGGATATCAGTGGTTTTACTATTTACTTTATTTTCTCTATCTGTTTATCTTTTTATGTAAAAACCTCATTATGCACGTTTCAGTTCAAGGTAAACTGATAGGGGTAATCAATAGGAGAATATCTCTTCCTAGAAAAACCCTCGATGAGTCTGCCACCTCCAGCTAGCCTTTATTATAGAAAATAAAATTAAAAATTGGATAATGCAAGCATCTAGTTTAACAATTTTTCTATTATTATTTTTTGAATAGAATGGATGATGCATTAAATATAGCCTTATTGCTCTTGTGATTAATTGTCTCGAGACTCAATACTCTCTATCTTTTCTCTTATTACATAACCATCTTTGTATAAAAGAAAAGGGACGGAGCTAGGACTTTTCATTTATAGGGTCAAACAAAATTGGATTTGGCATTTAAAAATAAATATATATATAAGGTATATACAAATAATACAATGACAACTTCCGAAGAACTCCTAGGGTAAAATTGTGCAAGGCGCATAAACTTGTTTTTATCAAAATAACAAATAAATTACCTTGACACAAACTATACACACAAATAAGAAGCTTTGTAGTTGTTTCTGTGAAATGGTTATTTAGTTCTTGTAGTTGCAGAGCTATAACAACATAAAGCAGGGATTTTAATAAAATTTTCATGCGTGGAAATGCAATTAATAAAATGTCCATGTTTTCTTAGACTTTAATTAAATGCCCAAATTTTGACCTTTTTAGTCCCTTTTTTGAAGAAGAAAAAACGACTAACGCTGTTAGAGGACATGTGGCATTAACTAAGCTATATAAAAAGACATTAAAGTCCCTGAATCGTCTAACTCTGACCTAATTAAATCGACTCAATAGAATCATTTGACTCAGACCAACATGATTCATGAACGAGTTCAAGAACAGATCAGAACTAATATCAAAAAAAATTAAATTTCGAATGTTTATCATCAACACTTCAAATAAATCACTTCACCAATTGCTATTACATTGATAAAATAAAATAATAAGTCCCAATTACTAATAACCTCAAAAAAAGTCTTAAATTGCAGATCAAAAAAATACATACAATTGACGTTACTTCACTGTCACCATCAAAAAAGCAAGTCTTGAGTTAGTTGTGAACAAGCTTCTGCCACTGGCTCAGATTCACTATTTCCATATAAAACACACTTTAACTCCCGAATAGTTTTACTTAATTCGGCCATCTGCAATCATATAAATATAACAATTATCAATAATTGATCTAGAAAATTTACACGAAAATTGATTCACCCCAGATCAAAATTCGATCAATGAAAGGTCTAATTATGGATCAGAAAACGAATAACCAAGGTTATGATCTTTTGAATCTAAGATCAATAATTGAAATGCATATAAATCAAAGTGTAATTAAATAGAAAGATGGTACCTTTTCTTCACGCTTAGATTCACGAAAAGTGTTTTTTGGATTCATAACAAGAATAAGAAGTTCACGAGTTTAGATTTTAATACAAATTTAAAATAAGATAGAAAATATAGGAGAAGAAGTTGATCGTGAAAGAAAGAAGAAGGTAAAAGAAGCGGCTTGGTTTCACGCCGAGATATTAGGGTTGGAATTTTGGATTAATCTGGCCAAAACAATCTTGAGTCCTTGATTTATTTTAACAAGCAAACGTGTTTAAATCTGCTAAAACTAATCTTGAGTCGTCGAATCATTTAACTCGTGGACGGTCCTAGATCAAATAAACTCTTTATTTTAAGTAATGGGTAAATCGTAATATTTACATGCATATATCTGCTCATGTGATGAGAAATTGACAAAATCAACGAGATTTTGACCAAACATAATCGCGGGTCACAGTAGGGGCATTAAATTATTGTTGAAAAAAATGGGGTCAGTTTATTAATTGGCTTTTCCCACATGGACATTTTCTTAAAATTCCTCATAAAGTACCTCATAATATTTTTAATCAAATGAAAACGAAAAGCAAAAATATACCTTCATACTGGATAAAATACCTTTAGCTTCAAATCTCTTAACCGTTGTTATATCGTTTAAAAATGATTTGAGTGCACATATTACAGCTAAACAACTTGATCCAGTTAATTAGAGTATTTAGGTGTGAACCCCACAGTGTATTAACAACACATTTAAGCCTTGTCCAGTATAAATTTCATTGTTCAAAGGTAGTTAGGCGATCCTCCAATAACAATGGTGTAGATGGTGGGTTTTGTCGGGCCTAAAATGGTAAAAGTTAATTTTTATGACTCGGGTCTCAGAATTATTGAACTTTGTAATTCTGTAAAAAGTTTTTAAAGAAGGCGCTCATCACTATCTCTCTCTGTATATACGTAATCACATGAATGCATCACCTGGATGACTTCATCAGATCATTACATTTACGATCGAAATTCATTAGATGAATAATCATTTATCCCTGAACAAAATTATTAGAATAGCACTAGTGCTCATTATATCACTCCCAGATATTCTATAATTTTACATAACAATAATTCAAGAACCAACTAGAAATTTTAGAGTACAAGACATGGATTCATTATCTAACATCCAAGAGCAAGCAAATGGTCCAAAGACCTAAAAGTGCGTCTTTACATAAATCTCGTCAGGTGCAATTTACACTGCCCTGTACAAAGTCGTGAACTGGGAGAAATTGGTAATGAATATAGAAAAGACTTATATATCAAACTCTTTGTATGTATGTCCTCTACAACATACTAAAAAATCACATCATCGGAAAAATGAGCTAAGAGATATGATCAAAACATTTAATTATCTCACCGCTAAAAAATCCCTGAATTCTTCCTGACCTTTTATTGTTTCGTCTTTTTGAAGCCCAAAATGAACTCAAAACTCAAATCCTTCTGTAATAGGGGATAGCTGGTTGTTTGGGCATCAAAACTTTTGGGTAGATCATCGAAAATGGACTTCGTATAAAGATATTATAACATTTTCAGTGAAAACCCTAAGACTTAATTTTCTGACGACCAAGTTTCACGAAATTATTCATTCTTTCACTAAAAGAAAAAAGAAGTTATGAGGGAAAAGGAATTTCTTGTTCGTCCAAGTCCAAGGGATGGTGCCCCCTTAGCTTTTCCTACTTAAGATACAAAGCTTGTCCTGTTTAGGATACAAAGGTTGTCCTTCTTAGCTTTACAAGCTTGTCCGTTTTAGATCTATGGACAAATCTTGTCCGTCTTAGGTGTTTAACACAATGCTTTTCTACCTTACCTTAGCATTAAGCTTGTCCGTCTTAGGCTTTAGCACAATGCTTGTCCGCCTTAGCTTAGCCATTAAGCTTGTTTTTCTTTGCTTAGCCTCTAAGCTTGTCCCCTTTAGCTTCTAAGCTTGTCCGTCTTATCCCTAGCTAAGCTTGTCTGTGTTAGCTATGCTCTTAATGCTTATCTATCCATGGCTCTATGGACAAGGCTTGTCCGTCCAAGCTTGTTTCGCACATCCAATTTTCCATACCCTAACTTGTTCGTCCAAGTCTTCATACCATGCCTTTGTCTATCAAAGGACATACTAAGCCTCACTCACATGTATATGCTTATGTTCAGTATGTTACACTTATTTATACAAATAAGCATGTCAATGCAAATTGACCTAGTTGAACACATATTGTTCCTCATAAATATGATAAAAATAAAATAAAATACATATTTTATTTGGGTCTTGCTAGACTCATCAGGATAGTCAAGCAGGACAAGCCTTTAGTCAAAAGACTAACTAAGCAAGTCTCGTTCGATTTAACATTAATAGTGCTTAAATGCTACAAAATTACACGAGACATCAAAGATGTCACAAATGGGGGGATATCCACCAAGGTACTGGTCTGGCGGTCCACAACACATGGTGCAGCAAGGCACCCACTATAGAGAATCTGGAAAGTTCAATAGCAGTTGAGTAGAGAAGTGGTAAGTTAAGCAACCGTTCATTCAACCTCAAACAGAATGGGGAATGATTATAATCACATCCTCCACCATCTTCACTTCACCACTACTCAACCTTCGACGCTTCCTCCATGAGATGAGGTCAGGTGAATGATTACAATAGCTATTATAAAATAGATTTCTCAACTCATTTAACAAAAAGAAAGACAAGTCTATCAGAGAACAACACAAGTCGAACAACTGGATTACTCATACAATCTCCTCACACACAGAAAGTTGTTCATATATATTCACACTTATCACATCCTACAGAATCTGATACTCTGACCTCAACCTTTCTCTCGCTTCCCTCCTTAAGACCAACCATTCTCCTTCTCCTTTGTGACTGAAGCAAGACTGGAACGACCATTACTTGGTTTAGGCCAGGATTGTACAAATTGATTTATATAATCTAAAAAAAGTACTATCACATTACAAATGTTTAAGGATTAGAGGAATTATCACCGGCTCACCCCACTTTTCCAAATTTACCTTCTTTATACGTTTTCTCCACAAACAATTAGTTATACAAGTAACTAACAAAAACAAATCCTCGATTTATGGGTGTAGTTTTGGAAAAAATACAACGACAAATTGCAATCGATGATCAAAGCAACGAATATATTATGCACAATTATTTTGTATCCAAAATAAGTTTCTTAACGCCATTATGTTCTTTTTGCGTGTTATTGGCCCTGTCATAACCTTTACTTCAACAATGTCCCATAAACTACACATGTTTGTGTCCATAAGTGATGCTTTATAATCCATTGCTAGGTACAACCCGCCTAAAATTGTAGATCACCATTCATAAGTGTTGGCCTTATCCAGATTTTCCATCGCGACCAGCCAACCAACATGTGTTGAAGTGTTTAAGTTGGGAACAAACATCCAGCCGACTAACCATAAGAAGAAAAATTTACCAATTTCCACACACGCTTCTTCGTTCTCCTTGAAGAACGGGTCAAGTAGAAATGTATTTAAACCGATTACTTATGTCCCACCGCCTTTCAACTCCTAATAATGATTGAGATTTGCATCAGGATTATTGAAATAGAATGAAAAAGCATCCTTCTATTTGTTCTCTAACAATGAACCTTCTTGGTAATATCGAGACATATCTCCCATATTTTATATATCATTCTTGTAAATCTTCATCAGATCAAAAGGTGTGATTCTTACGACAACGATTACAACATCATTAATATCTTAGAAATTTTGAGTTTAAAAGATAAAATAAAAATAAAAATATAATAAACATACCTATTTTGAAGTTGTAATGTGAAAAACCTGGATGGTAGGCAGCTAACATTCATTCAAAACTGTTTATCAGTGTATTCTTGTATCTCTTATGACCAACAAGGTAGAAGTGATGCCAAGAAAATTGATTGACCGTGTATCTGACCCCCAAATGTAGTTGTTCGTACACTTTTTTTTATTACTTCTTCATAGACACCTCTAAATTTGTCATAACTATCTCGCTCAGACAATTTGGATACGTGCAGAATTGGACCTTCAGCTAATTCAACAGATGACACAACTTCGGGATTTCGTACTCATATTGGTTATGTTGGTAGTGTTTTCCAATGGGTCGAGGTGGCCTTTAAGAGACTTCCTTTTTGTGTCTTTTTTGTTGAATATTTTATTGAGATAACAAACTGATTTTTGGTGAAGGAAAAAAAAAGCGGTGTTACATGACTCGAAAAAATTTAAAGTAGTGGAAAAGAGTGGAGAAAATGTAAGTTAAAAATGAGAAGAAGGTCTCAGTATATATAAAGTTCGATATTGTAACCGTTTTATTAGCGCTGCACATGGTACAGTCCGATTCGGTTTTTAACTGAACCAGAACCAAAAAATTGACGAGTTTAGTTTTATTGATTTCAAAACCGAAATTACCATTAACTAAATTCGGTTTGATTTTGAGCCAAATTAATTCAGTTTAAAACCAACCGATTATGGTAAACCGAAAATATACTAACATTTGACATTTTTTTTCTTTTATAACAACTGTATACTTTTTTTTTCTCCACTAAACATGAAATTATATTAAAATCAAAAGAGTAAATCAATTCTAGGGGAGGCCATCGTGAAGAAGAATGTAAATCTATACTAGGGTTATTAATCAATTTAAACCGATGATTCTGTTTCAGTTTTAGGGATAAACCATAACTGATCCACGATATATCGGTTTTCAATAATCTAAAACCTTTAATTGGCTAACTTGAGGAGGCCTTCTATAAGATGGTAAAATGTATTTTTTCTTGTTACAAACTTTGTCCCAAAAAAATCAAAATTAAAATTTATGAATTCATAATTTCTTAAAAATTTTAAACAAATTGTTACCCAATTTCCATCAAGTACAATCAAACGAATAAAATTCATGTTCAAAGTATATTAAAAACTACATTGATTCGATCAGAATCGATCTATTTGTTTTTCAAATTTTTTCAAATTACCAAAACAATAAAAAAAATCTCTTCTGATTTTGTAAATTTGATCAACTGAAACTTTTATACTTCAACCCATTGATTACCATTGATTTGTATGTTAAAATATGATCAAATTCGATCAATTGCAGAAGCAGAAAATGAAACTGTAGAATTACAGCAGCAGAGAATCGGGTGAAGAAGATGAACTTTTCGGATTAGGATTTCACTGGGTCTGACCCATATGTCCATATTTGAATCCGGACTTCACTGGATCATTATCTCTGCATTATTCCTCATGTAAAATCAATCAAACAACATGAAAATCATTCAAATTTTAGTGAGTTTCAAACATCCAAACTCATTGTTTTCTATCAATGCAAAAAAAAAAAAAAAAAAAAAAACTGAAAATGCAAAATAGGAAGAAAAAAATAGATAGAATTTCAGAAGATGGTGTTTTTAGTCTTGAGGATGAAGTCCGCTAACGTCAATTAAATAATCGTTTATATTTGAAGAATATTATCGGTGATAGTTTTAGATTATCTGGTAAAGAAAAAAAGAGACGAAGAGCAAGAGAAAGGCGGAGGAGAAAGATTTAGGCTCTTAATACACATATTTATGTAAATTATCATACTACCCTTAATTAGGTATAGATTTGGTGCGTGTTCTGTTTAGGTTATCTGATTACTATCACATGTTAAACATTCATATAGAGCCTTGTCATGTGGAGTGACTAAGGTTTAACACGTGCTATAATTGTCAAGGCATTTTTATTTATGGAGATATATATCCGAAAGTTTATTTGTCGATCCTGATGATTATCCTAGCCATTTTGGATTATACTCACACTTTTAAGAGAAGAGAGGAGAAAGAGTTTTTTTTTTCTTTTGAAACATAGTTAGTTTGAGTTGATGATAGATAGGAACAGATAATAGTAATTTTGAATATAGTTAAAGATTTTTTTTAATAAGAGTCAGAGACCTTCGGAAATACTTATATATCGTTGGCAGAAATATTGTTACGACTTCTAGCAAGTACTGATTGTTGTCCGGCCGAACAGATCATGTGGAAGCCAAAAGTTTGTCCGGTCGAACAGATCATGTGGAAGTCAAAAGTTCAACCACCACCAAGTTGTAGATAACGGATATATGAAATGTTAACAAAGACTATTTATGATGTGCAATCCACTTGGCTAAAACTACATTCTCTGAATTACAGCAAATGTAATGGTTGCAAAGAAAACCATGTTTCAAACAGAATTGCGGATCAATAACTTGGACATGTCCTTGTTTTCCATGTCAGTGGCATTACCAGTTATATCCTTAACTGTCATAGTGTACGATATACTAAGATCGAGTATTTGAGGATTGAGATAGATTTAGAACAAGAGTCTTGAAAAAGTTCATTGGATGACAAACCAACTATTTTGTCATTGTTGGTGTTTCACTTTGAATTTAAGATTTTCATTCTAACCATAATACAATTGTATACGTGCTTTTTTTTAGGCATGTAAACTGAAACTAGGAGATTTAATAGGAGCATTGTTGGGCACAAACTTTTTTAACCTAGCGAATTTGAGGGCTAACAAAAACCATTTAGGGGCTACTTTTTAAATCCATCCAATGGGAGAAGCTAAGGGGTGACCTAGGGTATGTAAAAATACTAAAATATCTTTTTACTTATCAAATAATTACCACAAAATCGTCCACTAATAAAAGTTTGAAACTCTAAACCTAAAATCTAAGATGTTATAATCGGTAGTTTCGGGTTTGTGTAACTACCGATTGTAGTGTGTCCATATGCTCAACGGTTGATAATGTAGAGCCCGTGCTACCGATTATGCATAATCGGTAGTTTAGTTGATTTTTTAACTACCGATTATAAACAATTGGGTGAGTTTAACGTACTTTGTGAACAATATGATTAGATCAATTGATTGCTTTTGTAAAACAGTTGGACGTAAAATCATTTCATTGAATGGAAAAGGCATACATGTAACATTACAGGAAATGAAATATAATAAATCAATTAGCATATAGGTGGAAACCGAACAAGGTATTTTCTTCCATTATCCGATAGCAATCCTCATGCATGAAATTCTCCCCATGCTTAACGAAATATTGGTGGAGAGCTATCACCCACTGAAAAAAAAAATCAATTATAAGTTTCAATGCTTGAAAACTCTTTTTAATGAACGACTTATTAACGTAAAACACTTACTCTTGCCACAGGCTATTCGGTGGGACGAGCTCGGCATCTCAGTTTTATTTCCTCTTTCAAGTTGTCCAACCATTCAGACAACACCTCATACCTTGTCCTTATGCCTCCGGGAGTCCTTTGATTCTCATTTTCGCTTAATGCCACATAAATCTGAAACACACGCTGCCACCAAGGATAGGTGTTATGATCCGCCATCCAATTTTCATTAGTGGCTCGGTTATTGTTGTTTCTATACGCAGTTTCGTACTCGTGCTCCATGATCGTTACGCACGATCCAATGATGGCCACATCTTCATCATTAGTGTATTGAAGAGCCATTCAAAATCAAATATGAGAATGAGAATGAGATTGAAAGGGATAGGGGAGATTGAGATTGAAAGGGATAGGTGAGAATGTGAATCACCTTGAAAGGGATAGTTTCCTTTTATAGTGTTTTATTACCAACGACTATTTTTTCAAAAAAAAAGACGTTGGGTTGGGTATTCCAAGCACAATCGCTAGTTTAAGAATTTCATAAACTATCGATTGTGTATATTCAGCAACAATCGTTAGTTTAAGAATTACTTAAACTACCGATTGTTAGTGTCCATGAGTTTTGAAAAAATTGCGATTTCCAATTTAGGGCAACTTACATAATCGGTAGTTTGTACAGAAATTAACCTTCCGATTGTTAGTGTCCAGGAGTTTTGAAAATATTCCAATTTCCAATTTGGGGCAACTTACATAATCGGTAGTTTAGGGTATCTATTATCTACCGATTGTTTTTCTTTTATGACTAATGATATTTGAGGAATTATTTAGCAGGTTATTTAGAATGAAAGTACAATCAACGGCTAGTTTTTAAAATTATCCTACAAATACACCTCTCTTTTCTCAACTGAATACCACACACACCTAGTTTCATACACTCTACAAATTTCATTTAAGCATCTCCTTTTTGTAACTCACTCCATAACTCTACTTACAAGAATGGCAACATTTGACTCCGCTGAAGATTTGGCTATAATTAAAACATGGTATAATGAAACCTTACGTGAAGATATCATAGCTGGAAGGGTTACACCTGAAACCTTTTGGGGGAGGATCTACATCAAATATGTGTGAGATTATGGAAATCCAAAGCAAAGATCTCTTGAACAAATTCACGATAGGTACCAACTTATTCGAATAGTGATAGCTGATTATTTAGCTATACAACAAAGGATCTTTAACCGCACCCATTTAGGCTTGTCGATCCAACAATTTGTAAGCATCTTTTACATAAGCTAAGTTCTAAGATCTTCCAATAATAATAACATAGTAAACTTGATGAATTATGTTCTTTTTGTTCTATGCCTGTGTAGGAGGATGTCGCAAAAACATACTACTATCAGGAAAAAGGAGAAGAATTCATATTTGTTGAAAGCTATGAGTTCATAAAGTCCATAGTGTAATCACTAGTAAATGTTTAACTTTATGTACCGATTCTGAAAAACTTACAAATAATTTGTCAGAGTTTGGTTATAATCGGAAGTAATTTCTTAACTTTATCTATCGATTGTGAGAAATTTTCAATTATATTCTCATAGTTTGGTTGTAATCGGAAGTAAATGGTTATGTTAATATACCGATTCTGGGAATGTTACTTGTTTTTGTCAGAATACTTATTATAATCGGTAGTTGTAGAATTTCTGAAACTACCGATTGTGTTTGTACAAATTGTTGAAATCTTACAAAAAATCGATTTCCAATTTGGGGCTACTTATCATAATCGGTAGTTTAAGAAATTCTTAAACTACCGATGGAGATTGTACAAAATGTTACAATTTTACAAAAAAAATTGATTTCCAATTTGGGGCTACTTATTATAATCGGTAATTTTAGAATTTCTTAACTACTTATTGTGATTGTACAAAATGTTACAATTTTGAAAAAAAATTGAATTCCAATTTGGGGCAACTTACATAATCGGTAGCTTGCACAAAATTTAAACTACTGAATGTGGTGGAATCGGTAGACATATTACTCCTGTAACAACCGATTATCATTTGTTCATGGAATTAAATGCATGCAAAAAATGAATTAGTCGTTGTGAACAAAACATTGTATTAATGTTTTTTTGTATACATTTATATGTTCAAAAAAAATATTCAAAATTAACTATTCATCATCCTGGAAACGTTCAGTTACGTTCTGTACTGAACTTCCAAAAAAACGATCCCAACGTTTCATGTTCTGATCGTATTGCTTCAACCACTCCTTACAATGGTTAGTTGTGAAGTAATCCGATCACCTGGATAATGGAGGTAATGAACAATCTTCTTTTCAAGTTAAACCCATAAAATGATTGCCATTAACAAAAGCCATGATGATTCGTCTATCCTTGACCGAATCATCACACACCGTCCTTGTGGGTGTAAATGTGAGATTAAATCATGTTCTTAGAGGACAGAAAAAATGTACCACGCAGTTCAATACATCCGCTAAAAGATACTCACATACCGGCATTACCATCCAAAACCTGGATCCGACCACCTCCAATCCCTTTTCTCCTTTTAAACGAGTATATAACTCGTTGAACCCTTCTTCTCCGCCATGTGTACCTCTTGTCTTCATCATTTCAATATAAAAATCTTTATCCTCCAATAAATGCGCGGCCATCTTATTTCTTAACTACTCCCATTGGGTCATATTCTCGGTAGCTGCCTCACTAAAGTTTCTCATTTGTTTCAAAGCAACGTGGAAACCACAATTGCCATCCCCATCTACATCGTCGGTGGACAAAACAAATGGTATAATGAATAGAGGGAGTTGGTCCAAATACCTATCGTGTATATGTTGGGTTTGACTTTGTTGGGAAGGAATCGTAGACACCTTATCTTTGACTTGTCGTGAGCTTGGCCCACCTTGATTCTTCCTAGGACGACCCCTTTTCGCTGAAGCCGGGAAATCTTCATACTCAGCTTCAGTATGTTCATGCCTAGAAAGGTCACGATGACTAGATAACAATTCCTTCAACTCTTTCCTTTGAATTGACCTCGGTTTTTCGGTATTCGGCCTACCAATCGGCTTTCCTTTTATTGGTTCATGAACAACTTGTTGATAGGGGTGAAGGGTTTCCTCTAAATAGTGCACCAAAATTTACTTTTGTGCCCCATTTGACCTAGAGTAACGCTCGCGTAGTCGTGCAAATATTTCCGTCTCCACGAACGACACACCATCCACCTCCGGGGTTGTTGGAATGAAATTTAATTGCTTCCAAAAGGGATGAATATCATTAATGTAAATCACTTCTTTGTACCTTTCAAACATGTGACGACACGGGAGTCCAATACCTATCATCGTCTTGCAGTTTCAAACCGTAGTCTCATCATCGTGATTTCTATACAACTCCAATTGTTTCATCATGAAATTTACTGCCCACCAAGAAACTTTGTAAACTATACCCCTTAGAAGATCTTTATGTTTTAAATGTGCCAACGAGAATCTAAACCGAATTTTTTCCATTGAACCATGAATCTTAATGAGATCACGTTCGGAGAACTCATGGATTGCTTATTGGAGCGACACGACCCCATTTTGGCTTCCGAATAGTATCTTCTTTAATCGGCCATGGGACCCCTCTGCAATGCTTGTTGCCTCGTTCTTGAAGTGCTGATATTCATATGTCCATGCATACACAAACTTATCCTTATGCGGTCCCAACCATTGTGATTTGTAATACTTAGCTGTTTTGGGGTAGTCCTTGGCCCATTCATCCTCAAACTTCTTCAAGTTGTATTCATAATCTTCCTCCGTCATCGACCAAACTTTCTTATCCCATGTTTTTTGAAATAAAGACCACTTCATTCCATCTTCGGCCCACTTTTCTTCGGCCAACCTTTTCTCTTCTTTTTGTTCTTCGACGGTTAGTTTACTAATACGTTCATCCTCTTCCTTTGACCTCTTGGTACCTATGTTTCGTTTTTGATGTTGCATTGAATGTGCCACGTACAAAGCAAATTCTGGGCTTCCGGAAACACTACCTTTATTGCATTCATCAAGCCAGTATCGTTATCCGTTACAATAACCCTTGAAAAATTATCGCCATTATAGATCGACCTCAACGTTTGCAACATCCAAATGAAACTCACATCGTTCCCAGCATCTATTAAACCCCAAGCCACAGTAAATGTGCATTTGTCCGAAGTGTGGCAAACGATATTCAACAACGACATATTGTACCTGCTTGTCTTGTAAGTAGCATCTATCAACAAAATTTGATGAAAGCATTGAGCCAATTGGATCATCTCCGGATGTGCCAAGAAAATAAGAATCACCCTACCATCCCTTTTTTCTTTCATCAACATGTAATTGTATTTCTCGGCTAACCACTCAGATTGTTGCATAACCATTCGACCGTCACATTCCGTCCTTTTGATCTGTGCTAGCGCCGAATAAATTATAGACAACAAGGACAAGTTTTTGGGGTCGTCCGCCTTTATCTTAAAAAGGATTGAACTCGCTTTCATTACGGTCCTCATAGATTTCACCGTCTCCATTTCTTGTAGTTTTAACTTGGCAACCATTACGTACCCAACAAGATTTTCCGGATCTTCGTGGTTATGACGACCATAAGCAACTCTATACATTTTCCATACTTTTCCTTTCTTACCTTCGGGCTTATGGAAGATAATCTTAAATGGGCATCCAATCTTCTTTGAATTACCTCGGTATATCATATCCGTCTTCTTTACGTATTTATAATTCTTTCCCATATGACTCTTTTGCTCACCACCTCTCTCACAAATCATTTCAAATCGATTAACTTTCACGCAATTGTTCTAAACTACAACGCACATCTTCTCTTTAGCCTTGTTGAGAAGCCATTCATTTGCCTCCGCCTTACTTCCAAATGTC